>CM040435.1:74448391-74945891 GCA_022702705.1 Papilionanthe hookeriana x Papilionanthe teres | reverse complement strand
AAATGACCAATTTCTGACCCAATGACCACCCCATTGACCCAAAGGCCAACCCATTTACCAAATAGGTCAGTTTTTGACCAAAAAGTAAATTTTGGTCAAAATAGTTAATTTTTTATATAATGACCAATTATTCACTCAATAATTTAATGTCTGACCAAATAGTCAATTTTTGACTGAATGACTACCAATTGACCCAACAAGTTAACTTTTGACCAAAAAGTCAACTTTGGTCAAATGATAAGTCAAGTTTTGACCAATAAGTCAACATTTGACCAAAATATGTTAACTTTTGACCAAAAAAGTTAATTTTAGTCAAAATGGTCAACTTCTGACATAACGACCTCCCAGATTGATCTGATAGCTCGACTTTTGACCAAAAATTTAATTTTGGTCAAATTAATTAATTTTTGACCTAATGACTAAGATAGTCAATTTTTTGAATGAATGAACAATTATTGACCGAATAAGTCAATCTCTGACCAAAAAGTCAACTTTGAATAAAATGGTCAATGATTGACTCAATGACAAACCAATTGCCCAATAAGTTAAATTTTGACCAAAAAGTCAATTTTGGTCAAAATAGTCAACTTTTAACCTATTGACCACCCATTGACCAAATAGGTCAACTTTTGACGAAAAAGTCAACTTTGGTCAAAATGGTCAATTTTTGACCAAATGATCAACTCATTGACTAAATTGGTCAAATTTTAACTGAAAAGTCAACTTTTAGGTCAAAATAAATAATTTTTTTATCTAATGACCAATTATTGACCCGATAAGTAAATCTCTGACCAAAAAGTCAACTTTAGTCATAATTATCAGTCATTGACCCAATGACCAACCCATTGACCTAATAGGTTAACTTTTAACCAAAAAGTCAACTTAGGTCAAAATGGTCATACATTGACCCAATAACCAACCCATTGACCCAATATGTCAACCTTTGACCACAAAGTCAATTTTGGTCAAAATAGTCAAATTTTTACCTAATGACCCCCCTTTAACCAAATAGCTCAACTTTTGACAAAAAAAGTCAGCTTTGCTCAAAATGGTCAATTTTTGACCCAATGACCAACCCGCTGGCCAAATTGGTCATATTTTGACCAAAAAGTCAACTTTTTGGTCAAAATAGACAATTTTTGACCAAATGACCAATTATTAACCCAATAAGAGAATCTTTGACCAAAAAGTTAACTTTGGTCATAATTGTCAATCCTTGACCCAATAACCAACTCACTGACCCAAGAGATCGACTTTTGACTAAAAGTCAATTTTGGTCAAAATAGTAATCTTTTGACATAATTACCAATTATCGATCTATTAGGTCAACATTTGAACAAAAAAGTCAATTTTGGTCAAAATTGTCAATTTTTGACCTAATGACCACCTCATTGACCCAAAAGGTCAACTTTTGACAAAAAATCAAATTTGGTTAAAATGGTCAATTTCTTACACAATGACCTAAATGTCAACTTTGGTGAAAATGTTCTATCATTCATCCAATGACCAACCAATTGACCCAATTTGTTACTTTTGACTAAAAAGTCAACTTTGGCCAAAATGGTTAATTCTTGACACAATAACCAACCTATTGACTCAAAAGGTCAACTTTTGACCAAAAAGTTAATTTTGCTAAAAATTGTCAATTTTTGACCTACTGACCGCTTCATTAACCTAAATAGGTCAAATTTTGACCAAAAGACAACTTTGATCAAAATTGTCAATCCCTAACCCAATGACCAACTCATTGACCCAATATGTCAACTTTTGACCCAAAAGTCAATTTTGATTAAAATAGTCAATTTTTGACTTAATGACCAATTTTTGACCGAGTAAACCAATCTCTGACCAAAAAGTCAACTTTGGTCAAGATGGTTAATCTTTGACCTAATGCCCAACTTAAGTCAAATTTTTATCATTAAATTAAAATAAAAAATAATATTAAATATATATATATATGTATATATTTCTTTAAATATACCTATATATATATATTTATAATTTATTTAATTATTAAATATTTTTATAATTAAATTATATTTATAAATAATATACTTTACTTTAAACATTTAAAATAAAAAAGTAATATTATATAAATATATATATAACTATATATGTATTTTTATTTAAAATTTATTTAATGATTAAATATTTTTATAATTAAATTATATTTATAAATAATATACGTACTTAAAATATTTAAAATAAAAAAAACAATTTTAAATAAATATTAATATATATATATATATATACATATATATATATTTATATATACACATATATATTTATTTATTTATAATTTATTTAGCTATTAAAGATTTTTATAATTAATTTATATTTATAAATAATATATGATACTTAAAATATTTAAAAAAATATATCATTAAATATATATATATATATATATATATATATATATATACATATATGTATATGTATATATATATATATATATACATATATATATATATATATATATATATATACATATATATATATATGTATATATATACCTATATGTATATATATACGTATATGTATATATATATATACATATATGTATATATATATATATATATATATCATATATGTATATGTATATATATATACACTCGGATGTCTCTCTCGGCGGCTAGGGTTTCTCTCCCAAATGCGAATGGTGTTTTCGTCTCTTCTAGCTAAGATCTTTTCTTCCATCGTCGGAAGATGGAGAGATCCTATGCTGAGGCGGTAAATGGATGCTCTCTTTCGGGGAATAAGAAGCACTCCTGCTATTTTCCGCAGGCTTTTCACGAAGCTTTGGAAAATGGTGGTGGTGAGTACAGTTTCATAAAAAAGCTTGGTAGAAAGAATGGTAAACCGGCCCTTTACTTATCGGAGGAGGAGACGAATATTTTGGCTTCCGCTTGTCGTTTCGCTTACGATTAGGAAATTTCTCTACCGCCATCCGAAGTCTGGATATTATTCGTAAGGATTTCAACTCGCTTAAACTCACTCGGAACCTGGAAAATTGGTTCTCTGCAGACGGTAGACACATTCTCATTGACTTATCTAATGATGTTGATTATACTAAAATTTTCGCTCGGAAGGTGCTTGAAAATCGATAATAGATACATGAAGATCCTCGAATGGAGTGTCGATTTCGACCCGAAAGCCGAATCCCCGATTATTCGGTCCGGATCAAATTCCACGATTATAAGTATCACCAGTTCAATCATGAAATACTTTACTCCTTAGCCAATGGTTATGGACAGCCGTTACGTGTTGATAATCCAACTCATGAACGGGTGAAACCGGCAGATGCCTGTTTTCTGGTAGAACGAGACATTAGACAGCCTTACCCTGATGAGGTTTGGATAGGTTCTTCCCATAAATGTTATTGGCAAAAAGTCATTATGGGGCCTCACCCTCCATATTGTTCTCATTGCTCCATGTTTGGTAACTCTGTTTCAATTTGCTATAGACTACATCCTCATCTTAAACCCCCAAGGTTGACTAAACCCCCTTCAGTCGATAATCCACCTATTAACAAGGTGCCAAATTATGCTCCCCCGACCTTATAAGTACCGGTCTTTCTGAAAGGCCTCCCCAAACATCTTGTATTGCTGAGCATTTGCGAGGCTAACCCAGACTACGGGTCCTCTTTCTACACACTGATCCCACTCGACTTTGTGAGAAGGATACTCGCTCTCGACGAGGTTCTTGAACGAGGCTATCCCTTACTGTGGATGATGATCAAAACTTACAAATTTTATTACCTCTCCGGAAGCTGTGATGGAATTCCTGCTACCCGCACTGAAGCGATTGTTAACTACACAACCCTATTGATGAACCACCCCAACTGATTGCAACACAAACCACTTCAGCCCACCCCCAACCCACTGCTCCTCCTTCTTCCTTTCTATATCTCTTTCTCCCTCTCTCATCTCCACGTCCTTAGCTTTATTTCTTTCTCTTTCCATCTCTTCCCTCCCTCTCTAAATATATTTTATCTACCTCTCTCCATCTCTCTCAATCTCACCTTCTCCCCATATCTCTCTTTATCTCTCTCTCGCTCTCTCACACGTCCTCTTACTCTCATATTTCTCTCTCACTCTCCCATCCTCCATCTCTTTCTTGCTCTCATGCACACACACTGTCTCTATCCCTCTTGCTCTCTTTTCTTTTATTCCATTCCTCCCTCCTTCTATTTTGTCTCTCTCCCTTTTTTGACTTCTATCTCCCTTTTTCTCTATCTCTCTTCCTTTATTGCTCTGTGTTTCACTTCATTTTCTCTCTATCACTCACACACAAGAGCTTTATGTTCTATAACTCCTCTCTCCCACACTTCCTTCTACTCTCTCTTCTCATGCTCTCTCTTCACATGTTCTTTCTTCATATGCACTCTGATCTCTCTCTATTGCACCTCTTGCTCTTCCTTCTCTTTCTCAAGAGCTCTTCGCTCACTCCTTCATCACTTTATCATTTCTTCTTTTAGTTTCTCTCTCTCTCCCTTCCATCCTCTCATGCCCTCCATCTCTCTCTTCCCTCTCTCTTACCACTTCTTTCACTATTTCTCTTCTCTATCTGCTCTCCTTTATGCCTCTCTCTCCCCTCTCTCCTCCTCCCCCTTTTCACACTCTGACACTCTCCCATACTGTCTCCTCTTTATCTTGCACTCTCTATCCCTCCCTCCCTCTCTCTCTCTCTCTCTATGTCTCTCTCTTCTTTAGTTATTTATCTCGCTCTTTCTCACTTTTTCTCTCCCTCACTCCCTCTTCTCTCTTGCTCTCTTCCCTCCTTATCATTTTATGTTCTAGATCTCTCAAATTAACTATTTCACTCTCTCTAACACTATTCTAATCTATATCTCCATTTATCCCTCCCTCTATCCTTAACAAACTACCTACATCTCTCTCTTTCTCGCTATATCATACCCTCCCTCCCTTTCTCCCTCTTTCTATTTCCGTTATCTTCATCTTCTCTCCATGTCTCTCTCCTTCTATTTCTCGCTCTCCCTCTCTTGCTCTCTCACTCTCTCTCCCTCCTTCACTCTCTCTCGCTCTCTCTCCTCTCTCTACTTCTCATGCTCCCTCTCCGAATATCCCCACCCTCATCTCTCGCTCTCTCTTCTCTTACTCTTTCATTTCTCTATTTTTCTCTCTCTTTCACTCTCACATTTTCTCTAGCTCTTTATTTTGCTATTCTTTCTCTCCCTCCCCTCTCTCTTTCCTCTTTTTTCTCTCTCTACATCTTTCTTGCTTTCTTTCTCTATTATTATTACTCCCTCCTCTCTCTCTATAATTCACAATCTCTATCCACCTCCCTCTTTCTCTCCTCCACTCTCTCCCTCCCTCTCTCTCCCTTTCCTTCCTCTCTCTCCATCTTTCATGCTCCTCTCTCGCTCTCATCTCTCTCATCTCTGCTCTTCCCTTCTCTCTCTCACACTCTCTCTCTCTCTCTCTCTCTCTCTCTCTCTCTCTCGCTTTATTACTTCTCTCTCTCCCTTTGCCTCATACACTCTACCATCTCTATCTTTATCCGTCCTTAGCTCTATTTCTCACTATCTACCTCTCTTCTACTCCCTCACCTCTTGCTCTCTCTTTTCTCTCTCACACTTCCACCCTTCCTCTCTTCCTTGCTCTCACATACACTCTCTATCTTTATTGCTAGTGCTCCATATTTTATCTCTCCCTCCGTCTCCTTTCTCAATCTCTCTCCCTCTCGCCACACTTGTCTATTCTTTTTCTATCTCTCTTCCTCTCTTACTCTATGTTTTGCTCTACTTATCTCTCCATCTCTCCCAATCAAGAGCTCTCTCATTTATCACTCCCCTTCTTCCTTTCACGCTCTCATATCTCTCTCTCTCTCTCTCTTGCATCTCTTGCTCTCTCTTCTCTCTTTCTTATCTCTTACTTTTCTCACTCTCTCTCTTCTCTTACTCCCTCATCACTGTCATTTTTTTTCTCTTCATCCCTCTCTCCCTTCCTTTCTCCCTTATGGCCTCTATCTCTTTCCCTCCATTCGTTGCTCTCTTCCCTCTTTCTCTCCTTTCACTTTAACTTCTTTTTCTCTCTCTCCATCTCTCCTTCTCTCTCACTGCCTCCCTCCTCTCAAACTTCTCACTCCTTTCACCTTGTCTATCTTTCCTTCTCTCACACCCTCTCCCCCTTCTCTCTTACCATCACTTATCTTTCTCTCTTCTGTTTGTCAACGCTCACTATTCCACCCTCTTTTCTATCTTTCTCTCTCTATTACTATGCTCTCTCTATTTCGCACTTTCTCTCTCCATCTCTCCCTCTCTTTCCACCATCTTCTTTTCTCTTATATATATATATATATCTCTTATTTATCTTCATGTTACTCTCTCTTACACTATCCACTAGCTCTATCTCCATTTCTCTCTCCCTCTATTTCCCTCCCTTTCCCTCTTTCTCTCTTTCTTCCTCAATCTCATACACATTCTCTCTTCCTTTCTCTCTCACTTTCTCTCAATCTCTCTCGCTTGCACAATCTCTCTGACTTTCTGTTCTCTCTCAATTTATCTTTTCTCTCCATAACTCTCTCTTTCCTCTCTTAGGCTCTACATAGCTTTCTATCTTTCTCCCTCTCTCACTCGCTCTTTCCACTACAATAGCTCTCTCTCTCCCTCACTCTCCCTCTTCATCTTTTTCTCATTTTCTCTCCCTCTCTCTTGCTCTCTATATCACTTACTCTCCATACTTTAATATCACTTCTCTTCTCTCACTCTCTCTGCTTTATCTTACTCTTAATTATCTCTCTTCCCATCTCTCTAACTCTTCTCCTATGTTCCCTCTCTTTTATTATTTGAATTTGACTATCTCTATCTCTCTTTTAATATTTATCTATCTCATTTTTCTTTCTATCTTCGTCTTAATCTTACTCTCACCATTTCTCCATCTCTATCTGTCTTTATTTTCTCTTCATCTCTATTTGTCTCACTCTCTCAGTCTCTTTATTCTCTTAGCTTCACTTAAGGTTATCTCACACACTCTCTTTTGCTTGCGCTCTCTATCTCTATCTCTCCACCCTCTCCTACTTATCTCTCCCCTCTCACTTGCTCTCTAACTCTCTCCTTTTTATGTCTCCCCCTTGCACTCACTTTCTCTCTCTTCTCTCTCTTGCACTTCTTTCTCACTCTCTACCTCTTTCTCTCCATGTCTAAATCACTCTCTTTCTCTCTCTTTCCTCTCTAGCTCTTGCCCATTTCTCGCCAACCTCTCTTATCTTTCTTTCTCGCATTATTTTTTTCTTTTCTCTGACTCATACCTCTCTCTTATCTCTATCTTCCTCTCCACCACTCTCTCTTAAACTTTTCTTTCTCCATTTCTCTAATTCTCACTCTCTTAATCTTAGAGAACCATGAAAGTGGGTGAGATAGAAGTAGAATCATAAAGAGTGCCAAAGAGAGGGTGAAATGGAGATAGAAATAGGGAAGGTATTTGTGTGTGAGAGAGATATAGAAAGAGAGAGGGAGAGGGTGAGCCAACAAAAGAGAAATAAGGAAAGATAGACAAATAAAAAAAGAAAGAAATAGAGAGGGTGAGTGAGAGAAAGGATGAGAGAGATTTGAGTGAACAAGAGACTGTGTAAGAGAGAAATTGAAGGGAGAATAAGGGAGAGAGATGAAGTGAAGTAGTGGAAGGGAGAGAGATTGAGAGATGTAGAGGAAGTGAGAGAGAAAGGAGGTGAATAAGAGAGAGAAAAGAGAGAGGGAAATAGAGGAAGAAGGAGAACAGAAAAGTAAATACTGTGAGAGAGAAAGGCAGGAGGGAGAGAAAAAATTAGAGAAACAGATAGAGAGAGTGTGAGAGAAGAAGGGAGAGGAAATGAGAAAATAAGAGAGAGGGAGAGGGTGGGAGGTATGGAAAGAGAGGGAGAGATATTGAGAAAAAGGAAGAGATTGAGAGAGATAGATGGATTGATATAGAGTAATAGTGAGGGTAAGAGAGAGAGAAGAGTAAGAGGGAGAGAGAGCTACATAATAGGAGCAGAAGTATAGAGAGATAGACCAAAAAGAAAAGGGGAGAAGAGGTAGAGAAAATTGACATAATGTGAGACAGAGAGAGAGAAGGGAGAAAGAAATGAAGAGAGAGGAGTTCAAAAAAGAGATTGGGAGAGACAAGGAGAATGAGAGTAAGGGGGAGAAAGATAGAGAAGAGTGATTGAGAGATATATATAGAACAAAATAGAGATAGAAATAGATAAAGACTGAGAGAGAGTAAAAAGAGAGAGAGAGATATTGAACTAGGCAGAGAGAGTGTAAGGGAGAGGGAATGTGGTGGAGATGGACCAAGTGAGTGAGTGAGTGTGTGAGATAAGGGAGAGCAAGGGAGAGAGAGAGAGAGAGATGCAGGGAGGGAAATATTTGGATGGAAAATGAAGATAGAGATATGTAAGGTGTACGTGAGAGAGAGAGTGAGAGAGCTAGATAGTGATGGAGAAATAGTGTAAGAGATCGAGAGAAAGAGAGAGATGAGAGATAAGCAAGAGAGAGAAGCAGAGAGTACGTGAAGGATAGAGAGAAAGAGGGATAGAGAGGAGTGAGAGAGAGAGAGGGAGAGAGTAAGTGAGAGTGAGATAAAGAGACAAAGAGAGAGATAGAGAATGCTTTTGTGTGTATATGAGATGGAGAGAATTAATAAAGAGATTGGGAGAGAAAATGAGAGAATAAGAGAAAGTGCGAGAGAGAGAGAGAGAGAGAGAGAGAGAGGAGGGAGTAATATATAGCAGAGTGAGATAGATAGAAAAAAAGATAGAGACATAGAAAGAGAGATTGAGATAGGGCAACAAAAGAGAAAGTGAGACAAAGAAAGCAAGTGAGATCTAGAGAGAGGGAGAGTCTGAGAGAGTGAGGTAGAGAGAGGTAGAGTGAGCAAGAGAAAGAGAGAGAGCTAGGAAGATTTATTGAAGGTGAGAGAAAGAGTGAGATAGAGGAAAGGAGAGAGAACTAGAGAGATAAGTGAAGGAGAAATTGAGGTAAAATATAAGAAAGGTGTATGGGTGAGATAGACAGATAGAGAGAGAGAGGGAATGATAAGAGTGAGAGAGAGTGGAAGAAAGAGAGAGCTAAAGATGAGAGACCTAAAAGTGGGAGAGAGATATGACAATTGAGGGTGAGCAAAAAGGGAGGGGAAGAGAGTGAGGGCACGAGAGAAAGAGAAGAGAGGGGAGGGAGAGAGATAGAGAGGCAGTAGAAGAGAGAGGAGAGGGAGAGGGAGAGAGGAGCAGGGGAGGAAAAAAAGAGAGAGAGGAAGATAGATAGAGATTCATAAAGTGGGAGAGAAGAAAATAAATAAAGAGAAAATGAGATAGAGGAAGAAAGAGGCATAGATAGAGAGAAAGAGAGAGAAAGTGATAGAGAAGATTTTTTCAGAGAGTGCAAGAGAACAGTGGGGATAGAGAAAGAAAGAGAACACAAAGAAAAATGGATAGTTAACAAGAGAGAGTGTGTGAAAAGTTGAGAGAGGAAGAGAGGAAGAGAGAAAGAGGCAGGGATTAGAATTGGAGATATAAATAAGAAAGGTGTGAGTAAGAGAATGTGTGTGTTAGAGAGAAAGAGAGATGTGTGAGAAGTGCGAGAAGATTAAAAGTGATAGAGAGACATAGATAAGAGAGAGTAATAGTGGGAGGAGATAGGATAAGAATAATAAAGTGGGCAAGATAGTGATAGAGAAAAAGAGAGAGTGAGAGGGAGAGAGAAGAAGGGAGAGCGAGAGAAAGCAGGAGATAGAGATAGGTATAAGAAGTGAGGAAGAGTGAGGAGTGAGGAAGAGAAAGGGGAAGGAGAAAAAGAATGATAAACAGAAACAGAGAGGGAGAAATAAATAAAAATAAAAATGAGAGAGACTAAGAGAGGTTGAGGGTTGGAGGGAGAGAGAGACAGAAGTATAGAGAAAGAGAAAGAAAGAGCAAAAGAAATATATAGAGGTATGGTGAGGGAGAGAGCAAGAGAGAGTAAGAAGGAGTAATGAAGAAGTAGAAGATAGTATAAGAGAGTACGTGAGAGAGAGGTAGGGAGAGGAGAGAGAGAAATTGAGAAAAGGAAGAAAAGAGAGCTTAGAGTTAGAGAAGAGAGAGATGGTAGGAGAGTCAAGGTAGCGAGAGAGCGAGTGAGCAAGATAGAGGAGAGAGACAGAGTGGTGGAGAGAGAGGGAAGGAGAGGGAAGGGATGGACAGAGTGAGGGAGAGAGAGGAAGAGAGGGAAAAGAAGAGTGAAGAGGAGGAAGAGAGGAGAAGAAAGAAAGGGAAGGAGGCTGAGGATTTATCCAAGTTTCTCTTCACACCCCTTCTCTCACATTCACTATAGTTCACTCTCCCTTTTTTTCTCACACTCTTGTCTCTGTCTCCCCTCCTTCTCTATCTCTCTCCACTCCCTCTCCCAATCTTCTATATCTCTCTACCTCTCTCCTACTTTCTCACTCTCCCTCCTAAAATCTCTCATAATTAATCTCTTCTCTATATATCTCAATCTCGCTCTTTTTACCATTTTATTTCCTTCTTCCTCTCCCTCTCCCTCTTTGTGATTTCACTCTCTATCTCTCTTTTTGTATCTATCTGTCATTTTTCTCCCTCTCTCTTTTATCTATTTTCTCTCTTCTTGCTCTCTTTTTCTGTCATTAATTCTCTTTCAATCTTTTTTTCTTTCTCGCTCTGTTTGTAATATCTCTGACTCTGTTGTTCTCTCTCACTGCCTCACTCTCAAACACCCATAAATACTTTCTCGCCCTCTTCTAACCACTCCTCCATCTCTAGGTCACTCTCTCTCCTTTCCATGTCTCTCCCTCATAATCTGTATCTTACTACATCTCCCTCACTCTCATTTTACTTTTCTCTTGAATCACTCATCCTCAATTTCTCTTGCTCTTATTCTTACTCTCCCTTTCTCTCTAGCTTTCTCTTTTTCCTCTATCTCACTGAAAATAGAGTACGAGACACTGAGAGAGTGTGTGAGAGGGAGGGAGGGTGAAAGGGAGAGCGAGAGAGAAGAGAAAGTAAGAGGGTAGAGTGAGGGAAACGGAGCAGGTGAGGGAGCAAGAGATAGATTGAAAGAGGGAGAGAGATTGAAAGAGGGAGATAAATGAAGAGAGATAAAAAGTAGGAGAGACGAAGAGAGAGTAGGGAAAAGGTTGAAAGTGAGAGAGAGATAAAAAGGGAGAGAGAGGGTAGAGAGTAAAGAAAGAGGAAGGGATTGAGAGAGGGAGACAGCAAGTGAGAGAGTACGAGAGAGAGTGAGAGATAAAAATTGTGAGTAAGCAAGTGGGAGCGAGAGAGAAAAAAGAGAGCGAGAGCAAGTTATGGAGGGGGGGAGAGGGAGGGAGTGAGAGAGAGAAAAAGAAAGTGATAAAGAGTGATAATGAGAGGGAATGGAGAGAGAGAGAAAGAAAGGGACATGTAGAGTGTGAGTAACAAAAAAACACAGAGAGTGAGAGATGATAGGATGGAATTGAGGGAGAAATGTGTAGGAAATTGAGATAGAGATGGTAATAGAGTGGGAGGGAGATAACAAGAGAGAGAGAGAGAGAGAGATAGAGAGAGAGAGAGAGAGAGAGAGAGAGAGAGAGAGAGATAGAGGTAGAGGGGAGAGCTAAAGTGAGAAAGAGGGGAGAAAGAGCAAAGAGGAGAGAGGAAGAGAGCTTGGGAGAGCTAAAAAACGTAACAGAGGTATATAAAAGAGAGAGTAAGGGAGGCAACAAGCAAGAGAGTAAGAAAGGGAGAGAAGAGTGAGAGAGTGAGGGAGTGAATTAATTGGCAGCGAGATAGGCTGAGAGAGAGAGGGAGTAATAAAGTTAAAGGGTGAGAGATCATAAGATGGAGAAAGAGGGAAGGGGAAAGAGAGATAGAGGGAGTGGGAGGGTAGACAAAGAGAGAGCTAGAGGGAGAGGTGTGTAGAGATAGTGGAAGTAGAAAAAGAATGATTTAGAGAGAAAGATAGATAGAGAAAGGTAAAATAAGAGAGATAAGAAGAAATAGAGACTTTTAGAAGGGAGGTATAATAAGAGAGGGCGAGAGGAGCAAGGGAGAGAAAAAGGTATAAGGAGAGAGAAAGAGAGAGACTGATAGAGTGGTAGATAAAGATAAATAAAGAGAAAAGGAGAGAAAGGAAGAAATAGGAAAAGATTGAGAAAATAGGGAGAAAGATAAATTTATAGAGAGTGAAAGAAAAGAGTGGGGATAGAGAAATAAAGAGAGTATAAGTGAGAAGGGTAATGAACAAGAGAGTGTGTGAAAAAAAGAGAGTGGAAGAGACAAAGATGGAGAAAGAGGAACAAGAGAGAGAAATAGAGCTCTCTTTCATTACCTCTCCCTCTCTCTCACTTTCTCTCTCAATCTAACTCTCTTCTCTCTCTTTTCTATTTATCTTTCCATCTTAGTCTCTCTCTTGTACTTCTCTCTTCCTTATTTATCCCTTGTAATTCTCCTTTAATCTCCTCTTACTCTCTCATTCTTTCTCTCTCCCCTTCTCATGCTTATTATCTCTCAGACTCTACATCTTCTCTTTCCCAAGCTCTTCATTCTTTTATCACTCACACACTCTCTCTCTTATTCTTTATTTGTTATCTTCTATCTCACCTCTTCTCTCAGTTTCCATTTCTTCTTCTCTCTTATTATCTCTCTATCATTCTCTGTCTTATATAAACTTTATCTCTCACTTCCCTTCTCTCGCTCCCTTATCTCTCTTGCTCTTATCTCTTCCTCGCTTACTTTTTATCTCCATGACTTTTTTCTCTCTTTCTCTCACACTCTTTCTCCCTCTCTCCCTCTCTCGCTCTCTCACCCTTTCGCCCTTCAGCTCTCACCTTTTCTCCCTCCCTCTCCCTCTTTTGCACACTCTCTTTGCCTCACTCTTCAACACCCCCTGACTCATCTCTCGTTCTGATAACCCTCCCGCTCTCACCTCTATTTCCCTCCTTTTATCACATTATCTTTCTCTCTCACACATTATCTCTCCCTTTCCTATCTCTTCCACTCTCTCTCGCACTCCTTTTTTTTCGCACTTGCACTACTCTCTTCCCTCTATCTCACTCTCACCATAACTCATCCTCTCTCTTGCCCTCACCCACTCTCACTATTTATCACCATTTCTCTCTCTTTATCCCTCTTTTTTTCTGTTTTTGGCCCTCTCCTTCCTTTTCTCTCCCACTTTTCCTATTTCTTATTGTCTCTCCATCTTTATCTCTATCACGCTCTTACTTTCTCCCCTCTCTCTCGATCACTTTCATTATCTCTCTCCTTTGCACTCTCCCCTTCCTTTCGCTCCCGTCTCTTACTCTATCACCTTCATCCTCACATTTTTCCCTCTATCTTTTCTTGTGTCTCTCTCTCACAAAAACTCTCGTTTCTCCCTATCGCATAATTTCTACCTTCATTTCAAATTCTCTCTCCTTCTTACTCCCTCATTTTCTTTCCCTCCCATAATTCCTCACTCCCTCTCTTTCTCTCTCTTTGCCTCTCTTTCTCTCTCACTTCCCTCTTTCTTTTTCTCTCTTTTGCTTTATTTCTCTCACTTTTCTTCTCTCTTTCTTTCGTTTTTCACACTTTATCTCTCTTACTCACTTTTCTCTATCTGACAGCCATTCTCGATCACTCTCTTGCTTTCGCTCTTAGTATCTTTCTTGCACTCCCTTTCATTCTCATTTTTACTTTCTTCCTCTCCATCTCCATCTCTCTTTCTATCTCCTTATTTTTCTCTCTCACTCTATGTCTCATCTACATTCCCTTCTCTCCTGCTCTTAGCTTATATCTCTTATTTTGTTCTCATTATCTAGTTATTCTTACCCTCTCTCTCTCCCTATCACTATCAAATTCTCTCTTTTACCCTTCTAACTCTCTCTCACTCTAACCTTTTCTCTGTATCTCTCACTCACACACATGCACACTCTATCTTACTCTTAGTTGTCTCTTATTCACTCTCTCAGCCCCTCTCTCTCACGCTCTTAGTCACTCTCTCTTACTCTCTCCTTCCTCTCTTTCCCACCCTCCCTTTTAGTATCTTACTAACTCCTACAGTACCTTCCCTTCCTCTCTCTCTCTCACTCTCTCCGGCTCCTTACTTCCCTATTCTACCTCCCACAATTTCACTTCATCTCTTGTCTTGCCTCCCTTCCTCCCTCTGCTCTCTCTATCCTCTTTCTCCCTCTATTTTTTCCCTTTTTTCTTTCTATTTCCCTCTTTTGCTCCCACTCACTCCGCCTTCCTCTCTTGCTTTCTCAACTCTCTTTAGCTCTTTCGCCCTCACTCTCTCTCCTCCTCCCTTGCTCCCTCTATCTTAATCTCCACACATCTCTCTATCAGTCACTCTACCTTTCTCTCTCTCTCTCTCTCATTCTCTTTAACACTTTATTGCACTCTTCTTATCTCTCACTCCCACTCTCCCTCCCTCTCTCTTGTTCTCTCTCTCTTTTTCTCTCTATCTCTTTATATCTCTCTTACTCTTACTCTCTATCTCCCTCTCTCTCTACCTCTCTCTCACTTTCTATCTCCCTCTCTCTCTCCCTTTCTCTCTAACACTCTATCTCTCCACCTCCCTTTATCTAACACCATCGCAACCTCCCTCTCTTCCCCTTCTTGCTACTCTCACACTCTCTCAGTCTTCCCTCACTCTCTCTTCTCTGTCTCTCTCTTTTTCTCTCCTTCTATCTCACTGCCGCACTTCTCTCTTTCTTGCACTTACTCTTTTGGTTGTTCTTCATCCTTCTCTCTCTATCTCTCTATCATACTCTCTTTCCTCTTTCTCCCATCTTATCTCTCTCTCGCTACCTCAACCACTATATACCTCCTTTACTCTTTCTCTTACCCATTATCTACATATCTTTATCTCTTTATCTACATTTCTTTCTATCTTCGTTTTAATCTCACTCTCACCATCTTTGCATCTCTATTTATCTTTATATTCTCTTCATCTCTATTTGTCTCACTTTATTTATTCTCTGAGCTTCACTTAAGGTTCTCTCTCACACACTCTTTTGCTAGCTCCATCTATCTCTATCTCTCCAACCTCTCCTACTTATCTCACCCCTCTCACTTGCTCTTTAACTCTCTCTTTCGTTTTATATCTCCCTTTTTCACTCTCTTCTCTTTCTTGCACTTCTTTCTCACTCTTTACCTCTTTCTCTCCATGTCTAAATCACACTCTCTCTCACCCTTCCTCTCTAGCTCTTGCCCATCTCTTAGCTACCTCTCTTATCTTTCTTTCTCACATTTGTTTCTTTTCTCTGACTCTTACCTCTCTCTCTTATCTATCTTCCTCTCCACCTCTCTCTTGCACTTTTCTATCATTCTCCATCTCTCTAACTCTCACTTTCTTATTCTTAGAGAAGCGAGAATATGGTTGAAATAGAAGTAGAGTCATAAAGAGTGCTAAAAAGAGGGAGAAATTGAGATAGAGATAAGGAAGGTATTTGTGTGAGAGAGAGAGATATAGAAAGATAGAGGGGGAGAGTGACACCACAAAAGAGAAAGAACGAAAGATAGACAAACAGAAAAAGAGAGAAAGAGGGTGAGTGAGAGAAAGGGTGAGAGAGATTTGAGTGAACAAGAGACTGTGTAAGAGAGAAATGAGGGAGAATAAGGGAGAAAGCTGAAGTGAAGTAGTGGAAGTGAGAGGAAGATAGAAATTGAGAGATGTAGAAGAAGTGAGAGAAAGGAGGTGAACAAGAGATAGAGAGGAGAGAGAGGGAAATAGAGGAAGAAGGAGAATGGATAAGTAAATACTGTGAGAGAGAATGACAGGAGGGAAAAAAGAGAGAAACAGAGAGAGAGGGAGTGAGAGAAAAAGGGAGAGGTAATGAGAAAATGAGAGAGAAAAAGAGGGTGGGAGGGATGGAAAGAGAGGGAGAGAGATTGAGAAAAAGAGAGATATTGAGAGAGATAGATGGATTGATATAGAGTGATAGTGAGGGCAAGAAAGAGAGAAGAGTAAGAGGGAGAGAGAGCAGCATAATAGGAGCATAAGTGTGGAGAGATAAACCAAAAAGAAAGATGAGAGATGGGTGAGAGAGAGAGAGAGAGATGAGAGAGAGGCGAGAGAGAGAGAAGCAGAGAGTCCGTGAATGATATAGGGAAAGAAGGAGAAAGTGATATAGATAAATTTTTCAGAGAGAGTGGGGATAGAGCAAGAAAGAGAGCACAAGAAAAAAGGATAGAGAATAAGAGAGAGTGTGTGAAAAATGGAGACAGTAAAAGAAAAAGAGGAGGAGAGGGAGAGAAGAAGAGAGAAAGAGGGGGGATTAGAATTGGAGATATAGATAAGAAAGGAGTAAGTGAATGTGTATAAGAAAGAGAAAGAGAGAAGAGTGAGAGGTGTGAGAAGATTAAAAGTGATAAAGAGACATTGATGAGAGAGTGATAGTGGGAGGAGGAGAGATGATAAGAATAAAAGAGTGGACAAGATAGTGATAGAGAGAAAGAGAGGGTGAGAGGGAGAGATAAGAAGGGAGAGTGGGAGAAAGGAGATAGAGATAGGTATAAAAAGTGAGGAAGAGTGAGGAAAGTGGGAGAGAAAGGGAAAGGAGAGAGAGAAGGCAGGAGAGTCAGGTAGCTAGAGAGTGAGTGAGCAAGATAGAGGAGAGAGATAGAGTGATGGAGAGAGAGGGAAGGAGAGGGAAGGGATGGACAGAGTGAGGGATAGAGGGGATGAGAGGGAAGAGAAGAGTGAAGAGGAAAAGGAGAGGGAGACAAAGAAAGGGAAGGAGGTTGAGGATTTATCCAAGTTTTTCTTCATCCTCAACATTTTCTCGCTTTCTCTACAGCTCTTTCTCCCTCTACGCCAATCTCACTCTTCTTCTCTCTCTTTAAATTTATGTACCTTATTCTCTCATTCTCTTTCACAGTCTCTATTTCTCCTTATCTCTCCATAACTACCTTTCTCTCTCACTCTCCGTTCTATCTCTATCACTCTCTCTCTTTGTAACTCTTCCTTTTCTCTTCCACTCTCTTTAAATATACCACCTATTCCTCTAGCTCTTTCAATGTCTGCCCTCCCTCTCCCTCTGTCTCTCTCTCCCTCTATCTTGCTCACTCACTAACAATCTTTTTCTCTCCCTCACTATCTCTAACACCTTTGCTCTCTGTCTCGTTACTATCTTTATCTCTCTCTCTCATTCATCTAACTTTCTCTCTCTCTTCTTTACCTCCCCTCATTTTCTACTCTCTCTCATATCCTCCATCCCTAACTTTCTCTCTCTCCCTCCCTCCCTTTCTCACTCTTTCTCTCTTTCTCTCACTCATTTTATCTCCAGCCTTTTATTCATTTCAAAAATGACTATAGATTGTCCTATTAAGGCACTTAAAAGAATTACATGAAAAGAAGTTTATGAGAACACTACTAGTAAGGATGCTAATCCACACATATAAGTTCAGTAAAGTAATTAAGTTATTCCCTTTAGGTAGGTCCAAGTGAAGCCAACTTTTTATTAGGCATCTTCTCAAGCTTCTCCTCACTTTTCTTTCTTTCATTTTCTTTTGCTTTTCTTTTATTTCCTTTTCTTTCCTTTTGTTTTCTTCTAAGTGAGGATTCCTCTAGCTTGTTACCTCTCCCTCTCTCTTGTTTCCTCCATCCCACCATCTTGATCCATTTCTTTAAAGCCCTGCTACAATCCCTCTCCATCTTATGTCTCCCTGACTCTCTCTATCTTCCTTGCAATATCTGTCTTGTTTTGTTATTCTATCTCACTTTCTATCTCCCTACTCCTTCTCCCCCTCCATTCTACTTTCTTTCCTTGTTCCTATGACCTCACATTCTCCCTCTATGTCCATCATAATCTTTATCTCATTCTCTAACTCTGTCATTCACTCTTTCTATTTTCGCCGCTCACTCACTCTCCCTTCTTTCTCTATTTGTCTCTCCTTCACTCTATTTATCTCCTTCACTCCCACTCTCTGCCTCCCGCTCCATCCTTCTCTTCTCTCATTTCTCTCTCCCTCTTTCTCCCTCAAACTCTCTCTCTCAATCTCTCCCTCTCTCCACCTCTTTCACTTCTCTCTCACACGCATCTCTCTCTCAGCCTCTTTCTGTCCCAACAATCTCTCTTAACCTCCGTTAGTCCTACCCTTTCTCTCTTGGAAACCCTCCCTCCATCTCTTTCTCATACTTTCTCCCTCACTCTTAGACATGCTTTCATCCCTCTCTCTCTCTCACTCGCATCATCTTTCACTCTCTCCCTGCATCTCACTCTTTTTTTTAGCTCTCTCATGGATCTCTTCTCTCTACTTCTCATTCTTTTCTTTCTCTCAGTCTTTCTCAAGCTTTTCACTCTCTTACTCTCTCCACCTCCATCTACTCTCTCTATTGCTCTATCCCTCTCAAACTCCCACCCTTCCTCCCTCTCTCTCACCCCTCCATCCCTCCTTTCTTACCTCTTTCTTCTTTATTATGTCTTATTTGCTTACTCTTACCTTTCCTTACTCTCTCTCTTGTCTCTCTTTTTCCCTCTTTTTTTCATCTAGCTTGGTCTCACTTGCTTTCTCTCATAACTCCCTTCATCTCTTTCCTCTCTCTCTCTCTCCTTTTCCCTCCCTCATTCTTATCTTTCTCCTCTTTTTATTATTTCTTTCTTTTTTCATTCCCTACTCTTACCACCTGACTATCTCTCACCCTCTCTCTTCCCCTCACACCCTCTCTTAGTCTCTTTCTTTTTTCACTTATCTCACTCTCTATATCTTTTTATTCTTCCTCTCTTATCTCTCTCTTCTGTGTCACGCTTTTTACTCTCTCTTTCTCCCTCACTCTTCATATTCTCTATCCCTATCATTCTCTCTCCCAATCTCACTCTCTCCCTCTCCCTCTCTCTTTCACTATCTCTCTCATGCTCTCTCTCCTTCATTTTCTCCCTCCCCTCTCTCTCTCTCTTTATTTCACTCTCTCTTTCTCAATTTCTCTTCTTTAATTTTCACTTCTCTCTTTTCTGTCTTGCCTCTCTCTCTTCCCCTACTCTTCTACTCTCTTTCCTCTCTTTTGCCTCTTAACCTACTCTCCGTCTCTTCTATCCCTCTACTTCCCAAACTATATTTTCTCTTTAACCTCCCTCTCTCTGGCTCCCTATTATCTCCCTCTCAGCTTTCTCACTCTTACTAAATCTTGCTCATTATTCTCTCTTTATCTCACTATCTTAATATTCTTTATATCTCTTTCGCTCTATATCTCTCACTTTATTAAACAAACACATTGAATCTCCCTCTCTCTTGTTGTCTCTCCATCTCTCTTGCTTTCTCCATCCCTACATTCCTCGCCCTCTCCCAATCCTCCTCCCTCGATCTCTCCCTGTCTCCCTCTCTTGCATTCTCTCTCCCTTTAGCCCTCTTACTTTCCCACATTCTTTTTTTCTCTCATTTTCTCTCTCCCTTTTCTTTCTCCATCTCACTTACCCCTCGCCACTTTTCTCCCTCTCTCACCCTTACAATTTCTATCTTATTTTCTCTCTGTATATCTCTCACTCTTCATCTCTCCCTCTCTCAACCTCTTACCATCTCTTCTCTCTCTTTTTCTCTCTCCCTCTGGCACTATTTTTCTGTGTTTATCTCTTGCACTACTCACTCTCTAGCTTTCTTTCACTAGAAATCATGCTCACAATAACTCTCTTACTCTCTCCCCTATTATTCTCTCTCTAGCTTTTCTTTATATTTCTTTCTCTAGCTTGCTCACTATGCATCTCTCTTTCTCCCTCTCTCTTTATATGTTCTCTCGCTCTCCTTTTTTGCTCTCTCCATCTTTCTTCCTCTCTCTTACTTTCTCTTTCACCATGTTTAACTCTCTCTCTCTCTTTATCACGAATCTCTCGCGCTCACATTATCTCTGTAATTCTCTTAAATCTATTCTCTCTTATCTCATTCTCTCTTAACTCGCTCTATATCACTCCATCTCTCTCTCTCTCTCTCATTCTCCTTCTCTCTATCTCTCTCTTCTAGTCCCTCTTTTAATCTCTTTCTCTCTCACTCCCTCGCTTACTCTAACCTCACTTTTAGTCCCTCCCTCTCACATCTTTCTTTCTCTTCATCTCTTCCCCCTCTTCCTCTGCCACCCCTTCTTCTCGCTCTCATCATCTCTCTACTTTGGTCCCACCATCCATTCCTTTCTATCACCTCTTCTTTCTCTCATTCTCTCCAACTTTATCTTCTCTTCTTTATGTCACTCTCTCTCTCTATGTTTCATTATTATTGTATCTGTGCCTCTTCCACTCCCTAGCCCACTCTTCAAATTCTCTCGCTTCTCTCTTCCACTCTCTAGCTCTCCTCTATTGCTCTCTCTTGTCTCTATGTCTATCCTTCCATATCTTACACTCTCTCTTCTCTCTCTCCTCTCTAGGTCTATTATCTCTCACACACACTATCTTTTTCTCTCTCTTCTCTTGCTCCCTTCTCATTTTCTCACTCATCGCCTCCCTTTGTCTCTCTATGTCCCTCTACTTTCTCTTACTCCGTCTTCTTTCTCCTCTCATTCACTCTATATTCTGCACACATTTTTCTCTCTTTTTATCCCTCCCTCCCTCACACTCTCTCTTTATCACTCCATCATTTTCTCTCCCTCTCTCTAGCGCTTCTTTCTTTAACTATCTTACTCAATCTAGCTCTCTCTCTCTTTCTCTACTCTCGCACACTCGCTCTCTCTCTTTCTCCCCTTTCGTAAACTTACTCTCTCTCTTTCTCTCTCCCTCCATCACTCATTCAATCTCTCTCCCTCAATCTCTCTTGCCCTCTCACCTATCCCTCCACTCTATCTATATCTCTTACTCTTTGACTCCTTCCCTTTCTTTCCCTCTCTCTCCCCTTCATCCCTCCATTCCTCTCTTCATATCTTTCTCTTTCCCTTTCTTCCTCTCTCTTACTCTATCCCTTTCATTCTCTCCTTCCATCTTTCTCTTTAGTATATATATTTCACCCTTTATATCATTCTCCCACTATCTTTTCATTCACTTAATTTACCTTATTTGTGTATTCTCTCTCTTCTCTAGCTTTCTCTTCTCTCTTGTTGTATCTCTCCATCTCTTTCTCTTCTATCTCACTCTCTCATGCTCTCATCCCCCTCGAGCACTTTTGATCACTCTCCCTCTCTCCTCTCTCCTCTTTCTCTTTCTCTTCTTTATCTTACTCTTTTCTCACTCTCTGTTTCTATACCTCACTCTTCCCCCTCACTCCCTCCAACTCCTTTCTTAATATCTCTTATCTCAGCATGTTCCTCCCTTCATTTTGCCCTCCCTATACCCTTATCTCTCTTTCCTTTTCTCTCATCTTCACACTCCTCCTCAATTTCTCTTTCTCTTATTCCTTCTCTCCCTTTATCTCTATCTCTCTCTTCATCCTCTATCTCACTCTCCCCGTTCATCTCTCCATCTCTGCCTCTCTCTCTCACGCTCCCAATCTCTCACATTATTTATTTATCACTCCCCAACTTGCTCAATCTTCTCCCCACTCCATCTCTATAATCCCTCTCTCTTTTCATGTCTCTCGTCTCTCTTTATGTTTCTCTCCCTCGCTCCCTCTCTCTCCCCCCTCTCCCCCCTCTCCCCCTTCCTCTCGTTTCTCTCTTTCTCCCTCTTTCCCTCCCTCTCTTTCTTGCTCAACTAGTCTCACATTTTCTCCCCTCTTCTTTCTCACCCCGTATCTCCCACTCTCTTGTTCTCTCATTCCCTCCCTCTCTTGCTTTCCTACTTTCACTCCCCTTTATTTCTCTCTATCCTCTTACTTTCTGTCTGTCTCACATGCACACACTCTTTATTTCTTCCTCCCTGCATTTTCCTTCCTCCATCTCTCTTTCTCCCTCCCACTCCCTTGTTTTATGCTCACACACACTCTTACTTGTCTCTCCCTCTCTCTCATTCTACTTTTTTTCATGGCTCACTCTTCCTAAAATTCTCTTGCTCTTTTGATTTTTCTCCCTCTCTCTCTCACTCTCTTGCTCTTAATCTCTCTCACAATTTTCTCTCGCCCCCTCATTGGCTCTCTACCTCACTATTCTCCTCTATCTTTCTCCCTCTCCATCTTGATCGCCCTCTCTCTAAACATTTTCCTATATTTCTCTTTCCAGTTTTTCTCTTCACTTATCTCTCTTACATCCATTCCTTCCCTCTCAACCTCTCTTTACTTGATCCTTCATCTCTCTTCACCTCTATATATCTCTCATTCTTGTCACTTCTTCTCTAGCTCTTTATCCCTTTATCTCACTCCTCACTCACTTTCTATTCTCCTACTTTTTGTTCTCTCTATTGATATTTAACCACATTCTCTCTCACTCTCTCTTTTTCTTTGCCCTCTCTCACTAATATTATCTCTCTCTCTCTCTCTCTCTCTCTCTCTCTCTTTTCTTTCACTTTTCTCTCTTGTTAATCCCTCTCTATTACTCTCTCTCAGTCTCTCTTTCTCCCCATTTTTATCTTGATATCTCACAACCTCTCTATCTGTCCCCCATGTGTTCCCTCTTACTCACTCTCTCTTCTCTCTTCTCTCCTCTCCCTCTCTACTTCCCCTAACACTTTTTATTTCCCCCATCACTCTATCCTTATTCATCCATTCCTCTCCCCCTCTCTTTTTATCACTCTCTCTCACTATATCTCCTTCGTCTTTCCCACTCTCTCCCGCTCTCACTCTCTCTTCCACTCCTTCATGCACACAAGCACTCTTTCTATCCCATCTCTCTCACATACTCTATCCCTCACACTCTCTTCTCTCATTTCCTTATTCTCTCTCTTACTTTTATATTTCTAGTTCCCACTCTCTCTCCACCACACAAATCTCTCTCCCTCTTTCTTTTTCTCACTTCCTTGTCCTCTCTCTAACTTTATCGCTACCTCCTCTATTCCTCTCCCATTGGCTCATTCTCTCTTCCGAACTTCTCCCTCCTTCTTTATCTCATTATCCTTATAACGCATCTCTCTCTCTTTTCCACTTCCCTCTCTCCTGCTCTCTTTCTCCCTTTTTGTCTCACTATCTCCCCTCTTTTCTCTCCCACTATCACTTCTCCATGTCTATGTCTCATTTGCTCTATCTTCTTCTACTCCTCTAGCTCTCACCCTCTCTACCTTTCTCCCATTTCGTCCTCCCCTCCTCTCCCTTCCTCTCCATCCCACTCTCCCTCTACCTAAATCTCATCCTCTCTCTTTCAAACTCTCTCTGTGTATCACTCACACTTTTCTTACCTTCTATATTTTATATCTCCCTCTCTTCTCTATCTCACTCTCCCATACTAATTTCTCCCTTTCTCTCACTATTTCTTTCTCTTTGACTTTTTATCTCACTCTCTAGCTCTCTTTCCCACCCTCTACCTCCCTTTCTTCAATCCCCCTATCTTAATCTCTCATATATCTCCCTCTCCCTCATTTCCCCCTCTCTCCCTCTCCTGCTCATTCCCTCCCTCTTTATCCCTCTCTTTCTCACTCTCTTTTTTTGCTCTCACTTTCCCTCTCTCTCTCTCTTTCCAACTTCCTCAATTAATCTCTTCCACTCTTAATCATTCAATCTGTCTTTTTTTTATCTTTCATCTCTCTCTATCTTAATTTATCTCTAGATCTTTATTATGCTTGAGTGGGGGAGAGAGAATGAGAGAGCAAGAGAGAGATAGAGAGTGTAAGAGATTGAGAGAGGGAGAGAGGTGAGAGAGAGGATAGAGAGAACCAAAGAGTACGTGAACAACAGAGAGAAAGAGGGAGAGAGATGCAAGATAGCAGGAAAGATGCAAGAGAGAGAGGGAGAAAGATAAAATTAGAGATATTATAGAGCATGAGAAATTTTAGCAAGAAGGGAAAAGGGAGGAAGAGTGAGAGTGATAGTAGGAAATTATGAGAGAGCGAGTGCAGAAAAGTGAGTGAGAGAGAGACACCTACTAAAATGAGAGAAGAGAGTAGAAGTGACCTACTGAGCTTGAAAGATAGAGAGACAAATAGCATGAAACATAAAGCAAAAGAGGAAGAGAGATCGAAAAAGGTGACAGAATGAAGAGAGGGTGAGGGAGACAAGAGAGCGACAGAGGGAAGGATGGAGGGAGGGACATAGAAAAATAATAAAAAGGTGAGATGAAAAGAGGGAGGATGAAAGAAGCTCTTAATGGATTAGTCTAGGAGGCTTGAACTCAAGCCATACATGGGGTTTTAAGAAGAAATAGCCATGAACATTTGTCAACTTAATCAAAGCCCAAGGATAAATGAGTCATATTATTATAGGTCGGTTATTTTATCTTTTTATTGCAGTTTAATAATACCTTGCATGCCAACTTGATGTAGTTTCTTATTTGTTCTAGAAGATATTTTATCTTCTCTTTCTTTCTTGTAAGCTTTAGCCTAAATATAGGCATTACTTCAAATGAGAAAAAAGACTTTGGATTTTGGCAGAAACTTGCTTTTGGGTTGTTTCCCATGGTTTCCTAAGGATTCAGCTGAACTCTTGGCCATCGCTCAAGGAGTTCTTTCCCGACTTATCAAGCGGATTTCCACCCAATTTGTGGAATCTACCATTGTACCAAGGTTCTTTCCTCATGTCAAGTCTAGGGTGAAGGTCTTATACTAAAGTTCTTTTTTGCGTTGAGCATTGGGTCAAGGTTTGTCTCCATCCATTCATTTTACTGCCAGGTTCAACCTTTAGTTCGGTTTGATCTAGCTTTGGGATGATTTTCTTGTGTTATTTCATGCATTTCATATGAATTTCCATCAATTGCTTTCAATTTTAGTTTACCACGTCAGGTTTTTCTAATTAGAACAACAATCCCCTCAGTCTTATCTTTATTTTATTCACATTAAAGTGTGTAAGAGATCAACAGAGAGGGAGAGAGAGGTGAAAGGGAGGAGAGAGAGAAGCAGAGAGTACGTAAGCTATAAAGAGAAAGAGGGAGTGAGAGATTCAAGTTAGTGAGAAAGATGCAAGGGAGAGAGGGGGAAGGATAGAGGGGAGATATAATAGAGCATGAGAAGATATGGCAAGAAAGGAAAAGGGAGGAAGAGTGAGAGTGAGAGTGGGAAATGATGAGATAATATATTGCTCTAGTACCTCCCTCTCTTCCTTCCTTGTCTCTCTCACCCTCTTTCTATCTGTCTCACTTTATTTATCTCTCTTCCTCTTTTGCTATTTGTCCCTCTATCTCTCAAGGTCAATTAGTCTCTCTTCTATTACTATCTTCTTTCTTTTCAGTAGCTGCCTCTCTCACTCACTTTTCTATCATTCGTACTCTCATCATTTTCTACTCTCACTCTCACTCTTCCTCCCTTTTCTTTTCTTGGTATATCATCTCATGATCTATAATATCTCTCTCTTTATCTTTCTCCCTCTCTCTCCCTCTTTCTCTCTCTCGCTCATGTACTATCTGCTTCTCTCTCTCATCTCTCTCACCTCTCTCTCCCTCTCTCTCGACCTCTTACACTATCTCTCCCTCCATCCATCCCTCTCTTGTCTCTGTCACGCTCTTTCCATCCCTCTTACTCACCTCTCTGTCTCTCCCTCAGTCCATCCCTCTCTTCCCCTTTTGTCTCTCTCACGATCTTTCCACCATGTCTCTCTCTTTCTCTCTCTTTCTTCCACTTTTGCTTTATGTTTCATGTTATTTGCCTCTCTATCACTCAAGCTCAATAGGTCTCTCTTCTATCACTCTCCTCTCTCTTTTCAGTAGTTGTTTTTAACTTACTTTTCTATCATTCGCTCTCTCATCATTTCCTACTCTCACTCTCACTCTTCCTCCATTTTCCTTTCTTGTTATTTCTTCTCGTGTTCTATAATGTCTCTCCTTTATCTTTCTCTCACTCTTTCTTCCATCTTTCTTACTTTCTTGCATCTCTCTCCCTCTTTCTCTCTGTCTCTTACATACTCTCTACATCTCTTTCTCCTCTCTCTTACTCTCTCCATCTCTCTGTCTTGCTATGTCACTCTCTCTTCGATATGTACATATTCTCTTGTTCTTTCTTCATTTCCACTCTCTATATTCCCTCCCTCCATCTCCCTCTCCCTCAATCTCCTTCTTTTATATCCGGCTTTCTATCTCACACACCCTCTCACTTGCTCCTTCCCCTTCTCACTCCCTCTCCTTAGTGTCCTCTCTGTCAAGCTCAATATCTCTCACTCTCTCTTTTCTTACCCTCTCTCAGTCTCTCTCTATTTTCATCACTTATTTGTACCTCTAATTCTCTCGCTCACTCTTCTCTATCTTTCTCAACCTTTCTCTCTCTCTTACTCTCATTCTCTCTCACACTCTATCAATCTATCATTCTATCTCTCTATCTCTCCCTTTTTCTCTCTATCTCTCTCCCTCTATTTCCATCTCTCTCACCCTCTCCCTCTCTCTCATTATCTCTCTATCTATTTCCCACAGTCTCTTAGTCACCCTCTTTCCCTGTCTTGAACTCTCTCTTCTCGCACTCTTTTTTATTGTTATTTCTCTTGCTCTATGTTATATTCTCCCACACTCTATTCCCTCATTACTAACTTCTCCTCATTTATTATGCTCTCTAACTCTCCCTCTTTCTTTATATCTATCTCACTCTCACTTTTTCTCTTTATTTCTCTCTTATCTCTTTATTCTCTCACTTGTTCTCTCTCACTCTCTCAAACACATTCTCTCCCCCTCCCAATCCCCTCCCCTCCTCCCTCATTCTCTTTCATGCTCCTATCAGTCTCCCTCCCTCTCTTTTTCTACTTCCTTAAAATCACTCTTGCACCATCTCTCACACCTTCACCATCTTTGTCTCAATTTCTCACTCATCTATTTATATCTCTGTCCCTTCCCTCCCTCTATCTCTCTATTTCTTTTTCACTCTATCTCTATAGCTCTCTCTATCTTTCGAACACACTCTCTTGCTCACTCTCCACTCTTACCCTCTCTCGCTCTCACTCACTCTCCCTCTCTCTCTCTGACACTCTATTCTCCTTCTCTTTATCTTCCTTATCTCGCTCTCTCACACATTCTCTCTGTCTCTCTCTTTTATTTTCTCTTCGCCTCCCTCTCTCTTCTTCCTCTCATTCCACCACATCACTCTAGCTCTCTCACTCTCTTCTCGTCTCTTTCTCTCTCATCATTCCCTTGCTCCCTTTCAATCCTTCCCTTTTTGTCTTCCTCTCTCTTTCCATCATTCCCTCTCCCCCTCTTTCTCCCATCTTCTACTCTATCTCACTCTCAGTATCTCTCATAATTTCACTATCAGTCTCTCAGCTACTCTCTCTACCTCACTCTTTTCTCTATCTCTCTCCCTCTCCATCTCTATTGCCCTCTAGCTACGTCATTCTCAATCCTCTCACTCATTCCTTATCACTTTTCTTCTTTCTCTTTATCTCACTACTCATCCATCTTTCTCCATCTCTCATCCACTTAACTCTATCTCTTTCTTTCTTCACCTCTATATATCTCTCATCTCTCTCTCTCTCTGTCTCTCTCTCTCTCTCTCTCTCTCTCTCTTTTTTAGCTCTCTCTTTATCACTCTCCCTCTCTCTCTCTCTCTCTCTCTCTCTCTCTCTCTCTCTCTCTCGTTTTCCTTATTTTCCAACCTTTTATTCTTTCTCTAGATATTCATTGACACACACTCTTTCTCATTCTCTCTCTTTTCAGTCTTTATAGCTGATATTTGCTCTCTATCTTTTTCAAATTCTCTCTTTACTCTCTCTTACTCTCTCCCTTATCACAATCATTCTCTCATTCTTCTAATCTATCTTGTTATCTTGCTACCTCTCTATCTCACTCCTTTGCAATCCTTCTCACTCACTCTTTATCTGATGCTCTCTCTTGCTTTGTACTCACTCTTCTATCCTACTCTTCTCTCTCTTATTCTCTCAATTTCTCTCTCTCTCTATCCTTATCCCTGATGCTCTCCTTCCTTCTCTCACTTTATCTCTCTCTTACTCTGTCTCTCCTTCGTCTTCCCCTCTCTCACTCTGTCTTCCTCCTTTCTTACACCCACTCTCTCTCCCCCTCTTTAGCTCGTACTCTCTAATCTAACTTGGTCTCTCTCCTTCTTGTCTTTCTCTAATCCTCACTCTCTCTCCACCACATATACACACTCTCTCTCCTTCTTTCTTCATTCTCTCTATCTTTATACCTCTCGCGAACTTTATCTCATTATTTTCTCCATCTCTTTTTGCCTTTTTATGTCTCTCCCTCCCTCACTTCTTTATCCTTCTCTCTCTCTCTTTCCCTCTCCCTTCTTTTTACTCTCCACCTCTTTCTCTCTTTCTCCAACTATCTCCCCTCCTCTTTCTCCCTCTTTTTATCACTCTCTCACAATTCTCGTTTCTCCCACTCTCTCTTCTCCATGTCATTGTATTTTCATCTCTCCTTTTCTTTTCTTTCTCTAGCTCTAACCCTTTTTATCTCTTTCCCATTTCTTCTAGCCTCTTCTCTCACCCACTCTCTTGGTCCATCTCTCCCTCTTTCTTACTCCCTCCTCTCTTCACATCGCTCATTCTTCTCTTAATCTCTCTTCTCTATCTCTATCTACTCTATCTCACTTCCCCCACTCAATCTAACTATTTCTCTTACTACCTTCCTCACTTTGACTCATTATATTACTCTCTCTACCTATCTTTTGCAACCGCTACCTCCCACTCTTTCCTCACACCTCTCTATTTCACATCTTCTCCTACACTTTCTTCTATCTCTATCTCCCTATTTCTCTAGCTCTTTATTATGCTCTTCTCTCTCTCCTTCCCTCTCTATCTCTTGTACTCTTACTTTCTCACCTCTTTACCACTTACTCTCTCTATCTTACTCTCAGCTCTCCCTCCCTCTATCTTACTCTCCTCTCTCCCTCCCTCTCTCACTCCCTCACACCTTCTCCCATTCTATATCTCCCCCTCCCTTACTTTCTCTTTAGCTTGTTATCTCTCTCCATCTTTCTCTCTTGCTCCATCTTATGCTTTCTAATCCTTTCACTTTATTATTTCCACTCTCTCTTTGTCTCTCACACTTCCTTCACTATCTACCTCTCTCACTCTTCTCTTGCTCATTTTTCTCTCTCTTTCTTTAACCTTCTTGCTCTCTCACACACTCTCTCTCCCTTTTATATACCTCTCTTGCATTTTCTAGCTCTCCTTATTCTCTCCTTATTTCCTCTTCCTTTGATATCCCCTTCTTTCTCCTATTCACTAGCCACCCTCCCTCCATCATTCTGTCTTGCTTCCTTGCTATCTCCCTCCCACTCCCATACCCTTTTTATCTCACCTTCTTATAGTTTCTTCCCTCTTTTCCTGTCTCTCCCTTACTCTATCATTCCCTCCTGTCCCTCCTTCCCGGTCTCTCTCTTTAGTGTGTATATATATTTCTCTCCATATCTCCCTTTTTCTCACTCTTAATCCCTCTCTTGTCTGTTCTCTCTCCAGTCACCGTTCCTTGTTGCCTTCTTGGTGTCACTCTCCCTCTCTCTCATCCTCTCAATCTCTCTCTCTTTATAACTCTTTCTTCCGCTCCCCTGCTGTCACTCTTACATTCTCTATTTTCTTTATGTACCTCTTGCTGTCATCCACTTTATCAGTCTCTATTTTTCCTTATCTCTCTTATTCTACCTTTCTCTCTCTATCACTCTTTTTGTAACCCTTCCTTTTTTTTGTTTCCACTCTCTCTAAATCTACTCAACTCTTCCTCTAGCTCTCCCTATATCTACCCTCCCTCTACCTCTATCTCTCTCTCCCACTCTCTCTTTCTCCATCTTATGCTCTCTCACCTTTTAAATTAATTACTCCCTTTTTCTCACTCACCCTATCTCGCTCTCACTTATTTCACTCTCACACTCTCTCACTCTTCTTTCCCTTTCTCTCTCTTTTTTATACCCTTGTTGCTTTTTATAGCTCTCCCTAGCTCTTTCCCTCTCTCCTCTTTGCTCTTTCTCCCATTTCTCCCATTATCTATCCCTTCTACTTCTATCTCTCTCTTGCTTCCTTGTTATCTTCCTCCCACTCTATTACCATCTCTATCTCACTTTCTTACACATTCCTCCCTCTTTCCATCCTGTCATCTCTCTCTATTCTTATCTGACTCACTCTCTACATGTCCCCTTCTTTCTCTCTCTCCCTTCATTCCCTCTCTTTATCACTCTTTATCACTTTCTCTTTCTCTCTCTCTCTCTCTCTCATTCCCTCCGTCTCTCACCCTCCCCAACTCTTCTCTCGCTCTCTTTTGTCTCTTCTCTCTCCCTTGCTTCGTCACTTTTCTTTCTCTCACTCTCTCTTATACTCTCGCTTGCTGTCTCCCTCTGTTTATCTCTCTATATCCACTCCTCATTTCTTTACTCTCTAGCCTCTCCGCCCTTTCATCTCTCTTACACTATCAAACTTTCTCCTACTCTCTGTCCATCTCTCCCTCTTTTATCTATGTTCATCTATCTCCCTCTCCCAATCTCTCTCTTACTCTCTCACTTGCTCCATTTTCCTCCCTCTTCCCTCTTGCTTTCTCCTCTCTCTCTCTCTCTCTCTCTCTCTCTCTTCCAACCTCCCTCTCTCTCAACCTCCTTCTCTCATACTCTATTTTGTCTTCACCATGCCTTCCCCTCCCTCCTCTCCATCTTATATCTCTCACTCTCTCTTTCAGTTTCCATCCTTATCTCTATCTTTCTCTCTTTTCCTCCTTGCACTATATTGCACTCCCATTATCTGGCTATCTTTCCCACTTAACTGCACTCTCTTATATCACTCTCTCTTCTCTTTTTCTCAGTCTCTCTCTCTCATACTTAATCTTTTGTTACTCGCTCTCTCATCCTTTTTCACACTCATTCTTACTCTTCCCTTCCTCTTCCATTTTTTTCTCATACTCTCTAATCTCTCTAAATTGCATATCTCACTCTCTCTTCTCTTTTTCTCATCTTTCTCTTCTCTCATTGTCTCTTCTGTTGCTCCTACTTTTCCCTCTTTCTTTCTCTCCCCTCTCTCCCTCCCTCGCTCCCTTTCTCATAGCCTTCATCTTTCCTTCCCTTCCTCCCACTCTATCTTGATCTTCCTTCTCTATCACTCTTCTATCTCTTCCTCTCTCTCTTCATTCCTCTCTCCCACTCTCTCTCTTTCATTTGTCTCCTCTTCCTGTCTATCAGTCCGTCCCTCCCTCTCTCCTCTCTCTTCTTTATTATTTCTCTCACATACTCTCTCTATCACTTCTCTCTTTTTTCCCATTATCTCCTGCTCTGTCTCTCCAACACTCCATTTCTCTGTCTATCTATATATTCGCTCTCTTCTCTCTAACTTTCTTCATAAAGGCTATCTCTCTCTCTCCTTTTTTCTCTTTTGTCCCCTCTCCCTTCCACACTCTCTCCCTCTCTTTATCTCTCTTCTCTTTCTCCCACTTTTTCTCCTTCTCTCCATCTCTCTATCTATACCTCCCATTCTCTCTTCCTCTCTCCATCTCTCTATATCCCACTTCTTTGTACTCCCTCTCTCTCTCATGTCATCTCTACTTCACACTTTTTCTCTAATCCCCTCTCTTTCCCTCCCTTCTTATATCTCTCTCACTCACTCTCACACTCTCTTTTGCTTCTTATTACTCATGCCTATCCCACTCTTTCTCTATCTATCTCTTTTAATCTTCCTCAGCTCTCCGTCCCTTCCTTTTTTCCTCTATTTCCCTCTCTCCCTTCCTCTCTGCTCCTCTATCTGTCTCTTTTAATCTTCCTCGGCTCTCCGTCCCTTCCTCTTTTCCTCTATTTCCCTCTCTCCCTTCCCTCTGCTCCTTTTCCATTGCTCATTTTCTCCCTTTGTCCCTCTATCTTCTTTCATATTCACTCTCTTCTCAAGCTCTGTAATCAGTGAGATATTGAGTGTGTGTTTAAAAGACAAATGAAGGTTTGGTGGGAGAGCTACAGAATAATGTGAAGAGTGAGAAAGAGCAAGAGTGATAAAGAGTTTGAGCTGAACGGAGGTTGAGAGAGTTGGAGGCAAAGAGTGAAAGGGAGGGGAGAGATGGACATAAGAGGATGGGAGAGTGATAGATAGTGGGAATAAAGGAGATAAAGAGAAAGAGAGAGAGAGAGGTAAAGATTGCAAGAGAAAGGGAGAGAGCTAACAAGAGAGAGTAAGAGAGGAAGAGGCTGAGGGAGAGAGAGAGAGAGATAGAAGAGAGTGAGAGTAAAGTGAGAGAGGGAGTGAGAGAAATGGAAGGGAGAGAGTGCGAAAGGAAGGGAGGGGTGAGAAGTGCGAGTAGGGTTTGGAAAAAAGAAAGCTTTTGTTGGGGCTAAAAAGAAGATAAGGGACAAGGAGATATAGAGTGTGAGAGAGCACGAGAGAGCAAGAGTGAGAGTGCAAGAGAGGATGAGAGAGACTGAAATAAGAGCAAAATAAAGAGATTGATAGAAAGCAAGATAGAGAGAACAATGATCAATCGAAGAGAGAGTGAGAGATAGAGGGAGGTAGGGAGATTAAGTGAGTGCGAGTGAAAAAGAGATAGCAGAGAGATTGTGAGAGAGAGTGATATAGATAAAGAGCAAGAGAAAGAAAAGGTGGGAGAGCGATGGAGCGAGAGGAGAGAGTAAAAGGGGGAAGATAGATGGAGAGAGGGAAGAGTTACAATATAAAAGAGAAGAGATGGAAAGTGGGAGGAGAAGAAGAAGAGTTAGTATGAGAGAGAGATATTGAAAAAAAAGAGAAGATAGAGTGATATAAGAGAGTGCAGTTGAGTGCGAGAGACAGCAAGACATTGCGAGTCAAACATAGTGTAAGGAGAGATGAGAGAATGAAAGTGATAAGGTTGGAAAGTGGGAGAGAGAAAGAGATATGAGACATGGAGAGGAGGGAGGGGAAGGCATGGCGAGAGGGAAAATAGGGTACGAGAGACTGAGAGAGCGTGTGTGAGAGAGAGGGAGGGTGAAAGAGAAAGCGAGAGAGAAGAGAAAGTAAGAGGGAAGAGTGAAGGAGATGGATCAAGTGAGGGAGAAATAGAGAGATTGAAAGTGGGAGATAGATGAAGAGAGATAAAAAGTAGGAGAGATGCAGAGAGAGTAGGAGAAAGGTTGATAGTGAGAGAGAGATAAAAAGGGGGAGAGAGAGAGGGTAGAGAGTAAAGAAAAGAAGAGGGGATTGTCAGAGGGAGATAGTAAGTGAGAGAATGCGAGAGAGTGAGAGAGAAAGAAATGTGATGAAGCAAGGGGGAGCGAGAGAGAGAAAAGAGAGTGAGAGAACAGTTATAGAGGGGGAGAGAGGGAGGGAGTGAGAGAGAGTGTGTGTGTTAAAGAGTGATAAGGTGAGGGAATGGAGAGAGAGAAAGAAAGGGACATTTAGAGTGTGAGTAACAAAAAAAACAGAGAGTGAGAGATGATAGGATGGAATTGAGGGAGAAATGTGTAAGAAAGTGAGATAGAGATGGTAATAGAGTGGGAGGGAGATAACAAGAAAGTGAGAGAGAGATTGGTAGAGGTGAGAGCTAATGTGAGAAATGGGAGGGAAAGACCCAAGAAGAGTGAGGGAGAGAGCTGGGGAAATCTAGAAAAAGCAACAGAGGTATAGAAAAGAGAGAGAGAGAGAGGGAGGCAAAAAGCAAGAGAGAGAGAAAGGGAAAGAAGAGTGAGACATGAGAGAGTGAAGTAACTGTTAGTGAGATAGGCTGAGAGAGAGAGAGGGGGAGTAATAAAGTTAAAGGGTGAGAGATCATAAGATGGAGAAAGAGAGAAGGGGAGAGAGAGATAAAGGGAGTGGGAGGGTAGACTAAGAGAGCTCTAGAGGGAGAGGTGGGTAGAGAGAGTGGAAGCAAAAAAAGGATGATTAGAGAGAGTGGTAGAGACAGAAAGGTAAAATAAGAGAGATAAAGAGAAATAGAGACTTATAGAAGGGAGTTATAATAAGAGAGGGAGAGAAGTAAGGGAGAGAAAAAGGGAGAAGGAGAGAGAAAGATATGGAGACTGATAGAGTGATAGGTAAAGATAAATAAAGAGAATAGGAGAGAAAGGATGAAATAGGAAAAGATAGAGAGAAAAAGGGAGAAAGAGATAAAGATAGATTTATAGAAAGTGCAAGAAAAGAGTGGGGTTAGAGCAAGAAAGAGAGTATAAGTGAGAGGGATAATGAGCAAGAGAGTGTGTGAAAAATAGAGAGAGGAAGAGATAAAGGGAGAAAGAGGAACAAGAGAGAGAGATAGAGCTCTCTCTTGTTACCTCTCCCTCACTCTCTTTCTCTCTCAATCAAACTCTCTTCTCTCTCTTCTCTATTTATCCTTCCATCTCAATCTCTCTCTTGTACTTCTCTATTTATCCCTTGTAATTCTCCTTTAATCTCCCTCTCTCTGTCTTCCACTCTGCCTCCCTCTCTTTCCCCCTTCTCATTCTCTCTCCCCCCTCAGGCTCCATCACTATCTCCCTTTTTCTTCCTCCCTCTCCCTCTCTCCCACTCACAATCTCTATCTAATTCTGGGGCTCTTTTACTCTTTAGGTATCATTCAATCCTCATCTCTTCCTCATTTTTCTCTCACTCTCTTCTCTATTTCAAGCTTCTTTGTCTCTCTTTGTCTCTCCCTAGCCCTTCTCTCTTTTCCTCTCTCTCTTGCTATGAGTTTCTCCAACAATAGCTCACTTTCTATCTATTCTTTCTGATTTATATATCTCTTTTTTTTCAATCTCCATCTCTATCTTGCTCTTTCTGCCTCTCCTCAATTAGTCACTCTATCTCTCTATCTTGAACTCTCACTTCTTCAAATCTCTCTTCTAGCTTTTTTTCTCTCTCTCTGTAATGGTCTCTCTTCTCTCTTTCTTCTCTATCTCTTTATCCTCTTCTTTGACCATTGTAGTCTTTTTTCCTCCTTCTTTCTACTACTTTCTTTTTCTATTGATCTCAATCACTTGTTGACCTCATTTTTTGTGAGGTATTTTCTCTCTCCTTAGTACTTAGGATCTAGCAATAGGTTTTCCCTTTCACTATCCTAGAGGACTAGAAATGGGACCCACCACTTAGAAATTCAAACACTTCTTGGCTCCCTTCAAACCCCACAAGTTTGACTATAAACCCCCAAGCCACTTTGATGGTTAAAATCAAATATGGAGGTTTAAAGGATGAGTTTCCTATAAGACTCTTTGGCCTTAGGATTACCCTGGGTGGCCTGGTCCTAGTGAGGGTAAGCTTGCACACACCACACTCCCACCCACACATTCCAAACCCTAGAGCTACCTTTAACCAATTTGATTCCCTGACTCATGTAGGTAACTCATATGGATGAACCTAACCCTTAGGCCCCTGGCTAAGAGGGTTAGGAACAACATATTGAGTGCCTAAAATGAGTCCTCTCATGGATTTTCTTAGCTTAATATGGCTTCATGGCTCAACCAAAATGATTTCATTTCACTTACACTTGATCAATCTTCATTTTCCCCAAATTTCAATTTTTGACCCTGGGGAGCCCTAAACCCACCAAACCTACCAAATGCCCTAGAAATTGCCCAAAATTTGCAAAATTGCCTAAATTACCCAAAATTCCTCAAAATCAATCCTAAACATTTCCCCCCACTCAAATTGATCATCCATGACCAAATACACCAAAAATTCCAAAAATACCCCCAATACCCTCCAATACCCTCCAAATACCCAAAATACCCTTTTAACCCAAAAATTCTAAAAATTCAGAAAATTCCCAAAAAATTGCAGAAAATCCCAAATATTCCCAATTTCATTTTGTTCAACTACATTAAAAGCCAATTTTGTCAATTTAGCCCACTTTTACCAAAACCCCAAATCTGACCTATTTTTAACCTAAGTGGACCCAATGTCCCACCAAACCAACCCAATTGACCTCAATTTTGATCCAATTCAATTCTAAACTTCAATTCAATATCCCAATACCAATTTATACCAAACCCAACCCCAATTTCATCAACATGTGGATCCAATTTCAATTTGAAGCTTAAAGCCGAATTTTAGCTCAAGACCTAAACTTAGCCCAAACCAGCCCAACTTAACTCCAATTAACCCCAAATCTTTTCCTAAACCTTCCTAACATCCCTAAAAACGAAACACCAACATGATTTTCCCTGAATTTGAAATCAAACCCCACCCAAGCCTATCCCAAACCAAAAATCCCCAATTTGGGCCTAAACCAATCATGAACCCAAATAGGCCCAAATCTCAAAACCAAAGCCCAACCAAAGTTGAAAACTCTTTGCCACACCCCCATAAACATTTTTCTACATTGATTTTAGATCAAACCCAACATTGGCCCAACCTTGACCCAAGTTAGCCAAATTTGATCCACTTTGGCCTCATTACCAAAAAGCCCAAATTGAACCCATTTCAACTCCAAATGGCATCAAATCTCTTCTAAAATTCTCATAACACATTCCTAAACCAATCCCAACATTTATTTGACACAAACCCTCATCAATTTTCATCCATTAATTTATTTCAAAACCTAAGAACCCACTTCCTTAAACCATTTTAAAAGCTCATCCAAAACCATTTCAAAGGCCCAAGACTTTTTCCAAAGCCCATGTAATATTGTCTCATCATGCCCACTTAATTAAAATCATCCCCTAAGTCCAAAACTCATCATGTTGATTAAACCAAAATGGCATCATGACAAATCCCATCAAAAAATCCAAAGTTTTCAAAATTCCAAATAACCCTTTTCCATGAAATTGACCAAGCCATTTCCCAAGCCAGATGGAGCCATGAAGCCATGCATAAGCCATATGCAAGCCATGGGAGTCACTTTACACCTCACCATGTCATTTATGGCAAATGGAGGGAGCCTCTTTCTTAATCCCTCATTAAGCTTTTTAACCTCATTCATGTCACCCTGTAAACCAAGCTTTAGCCGCATTACCTTGGATGGGGACCTCACCACCCCTTCCTAGCTGACCCAAATGATTCTCCCTCAGCCCAAAGTCAAGCCTTGGGGAGGTGCACCTAGCCTAAACCATGACTTGACCAAATTGAGCCCAAAATGAACCCTTCCCCATTCCTTTTTAAATCAATCCCTTTATACGTGGCATCAGCCAATTGAACTCACAAACATCAAGCCCTGACCTCCCTGACCCTGGCTGGACCACCACCTCAGTCGCGGGAAACCACCAGGCCGAGAGGCCTAATTTGATTCAAAAATTCAAATTGAATTTGCTGAGCTATCCCAACCCAAATGGCCACCATAGCTCTTCTTCTCCTCACCAGAGCAGCAAATCCCAGCCCCCAATTGCCTCTGGGAAGCCCCTAACCATGGCTATTTAAACCAGCCATTCCTCTCGGCCAAAAGGTTGGCTGAAATCAACCTCCACAGAACTTCACAAAACTCCTCACAGAACTTCTCCTAGCCTAGAGAAAATCATCCCCACTGTCTTTCTGCCTTAATCTCCACTGATTGAGCTCAATGTTGGAGCTCAATTCTCAGCCCAGAATAGGACATCCCTTGAAACTCCACCAAATCCAAATTAACTTCTCCCACACCTTCACCAGAGGTAGAGAAGAAGTTCCCCAACAAAAGCCCCTTTACCAGGCCAGTCATTACTTCCAGACTCCAAGGTTTGAAATCAGCCTTGTTCACTTTTGTACCTAGGCAATTCCCCAGAGCCAGAGACTTCATCTGGAGACTTCATCTGGAACTTCTCCTCCAAATCAGATGGCGGCGTCGAATAGGGAGGCAACGCGTGGGCTTTCGTAGCTGTCGAGGATGAGTCGGCGCCGCGTGGATAAGTAGATAAATAGGGTATTTTTGATTTATTTAATTACCCAGAACTTCAAAAATCCATATCTTTGCTTAGAAAAATCATAAAAATAAACTAAAAATACTCTCTTGCTCAGTGAATGGAGGAGAACAATGTGGAAAAACAATTGAGTTAATTTGATGAGTATTTTATTTTTAATTAATTATTTACTGATTTCAGTGTTTTAATTCTTCACTCACACTCACAATTCACCATGGAATGAGACCATAGGGCTTTTATAGCCTCTATTCTTGGGAACATTCTCTAAATTTTCCAAGGTCAAAGGACATCTCTATGGCAAGTTATTGATTTTTCAAATTTAAGTGTTTGTTTTGGCATTTTAATTCCAATAATTAGCATGTTGCTTAGAAAATTCTAGAAAAATTTAGGGAGGTATTTTATGACTAGGCCTAAGAAAAATGTATTTTGAGTTAATTCATTAAGAATAACCCTAGTTGGCCTAAACACTCAAAACTGAACCCCAATTAATTAAGAGTAACCACACATCAAAATTGCTTGAAATCAATTTTCCACTGTTACTTAGGCTATAGAGAACCTCACATAAAAATTTGAAGCTAATTGGAAATGATCTGACCCACAAAATGGATCATTTAGATTACATGGGCACTTTTAAACTTTAAAAATTCATAAAACACAAAATACATTTCAAAAATTCACCAAAATGGTTTTGGGGCTTCTCTGATGTTAGGGAGTCTAAGAAAATTAAATTTAACATTTTCTAAAAATTTTCATTTTTAATCATATTTTAATAATTAAAAAAAAATAAAAATCATAAAAATATTAAAAATCATAAAAATGTCATATTTTGACTCCTAATCACTTAGGAATAAACCAAATATTTTTCTCAAGTCTCTAGGTTAAGATATTTAATTTTAAAGGTTTAAAATTATTTTTAATATTAAAAAATGAATTTCCTTACATTTTCACTAAATTAATTCTAATAAATCAAAGAAAAATTAGAAAAATATAAAATTTATTTCTATGAACTCCTTGTGATCAGAGAGATTTATATAAAATATAAAATCTATTTTTCAACTTTAATTTTATTTTATAATTAATTAATACTTCAAAACTCAAAATAATCATAATAAATAAAATATAATTTGAAAAATCACCAAAATTGGTCCAAGTAGTTCTCTGGTCAATAGGAACATCCTATAATTTTCTTAAGGACAGAAACCTTACCTTGGTCATGTTGTTGAATTTCTATTGAAAATCCCTATTTTTCATTAAGATAATTATATAAATTAAATTAAATTCACGAAAATCACATTTTCTCCTCCAATGTCTTAATTGAAATGTGAGTGAAGTAACATAAAAATTTTAAGTTCATTTGAGCTTAATTTAATGAGTTATCAAATAATTAGGCTTAAAAGGGCATAACCGTAATTAAGAATTTTAACCCTTAATTAAAACTTTAGGTCTAATCAACGGGAGGGTAAAATATTTTATCTTAATTTTCTCTTAGATGATTGAAACTTTGTGAAATAAAAGGGTTGGAACCCATTAATCATTTCTAATAATCCAAAAAAAATGAAACCTTTATTAATTAAATAATTTAAATTTTGGAAGATTAATTGAAATCTAAATTATTAAAATGGGGAGTATAACTTAGGGAGACTATAACCCTTTAATTTAAGATCCCTAAATAAATCACTTTAATAATATTCAACTCTTAATCAAATTCAAAAATGATAATAGAAATTAATAATTAAATAATTAAAAGGAAAATAAAACTTTATTAAATTAAAAGCTTAAAACATTAAGTGATTTGATAATCAAATTGAAATAAGTTTAAAACATTAAGATTAATTTGGAATCACTCAAAAAACAAATCTAAAACAAATTTGAAACATTAAAGAAAATAAACCTAAAAAATAATTCATAATTAAAAAAATCAAACCAATTAAAAATTAACCTAAAATATTTCAATTAAATTAAAATTAAATCATTAAAATCTAAATTGAATAATCTAAACACCTCTTTCAACCCAAATTAATCTAATACATTGAGATCATTTAAAATAAAAAGATTTAATTAAATTAAAACAATTTGAACACTATTCCAAACTTAAAATTATTAAAATTTCATAACTAAACTAAAACACTTTAAATCATCAATTCCAATTTTAAATCATTAAAATCTTTAATAAATTGATTTACCCTTAAAGGCTTTCGTTATTATAACTCTTAAATGGAGCATTAAGTGAAATGTCACTTTACTCATAGGATAATCAAACATCCTAATTTACTGAGCAAGAAATAAGATTTAACTAAATTCTTGGATGATTAATTCACCAATACAATAAAATTCATTTGGACTCGAAATATTCTCAGATGTATTGAAAAGATGTTTAGGACTCATCCTAAGAACTTTCTCAATATGATGAGATATTTTAGAAGAACAATTGAACTTAATTGTTCTTTGATAAAGAAAATCATCCACAAAAACAAAAGAACCTATACGTCATAGGAATTGACTAGCTATAGGATTAGGACTTTGGTAGACAACTAAAACCTTCCCTTAGCTTTACCTAGGTGTTTTCTTGGAAATATATAAATGCTCTAACATGTGTTTTAAGTGTAGCTTGGAATGACGGGAAGACCCTACATGTACGCTTTTATTTTATTGCAATTTACTTATCTGCACTGTACTTTACTTTTCTTGCATGTTAAACAAGATTGACACTCTGTATGAAAACTGAAACATTTAGGATAGCCACAAAACAGAAACCCAAAACTAAAATTAAAAGTCACAACAAGATAAAATTCACCACCACAATATTTCAAAATATAAAACAACTCAAAATTTAATCACAAACAAAACACAAAACTATAACTATAACTAAATTAAAACATCTGATTGGATGATCGGGAATACCTCAGATGATGTAACCTACGTGTTGCTCACGGGATTTCCCACTGTCTAAATGAAAGTGTGGAACTCATTCAGTTGAGTTTAGCAAATTCATTTGGACTAAGTGAATTTGATAAAATTAACGGTGCTGGAATGATGGAACCGTGAGATCTTAACCGGTGTTGTTATAATCAACTTTAAGATTCCCCTAATAAAACACTAAAGACATTTGGACTTTAACACTTTTCTAAACTAAAACACTTCTCTCATCTCCTGATTTTCACTTTCTAAAACTAAACCTCTGCGATAACGACAAGGAGCTTGGAGCACGGTGGGCAGCACGACCATCTTCTTCAGTAAAACTTGAGTCTACTTTAGCAAAACCATTATTAGAATTAAATAACCAAGCCATAGGATTTCGAGATAGTTTGCCTAGTGCAACATAAATCCTAAACCTTTTCGTTAGGCACTTGCATAATCATTTTATGCAAATTAAGCCTAACCGGTCTTAGGATTCCGAGTTAGTCGTTTGGTACGACATAAACACTCACATCTTCGAGCCTATTAATATGATCATGTCATATAAATATAAGCCCTAAGTAACTAAAACTGGCAGGATTATAACATTAAACAAACTCCCAAATTGAAGCCAAACAATAGGATAGTTTGGGAAATTGCCAAGATTCTTCTTGGATCCTCATCTTCTCCTACCTCTATTCCATTGGACTCTTAAAATAAACCGTTCCAAATTTGAGCTAATCCATTTTGAAATTCCAAAATTCAATCCTTTGAAAACCTTAAACTTTGAAATTCTTGAGAGGAAAACCACTAATCATTATCGAGAGTTTTCTTAAGTGATTCCCGTCATTTAAGATGTAATTAACTATAGGGGCTTGCCCTTATAGGGAACTTTAAGAACCTAGGTAATATAAACCCTGCTTAATTACTTTATATTAAGCAGGGGAACTTGTCGGCTTATAAAATTGGTTCGCAAACTAACGGATGTCACAAATCTTCTAGTTTATTTAATCGAGCCCCATCATCAAGCAATGTGTTTGTCCTTTCGAGATAGATACACGGTTCGTGATGCGGTGCTCGTTTATACAAACTATTTAGGATGTGAGATCGGTTTAATTTCACATCTTATAATTTTGAAACTTAAATTATTTTCAAAATTAAATGCTACTTTCAAATTATATATATATATATATATTTAAATTAAATTTAAAATCTAAAATTCGCCGAAAATTTCTGTAGGAGACCCCCTTTATCAAAACACATAACCTAAAAATATGCCGACTATTTCTGGCGACTCCGCTGGGGACTAGTTCCTCTCTCCATTTTGATCAGATGGTTTTGCTTTCATAAATCGGTAGTGAGTCCATGCCCCTTGTGGACCAAACTACCATTCTTTCTGTTGGCATACCACGTTAATTTCTGTTTTGAATGGGTATAGTCAATTCCTTTTGGATTTTGGAGCCACTATTTAGACACTCCTAAATAGAGAGGTTCTGAAATCCTTTTTGCCTCTTTCTGAGGTGGGGTGGACCCTAAATGGGTGTTAGCCTAGGAGCGATCTTTTGAGTTGAGAAATCTTACGAGACTTTCTCTTCCTTTCCAATTCTGAATCGGGTCCTTTACCTTTCCTTTAACCTTCCTCCATTAATTGTCTTGTTCCTAACAAACAAATCCTCTAATAAATAATATTTTAATAAATGAACTCTATTAAATCACAAATATATTGAGATAAACTAAAATGTGTTCGGACTCTTTCTTTTCCGTCTTAAGTTTTATGATAAAAGGAAGCATAATTCGGGACTGACGTTCGGAATTTACCCCGCAGAAAATGACTGCACCAAAATTAATTTTCTCCATCACCAATGGAATGGACTTCGCCGTCTATAAGGATGAACTGCCTGACAATGGAATCATCCTTTTTGGACAAGGATTCGACAATACAGACATTAAGTTCACTGACGTTACCCTCTTCACACTAATGGACAAAGTGCCGGAAACTAAGGAGCCTGTGATTGAGTTTAACCTGAAATCAACTCAAGCGTTTCCTCCCCTGCAAAGGGTCCCAACTGAAAGAAGTACTGCTGCTCGTAGGAGGACTGTTGTCTCTACCCCCACCGGTCTAGTCATCTCTGCACCTACCCCGGCTCCTGGCAAATTGAAGGGGAAGGAAATCCAAGTCTGTGATGAGCCTGCCACCGAGGAGGGTACAGATTTTGCTGCAATACCTCCTGTCTTCGAGATTGGGTCCAGTTCAAAGTTTACACCCTGACTCGAGCTCAGAGAAGAATTAAGAGCAGAAAGATCGCCAGGATCGAGAAGGCTAAGGCTGCTGAAGTTGCTTTTCTGGAAGACAATCCTGAGGAGGAGGAAGAACTACCTGAAATTTCACCACTGTTGGGAGGAAGTAGGTTCCACCCTCTCTCTGCTGCATCGGATGAAGAAGATGTCCGGAGGATCGCCTCTGCATTACCCCGACCTGCATACTATAGTGACTGTAAGAGGAAGAGGGCCAATACTACGCCGCTTACCCGACTGCGAGCTGTAGTAGAGAAACTAGCTAAGAAGGAAGGGGGCCCCGTATTAGAGATCCTAAGAAGAATGGGACGAGTGCCAGTCAAATCCCGCCTCGGACTGCGAGTGAACCCTATCACTGCCACGGAGAGGCCAAGGAAGAAAGTGCGAGCTAGTTCGCCTGTTGTCGTATCGGGACACCATATTAGGGAGGACACCACCTACCGACACACAGCCGCAGACCATCTGGTCCTAGGCCTTCTACTGCAAGAAGGATGGTGTGGCGACCTATTATTGCTGAACTGATACAGGCACAATATTCTGGAAAGAAGAGTCTCGTCAGAAAGCAAGAATCTGAAGAAAGTGCTACTGCATTAAAAGAAACTCTTGAGAAAGAAGTCCAACAGTCATCACATGACAACCGCGAAATCGTTTGGAAGAGACCACTTGAGGATGCAATAGGAAAACTAAGAACCGACATCCGATGGTTGGCAAAGGAAAGAGGAGAAAAATTGGAAACTGAAGTAGATTCATCAGAATTTATGAATGAAGAGTACTCCGAGATTAATATGGTTGAGACCCGAGCATCGGCAGCTTTGCAAGGCGCTCCGTCAGCTTTAGAAAGGGAAGAACCGGAAGTGATGAGAGCACAACTTCAAGAAAAGGATGATACAATTTCCCAAATGGCAAAAAGGATGGAAGAGATGGCTGCCACTTTAGCCACTCTCCAGAGTCAGCTGCAACCTCAAAAGGAAACACCCCCAGAGATTATTCACATCACGGACGGAGGAAAGGAGATCACATCTGTTAATGGAGATGAACAACCGAAGAAGGATTCTGCGCAAAGCATGATTCCCGAAAAGGATATCAAAAACATGGTAGAACAGCAGGTGCGAGAAGCCTTAACACAGTCTAAGAGCGGAGCTTCTATTCAGACGGGTAGACCTTACCCTGAAGAATTTGATGCTCTCCAATACCCAAAAGGCTTCGTACCACCTCTGTTCAAGACTTTTGATGGAACGGGAAACCCCCGGCAACATGTCGCACATTTTCATGCTAGTTGCTGCAATGCTGGTGGGAGCGATGCTTTACTCTTTCAACAGTTTGTCAGCAGCCTGTCAGGGATTGCCATCGATTGGTATGCAAAACTTGTGAATGGTTTAGTCAAGACCTTTTCAGAGTTAGAAAACTTCTTCATTAAGTGGTTTGCTGGAGCTCGACATCACATCACTATCGGTGATTTAGTGGTGGAGCAACAAAAACCGAACAAAACTTTGGTGGATTACATACTTTGATGGAGAAACTTAAGCATGAAGTGTGAACCACAACTTCAGGAACAACATGCGATCGGTATTTTGCTGAAGAGTATCCATGGTCCGATAGCACTTCTCCTTAAAGGATTTACAATCAAGACTTTCGAGAAGTTGCTTAGCAAGGCCGGGAGCTTGTAGGAGGAAGCAAAACAACTATGTTTCGTAGACAAGACCGATAAGCAGAAGCCTGTAAAAGCATTTGAGAATAAATCCAGAATTGTCGCGGCAGTAGATAAAGGCAAGCAGCCAGTGCAGATACAGCAGAGCAACCACAACCTAGTTATCAACCACCACAATGGACTTACCAACAACCACAACAGATTTATCAGCAACCTCAGCAGGGTTATCAACAGCCTCGACTGAGCCACCAGCCATGGCAGCATAGTCAGCCACTACCTCGTTCGTCACTTCCCCTAGAGGAACTTCTGAATAAGGAGTATACATTGAAGACGGAAGCAGTAGCTAAGATGGTTCACAGTTTGATGAAGACACCTGATTTTCAATTACTAGAGCCCAAAAAGCCAGAGGGAGTCAACAAGAAAGATCATCCGAACTACTGCCCTTACCACCGGATGATCGGACACAAGATTGAAGACTGCTTCAATTTTAAGAATTGGCTCGAAGGTAATCTCCGAAGAGGGAATATAACGATCCCGAAGGAATACATGAAGGAACCCCAAAAAGGAGGTTCCATCAATGTCATTTCAACGGATCCTATTGTTCTGATAAACCCATACACGACCGATGATGGATGGAATACCGTCTGGACAAAATCTTCTAAGAAAATCTTAGACCATATCCAGAACGCTTCGGTGCTCACTTCAACTCAGAGTTTGAAACCTGTCGAGCCGGTGCTATCGTTTATGATTGAAGAACCACTCAGAAGGAGGAGAAGATCATGGAAGAAAAAAAGACCGAGGTTCCGAAGGGTAGACTAGGGGCTGCTTATCATAGGATGGTTGTTTCCGATTCAGGGGAGAAATCCCTCGGACCTTTGACTCTATATGATTATTTGCTCGCCCTGGCGGGATATTATAATGATAAGAGTTTTGGTGTGGGCTATGTTTTGACTATTTCTAACGATTACGTAACTAACAACAACCAACCTAATCCGGATCTCGATTCCGATACGATAAACGATTCTCAAATCATACTAAACCTCGATAACCACGACAAAGGAGAAGACGCTCAAAAAGATGGTTACTAAAGATCAACAAGCAACGAATCTATTTGTGAATTCCGAGGAACTCCAATCACGATAGAATTGGAGTTATCAGATTCCAAAGCAATTCCAGAAAAGCCAGTCGTTCCAATTCAAGAGGAGACACCGGTAGAGTCACCACCAGATTCAGAACAATTAACTGAAGTCAACCTAAGAAGCGGAAAAGTTCTACCTCCGAGAATGGGTCCAAAGGATAAAGGAAAGCAGGTGGTTGCTCAGGAGGAGCCAACCCCAACAGAAGAATTACCCCTTCGGAAAGAAATCGAGGAACATGGTAATAAAGTGGATTATAACGTGCTAGCCCATCTTAGGAAGCTACCATCTAAACTGAGCATCTACGACGCTCTGATCCTGTCAAAGGAGATGAGGAAAACTCTGATCAAGACCTTACTTGATCCAAAGATTTGTTTAGCTCACATGGCCGGTAATTCCTTAGATGAGGTTTTCTCATTAAAAGAACAACGAGGTGTTACCTTCATGGACAATGATCTACTACTTGGAATAGCTGATCACAACCGATCATTGTACATTTCAGTCACTATTGGAAAGTTTACGCTCTCCAGAGTGTTGGTTGATCCGGGAGCATCAATCAACATAATGAATCTTCGGACATTGGCATATTTGAAAATTGACGCTCGCGACCTCGAAGCAGATAAGATGTTACTAAGAGGGTTCAATCAGAAGGGAGAAAGAGCTCTTGGATCGATAACACTATTAATGAAGACCGGTGATTTAGCAAAGACAACCGTAAAATTCCACATAATTGATTCTGAGACATCGTTCAACGCTCTACTGGGTCGGCCATGGATCCATGAAAACCGGATGGTACCGTCGTCTCTGCACCAGTGCATAAAGTATTACGAAGGAGGAGAACAGTGTTTTAAGCGTGACTTGCAACCATTCTATGTACACGAGATTGGAATTCATGAAGATGCAGCCTATTACGCGCCTCCGAAGAAAACGGTCTTCTCTAGAAATACCGTACCAAATGAAGCAAAAGAAGTTCGAGACGATGAAGAGCCTGAGATTCTATTCCAACAGTTACTCACCACTCCCTTACGACGAGATGGTGAAGGTTTCTCCAGAACTCGCACCAGAGGTCGAGGCCAGGGACGAGGTCGAGAAAGAGACATTGGAACAGTTGGACAAAAGAAAGTAGTCATCGACGTTAATTGGGAGAACAGTTTCGAAGAAGAAGAAATCAAGAAAGCAGCAACAGTAAATCAAATGAAACCCCAGTTCAAGAACTCTCTCGATGATGAAAAGAATGAAGAATATAAGTCAATGTACGAGAAGATTAACCACTATGTGCATACTATGACCCTGAACCCGATCCATTCTAATAAAATCAAGGGTATGGTGGTCAAGGAATTGCATGGTGGTGGTGCTAAGCCGATCAAATTCTACCGCGGTGCTTCTTCTTGCAAAACTGAAAATTATGTACAATTTGAAGATGTTGCTTCTTCTGAATTAATGGAATTGCCTTTTGAGTGGTATTCTCCCTGTGTTCAGAATTTAATTCAACGTGGTGTCTTACCTAAACAATGGACAAAAGGTCGATCACAACACTTTGAAAAATTATGGAATAATGCCGGTCGGCCTCCCAATTCAAAACATGGTTTCGGATTCGACACAGTAGGATCAGTTGAGGACTCAGAGTTTTGCTTGGTTGTCACTTGCAAGCCTAATGAAGATTGCTTGCAAACCTCAGATGTCTCAAAGATCTGCAAATCGGAGATGCTCCACCGAAATTTGAAGAAGAAATTAAATCTATAGTAGACGAGTTAATGTAAGTTAACTTAGGTACTAGCGAAGAGTCTAGGCCGACCTTTGTTAGCTCCTTGCTCAACAAAGAAGACTCCAAAAACATGGTCAAGCTACTAATGGAATTCTAGGACTATTTTGCTTGGAATTAGGAAGAAATGCCAGGATTAGCTCCAGAGGTGGCAGTTCACAGGCTAGGAGTGGATCCCACTTCAGTTCCAATCAGACAAGCTCCGAGAAGAAAGCGTCTAGAAATCGAACAACAAGTAATAGCTGAAGTTAAAAAGCTAATAGGTGCTAAATTTGTCCGTTAAGAACAATATCCAACTTGGTTAGCCAACGTGGTACCACTCAGAAAGAAGATTGGACAGATCAGAATCTGCGTAGATTTCAGAGATTTAAACAAAGCATGTTCAAAGGATGAATTCCCACTACCAATCCCAGAATTAATGAGCGACATCGCCTCAACGCATGAAGTCTTCTCTTTCATGGATGGATCTTCAGGATACAACCAGATAAAGATGGCACCGGAAGACGAAAAGCTCACAGCCTTCAGAACGCCAATCGGAATACACTGCTACAAAGTGATGCCTTTCAGATTGAAGAACGCAGGAGCAACATACCAATGAGCTATGACGAGAATTTTTGATGATCTCATTCACAACCAAGTCGAGTGCTACGCGGATTATGTAGTCATCAAAAGCAAACTGAAGGAAGATCATTTGTATGATTTGAGAATTGTACAACAGAAATGATAAAAGAAATCCCAAGAAGAGCAGAAATAGAATCAGTACCACGACGCCAGACAGAGCTACCAGTCTTGAAGAGTCTTGTTGCGAAAGAAACTCCGGAGGATGTCCCAACAGAGACTATCCCCGAGGAGCCAAGACTTGCAGGAGAGCGTGTTGGGGTTGAGCCGTACATCCTGCAGTATGTTACCAGACCCTGAGGACTTCAGATAATCCCGAAATATGAGCTGGAGAAATTACCTCAAGTTGAAAAGAAAACTTTTGAATAATTCGAGAGAATTCGAGGCAAGAGGGTCAACATCTTGGAAGGCCTTGAGCTGCATACGGATGTGTTCTCAGATTACGAACAACAGTAGATTGTGGACTGCATTATCGAGCTTCAGAAAATGGGTCGAGCTGGTCATCTGAGGCAGAAAACCTATTCAGAGCCCCGAAGATGGATGCCAGGAAAAGGAAGAGTTACTATCCAGTGCGGGTGTTGCTACAACTTCACAGAAGATAGAAAAGGAAATCCACCAGGGATACTCCGTCACAGTGAGGTGGATCCGATGCCAAGAATTATCAAAAGAATGGTAAAGAGAATGGTGACATGGAGGGTATTGCCTCGCAGTTGCATACCTAATAGCCGCATCATTAACATTTACAAGGAGGGCGACCGCATACCTCCACACATAGACTATCATGACTTTGTCGGACCTTTCGCACGATCTCTTTTGTCAACCAAGTGTAATATCATGTTCGGATCCGACCTTCGGATAGCGAGCCCTGAAAAATTCCGAGGGCCGGTGGAAATACCACTACCGGTAGGTTCCGTCATGGTATTAAAAGGAAATGGAGCGGACATAGCAAAACACTGCATCCCAGGAGTGCCTGTTGAGCGAATCTCCGTCACCTTCAGACGAATGGATGACAGTAAAATGCCTTTTCATTTTCAGCCAGATCCAGAGTTAGAGAGTCTCCGGCCCTACGAGCTGTGAGTTACATGGGAGATAGCACACCTCCAATGCACATCCGTACGACATTCCTGCCAGGGGTGGCTTGGTAGGTGATGTTATTATCCATATCTTACTATTCAGACATGGATTTTGACAAATGCTTTTGGAAGAATCAACAGAAATCTTACACAATCCGTTTTGGATTTATGAGGATTGTATGAGATACTGAATTTTCGAGGAAAATATCATCATGTTTTGGATCATGTTGTATGATGTATTTTCAACAGATTGGAATGAGAATGATCATGTCATGTTCTGCCTTCACCTCTTTTTGTGCAAATTGACTGGGAAACACCATTAAGCTAAATGAACTTCGAACAAAAAATGAAAAGAGAAAGAAAATGAATAAGGAACTCCTTTTTAAGAATCCGAATGTCAAAATAAACTGCAAATTAACACAAACTCTAAATAAACAAAAATGAAATCGAATCACTAAAACGAATAAAACAAATCTAAATCTCAGACTGATTTTCATTCTGAATCCTTCAATTCCAACCTTTTAATTCTCCTTCCTCTGTGTGTTAGAGAATCGACTAGTCCTATTGACACGGAGCCACGAACCTTGTTCGATTTGGTTCTGATGGCATGGGATTGGGTCCCCATTCATACAGATCAAATTTTTGAGGCTGGAGCTGAACTTCCAGTTCTTTCCGAGGCTGGAGTCGAACTTCCAGTTCTCTTCGAGGCTAGAGCCGAACTTCTAGCTCTCTTTCAAATTTTCGAGGCTGGAGCGAACTTCTAGCTCTTGCAAATTTTTGAGGCTGGAGCCGAACTTCCAGTTCTCTTCGAGGCTAGAACCGAACTTCTAGCTCTCTTTCTAATTTCCAAGGCTGGAGCCGAACTTCCAGTTCTCTTCGAGGCTAGAGCTGAACTTCTAGCTCTCTTTCAAATTTCTGAGGCTGGAGCCGAACTTCCAGTTCTCTTCGAGGCTAGAGCCGAACTTCTAGCTCTCTTTCAAATTTCCGAGGCTAGAGCCGAACTTCTAGTTCTTTTCGAGGCTAGAGCCAAACTTCTAGCTCTCTTTCAAACTTTCGAGGCTGGAGCCGAACTTCCAGTTCTCTTCGAGGCTAGAGCCCAACTTCTAGCTCTCTTTCAAACTTCCAAGGCTGGAGCCGAACTTCCAGTTCTCTTCGAGGCTAGAGCCGAACTTCTAGCTCTCTTGCAAATTTCTGAGGCTGGAGCCGAACTTCTAGTTCTCTTGGAGACTAGAGCCAAACTTCTAGTTCTCTTTCAAATTTTCGAGGATGGAGCCTAAATTCTAACTCTCTTCTTGAGGCTAGAACCTAAATTCTAGTTCTCTTCAAACTCCAACTCTCTTCTTGAGGTTAGAGCCTAAATTCTTGTTCTCTTCAAATTCTGACTCTTTTCTTGAGGCTAAAGCCTAAATTCTAATTCTCTTCAAATCCTGAGGTTGGAACCTAGGTTCTAGTGCTCACTTCAAATCCCAGATTTCCACGAAATCCCTCTTGAAATAAATCTTGAATCAAACTTCAATCGGAATTGAAACTCAAACCAAAATCCAAACTCACACATTAAAACTTGAAATAGAAAATGACACGAATCTAAAATTGAATCTCTCTAGATCTTGTGATATAGAATTTACCTCCTTTTCTCTTCCCCAGCGAGAGTTCTGGAATCTTCAGTCTTGGAGATTTACCTGTTACTCCCAAGTGGAAAATTTTCTATACATCGTTCTATGTGTGTCACTTAGACATCTGTATTGGTTATGTTGATCTTTTTGGTTAACGCCAATACACGCGGTGTGCTTATTTAGCACACCACACCTATTGAGGGTTCATTTGTTGACCTCATTTTTGGTGAGGTCTTTTCTCTCTCCTTAGTACTTAGGATCTAGCCATATGTTTTCCCTTTGACTATCTTAGAGGACTAGAAATGGGACCCACCACATAGAAATTCAAACAATTCTTGGCTGCCTTCAAACCCCACAAGTTTCATTATAAACCCCCAAGCCACTTGGAGGGTTAAAATTAAATGTGGAGGTTTAAAGGATGAGTTTCCTATAGGACTCTTTGGCCTTAGGATTACCCTGGGTGGCCTGGTCCTAGTGAGGGTAAGCTTGCACACACCACACTCCCACCCACACATTCCAAACCCTAGAGCTACCTTTAATCAATTTGATTACCTGAGTCATGTAGGTAACTCATTTGGATGGACCTCAACCCCTAGGCCCCCAGCTAAGAGGGTTAGGAACAACATATTGAGTGCCTAAAATGAGTCCTCTCATGGCTTTAGTGAGCTTAAAATGGTTTCATGGCTCAACCAAAATGATTTCATTTCACTCACACTTGATCAATCTTCATTTTCCCCAAATTTCAATTTTTGACCCTAGGGGGCCCTAAACCCACCAAGCCAACCAAATGCCCTTGAAATTGCCCAAAATTTGCAAAATTGCCTAAATTACCCAAAATTCCTCAAAATCAATCCTAAACATTTTCCCCCCACTCAAATTGATCATCCATGACAAAATACACCAAAAAAATCCAAAAATACCCCCCCAATACCCTCCAAATACCCAAAATACCCTTTTAACCCAAAAAATTCTAAAAATTCAGAAAATTCCTAAAAAATTCCAAAAAATCCCAAATATTTCCAATTTCATTTTGTTCAACTACACCATAAGCCAATTTTATCAATTTAGCACACTTTTACCAAAACCCCCAATTTGACCTATTTTTAACCTAAGTGGACCCAATGTCCCACCAAACTAACCCAATTGACCTCAATTTTTATCTAATTCAATTCTAAACTTCAATTAAATATCACCAATATCAATTTAGACAAAACCCAAACCCAATTTCATCAACATGTGGATCCAATTTCAATTTGAAGCTTAAAGCTCAATTTTGGCCCATGACATAAACTTAGCCCAAACCAACCCAACTTAACTCCAATTAACCCCAAATATTTTCCTAAACCTTCCTAACATCCCCAAAAACAAAACACTAACATGATTTTCCCCAAATTTGAAACCAAACCCCACCCACCAAACCAAAAATCCCCAATTTGGTCCTAAACCAATCATGAACCCAAATAGGTCCAAATCCCAAAACCAAAGCCCAACCAAAGTTGAAAACTCTTTGTCACACCCCCATAAACATTTTTCAACATTTATTTTACATCAAACCCAACATTGGCCCAACCTTGACCCAAGTTAGCCCAATTTGATCCACTTTGGCCTCATTACCAAAAAGCCCAAATTGAACCCATTTCAACTCCAAATGCAATCAAATCTCTTCTATAACTCTCATAACACATTCATAAACCAATCCCAACATTTATATGACACAAACCCTCAACAATTTTCTTCCATCAATTTATTTCAAAACCTAAGAACCCACTTCCTTAAACCATTTTAAAAGCCCATCCAAAACCATTTCAAAGGCCCAAGACTTATTCCAAAGCCCATGTAATATTGTCTCATCATGCCCACTTAATTAAATCCATCCCCTAAGTCCAAAACTCTTCATGTTGATTAAACCAAAATGGCATCATGAAAAATCCCATAAAAAAATCCAAAGTTTTCAAAATTCCAAATAACCCTCTTCCATGAAATTGACCAAGCCATTTCCCAAGCCAAATGGAGCCATGAAGCCATGCATAAGCCATATGCAAGCCATGGGAGTCACCATGTCATTTATGGTAAATGGAGGGAGCCTCTTTCTTAATCCCTCATTAATCTTTTTAACCCCATTCATGTTACGCTTTAGACCAAGCTTAGCCACATCACCTTGGATGGGGACCTCATCACGCCTTCCTAGCTGACCCAAATGATTCTCCCCAGCCCAAAGTCAAGCCTTGGGGAGGTGTACCTAGCCTAAACCAAGACTTGACCAAATTGAGCCCAAAATGCACCCTTCACCATTCCTTTTTGAATCAATCCCTTTACACATGGCATCAGCCAATTGAACTCACAAACATCAAGCCCTGACCTCCCTGACCTTGAGGGTGACCTGACCCTGGCCGGACCATCACCTCAGTCGCCGGAAACCACCAGGCCGAGACGCCTAATTTGATTCAAAAATTCAAATTGAATTGGCTGAGCTGTCCCAACCCAAATGGCCAGCACAACTCTTCTTCTCCTCACCAGAGCAGCAAATCCCCGCCCTCAATTGCCCCTGGGAAGCCCCTAACCATGGCTATTTAAACCAGCCATTCCTCTTGGCCAAAAGGTTGGCTGAAATCAACCTTCATAGAACTTCACAAAAATCCTCATAGAGCTTCCCCTAGCTTAGAGCAAATCATCCCCACTGTCTTCCTGCCTTAATCTCCACTGATTGAGCTCAATTTTGGAGCTCAATTCTCAGCTCAGAATAGGACATCCCTTGAAACTCCACCAAATCCAAATTAACTTCTCCCACACCTTCACCAGAGGTAGAGAAGAAGTTCACCAGCAAAAGCCCCTTCACCAGGCCAGTCATTGCTACTAGAGTCCAAGGTTTGAAATCGGCCTTGGTTACTTTTGTACCTAGGCAATTCCCCAGAGCCAGAGACTTCATCTGGAGCTTCCTTGAGTGCAATCGAAGGTGCCACAACTCTGATTGAAGCTTCACTTCTTAGAGCCAAGGTATGGATCACTTCTCCCTCCCGAACTTCTGGGAATTCTCCATTTCATTTGAATTAATTTCATAGCATGTAAATCGTATGGATGTGTTCGTCTCCTCAAGACGAATCCATAGAGCTTAAGAACACAAAAATCCGTTGAGAAATGAGAGAGATCTTAGGGTTTGAGTGTGGACGTCTCTCAGGACACACCAGTCGGAGACGATGATCGGCCGCCGTTGGATCCAGCGTGTATCGAATGGACGGTGCAGATCGCGTCGGACGAGTGAACGGGACATGAACCGCGGGCCCTCGGAGAGCTGAGTCAGATGGCGACGTCGAATAAGGAGGCGACCCGTGGGCTTTCGGAGCTGCCGAGGATGAGTCGGCGCCGCGTGGATAAGTAGATAAATAGGGTATTTTTTATTTATTTAATTACCCAGAACTTTAAAAATCCATATCTTTGCATAGAAAAATCATAAAAATAAACAAAAAATACACACTTGCTCAGTAAATGGAGGAGAACAATGTGGAAAATGAATTGAGTTAATTTGATGAGCATTTTATTTTTAATTAATTATTTACTGATTTCAGTGTTTTAATTCTTCACTCACACACACAATTCACCATGGAATGAGACCATAAGGCTTTTTTAGCCTCTGTTCTTGGGAACATTTCCTAAATTTTCTAAGGTCAGAGGACATCCATATGGCAAGTTATTGATTTTTCAAATTTAAGTGTCTGTTTTGCCATTTTAATTCCAATAATTAACATGTTGCTTAGTAAATTATAGAAAAATTTAGGGAGGTATCTTATGACTAAAGGACCCTAGGAAAAATTTATTTTGAGTTAATTCATTAAAAATAACCCTAATTGGCCTAAACACTCAAAACAGAACCCTAATTAATTAAGAGTAACCACACATCAAAATTGCTTGAAATCAATTCTCCACTGTTACTTGGGGTATAAAGAACCTCACATAAAAATTTGAAGCTAATTAGAAATGATTTGACCCACTAAATGGATCATTTAGTTTGCATGGTCACTTTTAAACTTTAAAAATTCATTTAACACAAAATACATTTCAAAAATTAAAGTTAAAATTTTCTAAAAATTTTCATTTTTAATCATATTTTAATATTTTAATAATTAAAAAATAATAGAAATCATAAAAATAATAAAAATCATAAAAATGTCATATTTTGACTCCTAATCATTTAGGAACAAACCAAATATTTTTCTCATGTCTCTAGGTTAAGATATTTAATTTTAAAGGTTTAAAACAATTTTTAATATTAAAAAATGAATTTCCTTACATTTTCATTAAATTAATTCTAATAAATCAAAGAAAAATCAGAAAAATAAAAATTTTTTTTTTCTGAACTCCTTGAGGTCAGAGAGATTTATTAAAAATATAAAATCCATTTTCAACTTTAATTTTATTTTATAATTAATTAACACTTCAAAATTCAAAATAATCATAATAAATAAAATATAATTTGAAAAATCACCAAAATTGGTCCAAGTGGTCCTCTGGTCAATAGAGACATCCTATAATTTTCTTAAGGACAGAAACCTTGCCTTGGTCATGTTGTTAAGTTCATTTGAGCTTAATTTAATGAGTTATGAAATAATTAGGCTTAAAAGGGCATAATAGTAATTAAGAATTTTAACCCCTAATTAAAACTTTAGGTCTAATCAAGGGGAGGGTAAAAAATTTGATCTTAATTTTCTCTTAGATGATTGAAACTTTGGGAAATAAAAGGGTAGGAACCCATTAATCATTTCTAATAATCCAAAAAAATTAAACCTTAATTAATTAAATAATTTAAATTTTGGAAGATTAATTGAAATCTAAATTATTAAAATGGGGAGTATAACTTAGGGAGACTATAACCCTTTAATTTAAGATCCCTAAATAAATCACTTTAATAATATTCAACTCTTAATCAAATTCAAAAATGATAATTGAAATTAATAATTAAATAATTAAAAGGTAAATAAACCTTAATTAAATTAAAAGCTTAAAACATTAAGTGATTTGATAATCAAATTAAAATAAGTTTAAAACATTAAGATTAATTTGGAACACTCAAAAAACAAATCTAAAACAAATTTGAAACATTAAAGAAAATCAACCTAAAAAATAATTCATAATTAAAAAAATCAAACCAATTAAAAATTAACCTAAAATATTTCAATTAAATTAAAATTAAATCATTAAAATCTAAATTGAATAATCTAAACACCTCTTTCAACCCAAATTAATCTAATACATTTAGATCATTTAAAATATAAAGATTTAATTAAATTAAAACAATTTGAACACTATTCCAAACTTAAAATTATTAAAATTTCATAACTAAACTAAACCACTTTAAATCATCAATTCCAATTTTAAATCATTAAAATCTTTAATAAATTGATTTGCCCTTAAAGGCTTTTGTTATTATAACTCTTAAATGGAGCATTAAGTGAAATGTCACTTTACTCATAGGATAATCAAACATCCTAATTCACTGAGCAAGAAACAAGATTTAACTAAATTCTTGGATGATTAATTTACCAATACAATAAAATTCATTTGGACTCGAAATAATCTCAGAAGTATTGAAAAGATGTTTAGGACTCGTCCTAAGCACTTTCTCAATATGATGAGATATTTTAGAAGAACAATTGAACTTAATTGTTCTTTGATGAAAAAAATCATCCACACAAACAAAAGAACCTAGACGTCATAGGAATTGACTAGCATAGGTTTAGGACTTTGGTAGACAACCAAAACCTTCCCTTAGCTTTACCTAGGTGTTTTCTTGCAAATATATAAATGCTCTAACATGTGTTTTAAGTGTAGCTTGGAATGACGGGAAGACCCTCGAGGTACGCTTTTATTTTATTGCAATTTACTTACATGCACTGTACTTTACTTTTCTTGCATGTTAAACAAGATTGACATTCTGCATAAAACTGAAACCTTTTGGATAGCCACAAAACATAAACCCAAAACTAAAATTAAAAGTCACAACAAGATAAAATTCATCGCCACAATATTTCAAAATATAAAACAACTCACAATTTAATCACAAACAAAATACAAAATTATAACTATAACTAAATTAAAACGTCTTGTTGGATGATTGGGAATACCTCAGATGATATAACCTACGTGTTACTAACGGGATTTCCCACGGTCTAAATGAAAGTGTGGAACTCATTCAGTTGAGTTTAGCAAATTTATCTGGACTATGTGAATCCGATAAAAATAACGGTGCCAGAAAGATGGAACCGTGGGATCTTAACCAATGTTGTTATAATCAACTTTAAGATTCTTGTAATAAAACACTAAAGACATTTGGACTTTAAGACTTTTCTAAACCAAAACACTTCTCTCATCCCTTGATTTTCATCTTCTAAAACTAAACCTCTGCAACAACAAGGAGCTTGGAGCATGGTGGGCAGCACGACCATCGTCATCAGCAAAACCTGTGTCTTCTTCAGCTAAACTTTCCTTAGAATTAAATAACCAAGCCATAGGATTTCGAGGTAGTTTGCCTAGTGCAACATAAATCCTCAACCTTTTCGTTAGGCACTTGCATAATCATTTTATGCAAATTAAGTCCTAATTAGTCTTAGGATTCCGAGGTAGTCGTTTGGTACGACATAAACACTCACATCTTCGAGGCTATTTATATGATCATGTCATATAAATATAAGCCCTAAGTAACTAAAACTAGCAAGATTATAACATTAAACAAACTCCCAAATTGAAGCCAAACAATAGGATAGTTTGGGAAATTTTCAAAATTCTTCTTAGATCCTCAGCTTCTCCTACATCCTTCCATTGGACTCTTAAAATAAACCGTTCCAAATTTGAGCTAATCCCTTTTGAAATTCCAAAATTCAATCCTTTGAAAACCTTAAACTTTGAAATTCTTGAGAGCAAAACCACTAATCATTATCGAGAGTTTTCTTAAGTGATTCCCGTCATTTAAGATGTAATTAACTATAGGGGCTTGCCCTTACAAGGAACTTTAAGAACCTAGGTAATATAAACCCTGCTTAATTTCTTTATATTAAGCAGGGGAACTTGTCGGCTTATAAAATTGGTTCGCAGACCAAACGGATGTCACAAATCTTCTAGTTTATTTAATCAAGCCCCATCGTCAAGCAGTGTGTTTGTCCTTCGAGATAGATACACGGTTTGTGATGCGGTGCTCGTTTATATAAACTATTTGGGATGTGAGATCGGTTTAATTTCACATCTTATAATTTTCAAACATAAAATTATTTTCAAAATTAAATGCTTCTTTCAAATTATATATATATATATTTAAATTAAATTTAAAATCTAAAATTCGCCGACAATTTATGTAGGCGACCCCCTTTTTCAAAACACATAACCTAAAAATATGCCGACATCGCTATCACAATTTCTCTCTCTTAATCTTCTTTAATTCTCTCCCTCTTTTTCTCTCTTGCTATCCCTCTCTCTTTATTTATCTCTCTTCTGCTCTTCCTCGCTCTCTCTCTTTCTGTCTCTCTTTTTGCTCTCACTTCTCTCTTATATTCTCGTCTCTCACCCTCTCCAACTCTCTCTTCACTCTCCTTAATCTTACTTAATTTTCTCTCTATCTCCACCTCTACCTTTATCTTACTCTTCTCTTTTCTCTCTCCTCATTCTCATGCTCTTTGTCGTACCTCTCTCTCCCTCTCTCATATACTCTCTCTCTCACTCCCTTCTCACTTTCACACTTTTCATGCTCTTTATTCTTCTTTATCTCTCTTTCTTTCGCATTTACTCTCTCACACACATTTTGTCTCTTAAATTATTCTCTATCTTTCTTTCTCGTTCTCTCTCACACATTCTCTCACTTTATTATCTCTATATCTTTTTTCACACTTTCTATCTTATATCTCTTGTTATCTTACCCCCTCTTTCAATCTCCCGTTCTCTCTCACACAAACTCTTTCATGCTCTTATTCACTCAGTCTCACAACTCATCTCTCACTATCTCTTCTCTCTCTCTCTTGTTCTTTATATTTCTCTGTATCGTTATCTTAATTAACTATTTTTCCATTTCTCTTGCAATCTCTCCTTCCATTCCTCTCTTCTTTTCGTTGTCTCTATCTCAACCCACTCTCTTCGTCCCCTAAACCCTCCCTCTCTCATCCTTACTCACACTCTCCCTCCCTGGAGCTCTCTCACTCACTCACTCTCTCTCTCTCTCTCTCGCTCGCTTCTCTCACTCTGATAACTGTCTCACTCTCACCTATCTTTCCCTTCCTTTCTCACTTTCTCTCTCTCACTCTTATCTCTCCCTTCTCCTCCCTCACACTCTCTCTTTTGCTCTCTGCTCTCTCTCCTCTCTCTCTCTTACTCTTCCCTCCCGTTCTCACCCTTACAATAACTTTATATATCTATCTCTCCCTCCCTTTTTCTCTCTATCTCTTTCACACTGTCCATCTCTCCCTCTCTCTTTGTCCCTCATTTTCTCATTATCTTTCTCTTCCTCTCTCCTTCTCTCAGTCTGTTTTTGTCTTTTATTTTCTCTTTCATGTCTTTCTCTCTCACCTTTCTTACTTATCTCCTTCACATTCTCCTTCTCTTCTTCTTTTGTTTCCCCCTTTCTTCTCTCTCTATTTCTTCTTTATCTACTCTCTCCCTGTCACTTCCACTATCTCACTCCATCTCTCTCTTACTCTTTCTCTGTCCCGTCTCTGTTTTACTCACCCACTCTGTTGCTCTCTCAAATCTCTCTCACCTCCTCACTCACTCTCTCTCTTTCTCGTTGTTTATCTTTCCTTATATCTCTCTGTGTTTCGATTCTCACTCCCCCTCCCTCTCTCTCAATCTCTCCACTCTCTCTCCATCTTCTCTATCCTTTTCTCTCTCACTCACACCTTCCCTATCTCTATCTCCATTTCTCCCTCTCTCACTGGCACACTTTATGTTTCTACTTATATCTCACCCACTTTCTCACTTCCCTGACTTACTCGCATCATCTATATCCCTCTTCTTGTTTATATCTCTCTCATTTTCTCTCTCTCTACTTCTCGGCCTTCTTCTCTCTCTTGCTTTCTCTCTGCCTCCCTCTTTCTGTCTTCCACTCTGCCTCCCTCTCTTTCCCTCAGGTCTTTCTCTCTCCCCTACTCAAGCTCCATAATTATCCCCTTTTTTCTTTCTCCCTCTCCCTCTCCCTCTCTCCCACTCAAAATCTCTATCACATTCTCTATTCCCCTATTTTACTCTCTAGGTATCACTCACTCCTCATCTCATTCTCACTCCTCATCTCATTCTCACTCCTCTCTCCCTCTCTCTAGCCCTTCTTTCTTTTCCCCGCTCTCCCTTGCGATGAGTTTCTCCAACAATAGCTCACTTTCTATCTATCCATTCTAATATATATCTCTTTTTTCTTTCAGTCTCCATTTCTATCTTGCTCCTCTTCCTTTCTATTTCCCTCACTCAATTAGACACCCTCTCTCTCAATCTTGAACTCTCTCTTCTAGCTATTTCTCTTGCTCTTTGTAATGCTCTCTCTTCTCTCTTCTCTCTTTCTTCTCTATCTCCTTATCCCCTTCTTCGGCTATTTCATTCTCTTCTCCTCCTCCTTTCTCCGGCTTCCTTTTTCTCTTGATCTCAATTGCTATCACAATTTCTCTCTCTCAATCTTCTATCTATCTCTTTAACTCTCTCCCTCTTTTTATGTGCAATGGACCTGATGGCTTCTCCTATACTTTTTATGTGCAGTCTTTGGAACATTATTAAGAAGGAAGTTACATTGGCTAAACAATGTTATTTTCTTGGGGAGAATCCAGGTAAGTACTTCACTTCTGCATTAATTGTGCTTATACCTAAGGGTGATGATAGGTTCAGTTGGGACAATTTCTATCCTATCTCTCTCACTTCTGTAATATCTAAAGTTTTGAGCAAGTTGATAATACAACCCCATCTTCATAAGATCATCTCTTCTAATCAATCTGCCTTCATCCAAGGTAGAGAGATCTCTGATAATATACTACCTTGCAGTAGATAATTGATAATAATATATGCAAGCAATGGTTCAAATTTAGAGTTGGTGACTCATTATGGGCCAAATTTATGAATCATAAATACTGTATGCATATACATCCCTCTAATGTCAATTGGAAGGTAGGTGACTCCAAAATCTGGAAGGCTATTATACAAGCTAGGACCATTGCCTCCCAATTTATCTTCTGGGATGTGGGGGAAGGTAACATCTACTTTTGGAATGATAATTAGGGGATCCCTAGCTGTTCACCTACTTCCAACTCCTTAAATGAGGATGATCTACTCATCAAGAAATGTTGGACTGGTGGTAATTGGAATATGAATAATCTGGTTTCATTGGTTGGTATTGCTGCCCTGCTATTGCTAAAATCCCTATTAATACTGAAAAAAGGGATGCTCCCCATTGGAAGTTTCATAATCTAACCTCTGTTACTAAGCTACTTTATTCTCATATGCATAACATCCCTTCCATGAGGTGGAGTTCTACTATCTGTCATAAGTTTTTTCCTCTTTCTGTTTCTTTCTTCCTTTGGGGATATTTTCATATGCTGCTACCTATTGATGATATACTTAAGCTTAAAGGGTTGAAACTTTCTTCATGCTGCTATTTCTATAAAAGGGAAGCTGATTCTATTAACCATTTATTCTATCTATGCCTGCTCATTTACACAGAAGGTTTGGGAGATCTTTGGGTCATGCTTTGGCATCTCATGTTTTCCTTCTTTACTTTTGATAGAGAGGGATAGGCTTGAGTAATAAGAAGCAAAGGAGAGTGTGAGAGTGAGAGAGAGAGATATATAGGAAGGGAGGGAAAGAGGGGAATAGAGAAAAAGTGTGAGATAGAGAGGACATGAGAGAGACAGAGGGAGTATAAAGGAGCGAGATATAGAAGATGGATAGAGGGAGAGAGAATGGGAAGGATAGATAGAGAGATGGTGAAATGGAGAGATGGAGATAGAGAGATATGGAGAGATAAAGAGAGGGAGAGAGCGTGAAAGGGAGAGGGGAACAAAGCGCAAAAAGGAGAGAGAAAGCTAAAGAGAGAGATACTTATATTGAGTGTGAGGGAGGGAGTGAGGAAGAAGAGAGAGATAAATAGCAAAAGAGAAAATAAGGAAAGTTAAAGAGAAGAGAGAGAATATATAGATAGAAAGAGAAATGGAGTGTTGGAGAGACAGAGTACGAGATAAGGAGAAAAAAAGAGACAAGTGATAGAGAGAGTATGTGAGAAACGATAAAGGGGGTGATGAGAGAGGGAGGGATGAATTGATAGACCAGAAGAGGAGATAAATAAGAGAGAGAGAGAGAGAGGAAGAGAGGAATGAGGAGTGAGGGGAAGAGACAAAAGGGTGATGGAAAAGGTAGATCGAGATAGAGTGGGAGGAAGGGATGGAAAGTTGAAGGCCATTGAAAGGGAACGAGGGAGGGAGAGAGAGGGAGAGAAAAAAGAAAGAGAGAGGGCAATGTAGGAGCAAGAGAAGAGAGGGTGAGAGAAGAGAAAAATGATTCAAAGAGAAGAGAGAGTGAGATATGCAATTTAGAGAGATTACAGAGTATGAGAAGAAAATTGAAGAGGGGGGGAAGAGTAAGAGTGAGTGTGATAAAGGAAGAGTGAGCGAGTGACAAAAGATTGAGTATGAGAGACAGAGAGAGGCAGAGAAAAAAGACAAGAAGAGTGATACAAGAGAGAGCAGTTGAGTGGGATAGATAGCGAGAAAATGGGAGTGCAACATAGTGTGATGGGGAAGAGAGAAAAATAGAGATAAGGATGGAAAGTGGGGTAGAGAGAGAGAGAGAGAGAGAGAGAGAGAGATAGAGAGAGAGAGATAAGAGATGGAGAGTAGGGAGGGGAAGGCATGGTGATAGAGAATATAGAATATGAGAGAGTGTGAGTGAGAGAGAGGGAGGGTGCAAGGGAGAGCGAGAGAGAAGAGAAAGCAAGAGGAAAGAGAGGAAGATAGAGTAAGTGAGGGAGCCAGAGAGAGATTGAGAAGGGAAAATAGATGAACAGAGATAAAAGAAGGAGAGATGTAGAAAGAGTAAGAGAGAGGTTGATAGTGTGAGAGAGAAAAAGAGAGGAGAGGGTAGAGAGTAAAGAAAAGAGTAGATAGAGAGAGATAGAGAGAGGGAGACAACAAGCAAGAGAGTGCAAGAGAGAATGAGAGAGAAAGAAAGTGAGGAAGCAAGGGAGAGCAAGAGAGAGAAAAGACAACAAGAGAAGAGTTAGAGAGGGGAGAGAGGATGGGACTAAGAGAGAGAAAGAGAAAGTGATAAAGAGTGATAAAGAGATGGAATGGAGAGAGAGATAGAAAGAAAGGGACATGTAGAGAGTGCGTAGGAAAAAAACAAAGAGTGAGAGATGATAGGATAGAAAGAGGGAGAACTGTGTAAGAAAGTGAGATAGAGATGGTAATAGAGTGGGAGGAAGATAACAAGAAGTAAGAGAGAGATAGAGGTAGAGGGGAGATATATTGGGAGAAAGAGGGGAGAAAGACTAAAGAGGAGAGAGGGAAAGAACTAGGGAGAGCTAGAAAAAGCAATAGAGGTGTAAAAAAGAGATAGAAAGGGAGAGATGATTGAGAGAGTGAGAGAGTGAAGTTGTGGGAGTGAGATAGGCTGAGTGAGAGAGGAGTAATAAAGTTAAAGGGTGAGAGAGCATAAAATGGAGAAAGAGAGAGGGAGGGAGGGTAGATATAGAGAGAGCTAGAGGGAGAGTTGGGTAGATTTAGAGAGAGTAGAAGCAAAACAAAGGAGTTACAGAGAGAGAGTGATAGAGAGAGAAAGGTAGAATAAGAGAGATAAGTGGAGATAGACACCGATAGAGTGGATGACAGAAAAAGGTACATAAAAAAAATGAGAAAGTGTAAAAGCAAGAGTAGGGGAGTGAGAGAAAGAGTTATAGAGAGAGGGGGATAGAGAGGATGAGAGAGAGGGAGAGTGACACCAAGAAGGCAACAAGGAAGTGTGAGTAAAAAGAGAGAACGGACAAGAGAGGGATTGAGAGTGAAAAAAAGGGAGATATGGAGAGAAATATTTATACAAACTAAAGTGAGAGACCGGTAAGGAGGGAAAAGAGGGGAGAGACAGGAAGAGGGGGAATAAATAGTAAGAATCTGAGATAGAGAGGGTGAGAGAGTGGGAGGGAGATAACGAGGAAGCAAGACATAGAGGTGGAGGGAGGGTGGAGAGTGAATAGGAGAAAGAAGGGGATAATAAAAGAAGAGGAAAGAAGGAGAGATTAGGGAGAGCTATAAAATGCAAGAGAGGTATAAAAAAGGGAGAAGAGGGAGAGTGAGAGAAAGAGAGAGAACAATGAGCAAAAGAAGAGTGAGAGAGGGAGAGAGTGAAGAAAGTTGAGAGAGACAGAGAGAGAGCGGGAATAATAATGTGAAAGGATAAGAAACCATAAGATGGAGCAACAGAGAAAGATGAAGAGAGATAACAAGCTAAAGAGAAAGTAAGGGAGGGGGAGATATAGAATGGGAGAGGGTGTGAGGGAGCGAGAGAGGGAGGGAGAGACGAGAGTAAGATAGAGGGAGTAAGTAAATGGTAGAGAGGTGAGAAAGTAAGAGAGTTCAAGAGATAGAGAGGGAGAGAAAGAGAGAAGAGCAAAATAAAGAGCTAGAGGAAAAGGGAGATAGAGACGAAGCAAGTGTAAGAGAAGATGTGAACTAGAGAGGTGTAAGGAAAGAGAGGGAGGTAGGGGTTGTAAAAGAGAGGTAGAGACAGTAATATAAAGAGTCAAAGTGAGGGAGGTAGTGAGAGAAATTGTTAGATTGAGTGGGGGGAAGTGAGATAGAATAATTAAGAGAAGAATTAGCGAAAGATATAGAATGAGAAAGAGCATGTGAAAAGAGGAGGGAGTAACAAAGAGGGAGAGAGGGATCAAGAGAGTGGGTGAGTGAAGGGGCTAGAAGAAATGGGAAAGAGATAGAAAGGGTGAGAGCTAGAGAGAGAGAGAAGAAAAGGCGAGATGAAAAATACAATGACATCGAGAAAAGAGAGTGGGATAAAAGAGAATTGTGAGAGAGTGATATGAAGAGGGAGAAAGAGAACGGGAGATAGTTCGAGAAAGAGAGAAAGAGGTACAAAGTTAGAAGAAGGTAGGGAAATGGAGAGAGAAGGATAAAGAAGGGAGATAGGGAGACAAACATAGAGAGGCAAAAATAGATGGAGGTAAGACTGAGATAAAGTTCAAGAGTAGTACAAAGATAGATAGAATGAAGAAAGAATGAGAGAGAGAGTGAAGGTTAGATAAAGATAAGAAGGAGAGAGACAAAGTAATAGTAGAGAGTACTAGCGAAAGTTAGGGAGAGAGAGTGGAGGTAAGAAAGGAGGAAGAGTGAGTGAGAGAGGGGTAGACAAAGGAGAGACAAAGTAAGAGGGAGATAAAGTGAGAGAAGGAATGAGAGTGTCAGGGATAACAATAGAGAGAGTGGGAAATTGAGAGAATAAGAGAGAGAAAAGTGGGAGAGAAGAGTGAGAAGAAGGCAAGAGAGAGCATTAGTTAGTGTCAGTGAGAAAGATAGCAAAGGAGTGACATAGAGAGGTAGAGAGATAACAAGTTAGAGATGGGAAGAATGAGAGTATGAGAGTGATAGGGAAGAGAGTAAGAGAGAGTAATGAGAGAATACAAAAACGATAGAGAGCAAATATCAGCTAGAAACACCGAAAAGAGAGCAAATGAGAAAGTGTCTGTGTCAATGAATATCAAGAGAAAGAATAAAAGGTTGGAAAATAAGGAAAACAAGGGAGATTGAGAGAGGTGAGTGAAAAGAGAGAGCTAAAAAAGGAAGGAGAGAGAGAGAGGGAGAAATGAGAGATATATAGAGGTGGAGAAAGAAAAAGATAGAGTTGAGCGGATGAGAGATGGAGAAAGATTGATGAGTAGTGAGACAAAGGAAAAGAGAGAGGAAGAGAAAGAGAAAAGTGAAAAGGAATGAGTGAGAGAGATTGAGAATGACATAGCTAAAAGGCGATGGAGATGGAGAGGAAGAGAGATAGAGAGAGAAGAGTGAGGTAGACAGAGTAACTGAGAGACTAAGAGTGAAATTATGAGAGATATTGAGAATGGGAGAGAGTAGAAGAGAGGGGAGATAGAGGGGGAGAGCGAATGATGAAAAGAGAGAGATAGAGATAAAGAATGAATGATTGAAAGAGAGTAAGGGAATGATAGAGAGGAAGAGAGGAGAAGAAAGTGAGATAGCTAGAGGGATATGGTGGAAAGAAAGGAAGATAGAGAGAGGGAGGCAAAGAGAAAATAAAAGAGAGATAGAGAGAATGTATGAGTGAGCGAGATAGGGAAGATAAAGAGAAAGAGAAGAGAGATTCAGAGAGATAAAATAAGATATGGAGAGAGAAAAAGACAGAGTGAGCGTGAGAGAGAGAGGGTAAGAGAGGAGAGTGAGCAAGAGAGTGTGTTTGAAAGATAGAGAGAGCTGGAGAGATAGAGTGAAAAAGAAAGAGGGAGATAGAGGGAGGAAAGGAGACAGAGACATAAATAAATGAGTGAGAAATTCAGACAGAGATGGTGAAGGTGTGAGAGACTGTGCAAGAGTGATTGTGAGGGAGTAAAAAAAGAGAGGGAGGGAGAGTGATAGAAGCATGAAAGATAGAGAGGGAGGATTGGGAGGGGGAGAGAATGTGTTTGAGTGAGTGAGAGAGAACAAGTGAGAGAACAAAAAGGTGAGAGAGATAGAGAGAAAGTGAGAGTGAGATAGATATAAAGAAAGAGCAAGAGTTAGAGAGCATAATAAATGAGGCAAAATTAGTAATGAGAGAATATAGGATGGGATAGCACAACAGAGCGAGAGAAATAAAAAAAAAAGAGTGTGAGAAGAGAGTTCAAGATAGAGAGAGGGTGACTAAGAGAGTGTGAGAAATAGATAGAGAGAGTGAGAGAAGAAGGGAGATATAATGACAAAATGACAGAGTGGGAGAGGGTGAGGGATGGAAAGAGAGGGAGAGAGATAAAAAGAAAAAGGGAGAGATAGAGAGATAGAATGATAGATTGATAGAGTGACAGTGAGGGTGAGAGGAGAGAGAAGAGTAAGAGGGAGACAAATCTACATAATAGAAGCAAAAGTATGGAGAAATATACCAAAAAGAAGATGGGAGAAGAGGTTGAGAAAATAGACATAATGCGAGAGAAATAAGGAGGGGGAGAGAGAGCAAGAGGGAGAGATAGATGGACAACGAGGATTTCAAAAAAGAGGTTGGGAGAGATAGAGAGAATAAGAGTATGAGCAAGAGAGAGATAGAAAAGAAGAGAAAGAGAGAGAAGAGTGAGCGAGAGAAAGAGCAATATAAAAAAAGAGATGAAAATAGAGAGAGACTAAGAGAGGGTAAGTAAAGAGAGAGTGAGAGATATTGAGCTTGACATAGAGGGCGCTAGGGAGAGTGAGTGAGAAGGAGAAAGAGCAAGCGAGAGGGTGTGTAAGATAGAGAGATGGTTAAAAAAGGAGGGAGAGAGGGGGAGACGGAGATGGAGGGAGGGAAATATAGGGAGTGGAAATAAAGAATGAGATAAGGAAGGTGTGCCTGTGAGATAGAGTGAAAGAGAGAATAAAAAAAAGAACAAGAGGATAGGGAGATATAAGAGAGAGACTGATAGTGCAAAAGAGGGACAGAGACAGTGAGAGAGAGGAGAGAGAGAAGCAGTATGTGAAAGATAGAGAGAAAGAGGGAGAGAGATATGCGATATAGCAAGAAAGATGGAAGAGAGAGTGAGAGAAAGATAAAGAAGAAATATTATAAAACAAGAGAAGATATAATAAGAAAGGAAAATCGAGGAAGAGTGAGTGTGAGAGTAAGAAATGATCAGAAATCGAGTGATAGAAAAGTGAGTTAAAAATAGCTACTGAAAAGTTAGAAAAGAGTGATAGAATAGAGACTTATTGAGCTTGAGAGATAGAGAGATAAATAGCATGAAACATAAATCAAAAGAGGAAGAAAGATAGAAAAAAAGAGAGACAGGGATGGAAAGATTGTGAGAGAGACAAGAGAGGGATGGATTGAGGGAGAGACAAAGTGATGAGGAAAAGGGAGACATGGAAAGATGGTGACAGAGACAAGAGAGGGAGGGATGGAGGGAGAGAGAGTGTAAGAGGTCAAGAGAGAGGGAGAGAGAGGTGAGAGAGGTGAGAGAGATGAGAGAGAGGCAGATGGTATGTGAGCAATAGAGAGAAAGAGGGAGAGAGAGGGAGAAAGATAAGGGAGAGATATTATAGATCATGAGATGATATACCATGTAAGGAAAAGAGAGGAAGAGTGAGTGAGAGTAGGAAATGATGAGAGAGCGAGTGATAGAAAAGTGAGTGAGAGAGAAAGCTACTAAAAAGAGATAAGATAGTGATCGAAGCGAGACCCATTGACCTTGAGAGATAAAGAGACAAATAGCAAAAGAGGAATAGAGATATTTAAAGAGAGACAGACAGAAAGAGGGTGAGAGAGATAAAAGAGGAAGAGAGGGAGGGAAGGAAGGAGAGACATAGAGTAATTTAGAGCAATATCTTCTCTTATTCTCACTCTCACTCTTTCTCCATTTTGCTTTCTTGCCATATCTTCTCATGCTCTATTATATCTCTCCTTCTATCTTTCTTTCTCGCTCTCTCTCTTGCATTTTTTTCACTAACTTGAATCTCTCTCTCCCTCTTTCTCTTTGTAGCTAACATACTCTCTGCTTCTCTCTCTCCTCCGTCTCACCTCTCTCTCCTTCTCTCTTGATCTCCTACACTCTCTGATGTGCATAGAATCATGATAGGACTATGAGGATTGATGTTCTAATTAGAAAACCTCATATGCTAAACCAAAACTGAATGAAATTGATGGAAATTCATATGAGATGCATGAAACAACACAAGAAAATCATCCTAAAGCTGGATTAAATCGAACTAAAGGTAGAACCTGGCGGTAAAATGGATGGATGGAGATAAACCTTGACCCAATGCTCAATGCAAATAAGAACAGTGGTATAAGACCTACACCCTAAGCTTGCATTGATGAAAGAACCTTAGTATAATGGTAGACGCCAAAATGGGGTGGAAATCTGCTTGATCTGTCGGGAAAGAACTCCTTGGGCGATGGCCAAGAGTTCAGCTGGAATCCTTAAAAAACCATGGGAAATAACCCAAATGTAAGTTTCTACCAAAATCCAAAGTCTTTCTCTCATTTGAATTAAGGCCTATATATAAGCTAAAGCTTATAAGCAAGAAAGAAAAGATAAATATCTCTTAAAACAAATAAGAAACAACTTCAAGTTTTCATGCAAGGTATTATTAAATCTCAATAAAAAGATGAAATATCCAGCCATAATAATATGACTCCTTATCCTTGGGCTTCGATTAAGTTGACAAATATTCATGTCTCTTTGTTCTTAAACCCCCATGTATTGGCTTGAGTCCAAACCTCCTAGACTAATCCATTAAGAGCTTTTTTCAACCTCTTTGGATGACATCTACTTATTGGCCCACATTAAACTTGAATTAACCATCCATGCTATCATTTACATCACTCTCTCTCCCTCCATCTCTCCCTCTATCTCTTAACCTCTCTCCATCTCTCCTTCTTACTATTTTTTATGTCCCTCTCACTATTGCTCTCTTGTCTCCCTCACCCTCGCTCCATTCTCTCTCCCTCTTTCTCTATCTCTCTTCCCCTTTTGCTTTATGTTTCATGCTATTTGTATCTCTATCTCTCAAGCTCAGTAGGTCACTTATATTACTCTCTTCTCTCATTTTAGTAGTTGTCTCTCTCTCACTCACTTTTGTAGAACTAGCTCTCTCATCATTTCCTATTGCCACTCTCACTCTTCCTCCCTTTGCCTTTCTTGCTATATCTTCTCATACTCTATAATATCTCTCCCTCTATCTATCTCTCTCTCCCTCTCTTGCATTTTTCCTACTATCTTGCATCTCTTTCTCCCTCTTTCTCTCTGTCACTCATGTTCTCTTTGCTTCTCTCTATCCTCTCTCTCACCTCTCTCCCTCTCTCAATCTCTTACACTCTATATCTCTCTCTTTCTCTCTCACTCTCTCTCCCCCACTTAAGCATAATAAAGGGATAGAGATAAATTGACATTGAGAGAGATGAAAGATCAAAAAAAGTCAGACTGAAGGATAGAAGTGGAAGAGATAGTAATTGAGGAAGCTGGAGAGAGATAAAGAGAGGGAAAGTGAGAGTGAGAAAAGAGAGTGAGAAAGAGGGAGAGAGAGGGGGGGGGCGAATGAACAAGAGAGGGGGAGAGGCAAAATGAGGGAGAGAGAGATATAGGGAGAGATTAAGATAGGGGGATAGAAGAAAGGGAGGTAGAGGGTGGGAAAGAGAGGTAGAGAGTGAGAGGAAGAGTCATAGAGAAAGAAATAGTGAGAGAAAGAGAGATAAGTGTGGGAGAGTGACATAGGGAAGAGAGGGAGATATAAAAAATAGAGGGCAAAAGAAGTGTGCGTGATAGAGAGAGAGATTGTAAGAGAGAGGGAGAGGTAAGGAAGAATGGGATGAGAGAGAGGGAGAGAACGAAAAGGAAGAAAGATAGAGAGGGTGAGAGCATAGGAGAAGAAGAAGATTAAACGAATGAGACAGACATGGAGATGGGATAGTGAGAGATAAGAGTGGGGTGAGAGTGAGAGAAAAGGGAGAAAGAGCGCAGGAGAGATTGAATGATGCGAAGAAGGATAAAGGGATAATGAAGGAGAGAGAAGTGTGGGAGAGGGAACAAGCTAAAGAGAGAGAGAGAAAGGAGGTTGCGATAAAGTTAGAGAGAGGAAAAAGAAGTGAGAAAAAAGAAAGAGAGACGGAGATTTGTGTGGTGGAGAGAGAGTGGGAGCTAGAAATAGAATAGTAAGAAAACAAGTAAATGAGAGAAGAGAGTGTGAGGGATATAGTGTATGTGAGAGAGATGGGACATAAGAGTATGTGTGTGCAAGAAGGAGAGGAAGAGACAGTGAGAGAGAGAGAGAGGGAAAGATGAAGGAGATATTGTGAGAGAGAGTGATAGAAAGAGAGAGGGAGGGGAATGTATGGATAACGATAGAGTGATGGGGAAATAAAGCGAGTGAAGGGTTTTAGAGAGGGAAAGGAGAAAAGAGAGAAGAGAGAGTTAGTGAGGGGAAGACAAGGGAGATAGATAGAGGTTGAGAGATGTCAAGATAGAAATGAAGAGAAAAAGAGAATGAAAGAGAGTAACAGAGAGGGAGAAAAAAGAGAGAAAAGAGAAAGAATATGAGAGGGAGAGAAATAATAGTAGTGAGAGAGGGAAAAGAGAAAGATTGAGAGTGAGAGCATGCCGGTAAATATCAATAGAGAGAACAAAAAGTTGGAAAATAGAAAGTGAGTGAGGGAGGAGTGAGATAGAGGGATAGAAAACTAGAGAAGAAGTGACAAAATGAGAGATATATAGTGGTGGAGTGAGAGATGAGGGAGCAAGTGAAGATAGATTGAGAAAGATGGAATGAATGTAAGAGAGAGAAGAGAGCAAGAGAAGAGAAAAATTGGAAAGAGAAATATAGGAAGATGTTTAGAGAGGGAGATCGAGTTGGAGAGGGAGAAAGATAGAGGAGAAGAGTGAGGTAAAGAGCAAATGATGGGGCAAAAGAGAAATTTTGAGAGAGAATGAAAGCAAGAGAGTGGGAGAGAGGGACTAAGAGAGGGATTTGTGGTAAAGGAGAGAGGGACTAAGAGAGGGATTTGTGGTAAAGGAGAGAGGGAGAGAAAGCAAAAGAGCAAGAGAATCTTAGGAAGAGTGAGCCATGTTGAAAAGTAGAATGTGAGAGAGGAAGATAGTGAGATAGAGATTATGAGGGAGAGACAAGTAAGAGTGCGTGGGAGGCATAAAATGAGGGAGTGGGAGGGATAAAGAGGGATAGAGGAAGGAAAATGTAGGGAGGGAGAATTATGGAGTGTGTGTGCATGCGAGACAGACAAAAAGTAAGAGGATAGAAAGAAATAAAGGGGAGATAAAGTAAGAGAGCAAGAGAGAGAGGAAATGAGAGAACAAGAGAGTGGGAGATATGTGGTGAGAGAGAATATGAGAGAGGATGAATGAATAGTTGAGCAAGAGAGAGCGAGGGAGGGAAAGAGGGAGAAAGAGAGAAACGAGAGGGAGAGGGGGGAGAGGGGGAGAGAGAGGGAGCAAGGGAAGAAACATAAAGAGTGATGAGAAACGTGAAAAGAGAGAGGGCATGATAGTGATGGAGTGGGGGGATAGATTGAGCAAGTGGGGGAGCGAGAGAGATTGAGATCAGGAGAGAGAGTGGAAGAGATGGAGAGATGGAGGGGGAGAGTGAGATAGAGGAAAAAAGAGAGAGATAGAGAGAAATGGAGAGAAAGATTAAGAGAAAGATAAATTGAGGAGTGAGCCTGGAGAAAAGTAGAATGAGAGTGAGGGAAATGTAGTGAGATAGAGATTATGAGGGAGAGAAATGGAAGGAGAGAGTGAGCCAGAGATGAAGGAGTGGGAAGGAGAGGGTTAGAAAGTATTTGTGGGTGTTTGAGAGAGAGGCAGTGAGAGAGAACAAAAGTGTCAGCGATATTGCAAAGAGAACGAGAAAGAAAGAAAGATTGAAAGAGAATTAATGACAGAAAAAGAGAGCAAGAAAAGATAAAATAGATAAAAAAGAGAGGGAGAAAAATGACAGTAGATACAAAAAGAGAGACAAAGTGTGCAATTGCAAAGAGGGAAAGGGAGAGGGAGATGGAGAAGGAGATAAAATGGTAAAAAGAGCGAGATTGAGATATATAGAGAAATAAGAGGGGGAACAGAAAGATAGAGAAGAGATTAATTATGAGAGATTTTGGGAGTGAGAGTGAGAAAGCAGGAGAGAGGTAGAGATATAGAGAAAATTGGAAGAGGAAGTGGAGAGAGATAGAGAAGTATGGGAGAGAGAGACAAGAGTGTGAGAAAAAGAGGGAGAGTGAGCTATAGTGAGGGTGAGAGAGGAGGTGTGAAGAAAGACTTAGATAAATCCTCAGCCTATTTCCCTTTCTTTCTCCTCGTCTCTTCTTCCTCTTCACTCTTCTTTTCCCTCTATTCCTTTCTCCCCCTCACTTTGTCCATTCCTTCCCTCTCCTTCCCTCTCTCTCCACCACTCTATCTCTATCCTCTATCTTGCTCACTCGCTCTATCGCTACCTTGAATCTCCTACAATCTCTCTCTTCTCTAAATCTAAACTCTCTTTTCTTCCTTTTCTAAATTTCTCTCTCTCCTCTCCCTACCTCCCTCTCACGTACTCTCTTATAATCTCTTCTACTTCCTCCTCACTCCCTCTTACTCCCTCTTGCTCTCTCCCTCACCATACCTCTATCTATTACTTTTGCGCTTTCTTTCCCTTTCTCTATACTTCTATCTCTCTCTCCCTCCAACCATCCCCCTCTCTCAGTCTCTCTCATTTCATTTTTATTTATTTCTCCCTCTCTCCCTTTTTGTCTATCCTTCTCTCTCCTTCCCCTTTCTCCCTTTCTATCCATCCTTCTCTCCCTCACTCCTCACTCTTCCTCACTTCTTATACCTATCTCTATCTCCTTCTTTCTCTTGCTCTCTCTTCTTCTCTCTCCCTCTCACTCTCTCCTTTTCTCTATCACTATCTTGCCCACTTTATTATTCTTATCCTCTCTCCTCCCACTATCACTCTCTCTTATCTATGTCTCTCTATCACTTTTAATCTTCTCACACTTCTCACACTTCTCTGTTTCTCTCTCTATCACACATTCTATTACTCACACCTTTATTATTTATATCTCCAATTCCAATCTCTGCCTCTTTCTCTCTCTTTTTCTCACACACTCTCTCTTGTTCACAATACATTTTTTTGTGTTCTCTTTCTTGCTCTATCCCCACTCTTCTCTTGCTCTCACTGAAAAAATTTTATCTATCACTTGGTCCTTGTTTCTCTCTATCTATGCCTCTTTCTTCCTATTTCCTTTTCACTTTAATTATCTTCTTCTCTCTCATTCTATGAATCTCTATCTATCTTTCTCTCCCTCCTTTTTTTCCTCCTCTGCTCCTCTCTCCCTCTCCCTCTCCCTCTCCCTCTACCTCTCTCTTCTACTGCCTCTCTATCTCTCTCCCTCCCCCTGCTTCTCTCTCTTTCCTTTCTCTCATGCTCTTACTCTCTTCCCCTACCTTTTTTCTCACCCTCAATTGTGATATCTCTCTCCCACCGTTAGCTCTCTCTTATTTGCCTCTCTCTTTCTTCCACTCTCTCTCACTCTTGTCACTCTCTCTCTCTACCGTCTATCTCACTCATACACCTTTCTTATATTTTACCTCAATTTCTCCTTCACTTATCTCTTTGATTCTCTCTCCTTTCCTCTCATTCTTTCTCTCGTCCTTAATAAATCTTCCTAGCTATCTCTCGTGCTCACTCTGCCTCTCTCTACCTCATTCTCTCAGACTCTCCCTCTTTTTAGATCTCACTTGCTTTCTTTGTCTCACTCTCTCTTCTGTTGCCCTATCTCAATCTCTCTTTCTATATCTATATCTTTTTTTCTATTTATCTCACTCTGTTATATATTCCTCCCCTCTATCTCTCTCTCTCTCTTTGCACTTGCTCTCATTCTCTTACTTTCTCTTCCAATCTCCTTTTTAACTCTCTCCCTCTCACTTACACACAAATACATTCTCTCTCTCTCTCTCTCTATCTAACTCTCACTTATTCTTTCCCTCTCTCTACTTCATACTTTCCTCTCTCTCTCTCTCTCTTTCTCTCTGTCGTTCAATACTCTCTGCTTCTCTCTCTTGACTATCTCTCATCTCTCTCTCTCTCTCTCGATCTCTTACACTATTTCTTCGTTACTATCTAGCTCTCTCAATCTCTCTCACACATACACCTTCCATAGATCTATCTTCATTTCCCATCCCAATATTTCCCTCCCTGCATCTCTCTCTCCCTTCCTCAACCTTCCTCTCCCTTTCTCACGCACCCTCTCACTTGGTCCATCTCCACCACACTCCCTCTCCCTAACACTCTTTATACCTAGCTCAATATCTCTCTCTCTTCTTTTACCCTCTCTTAGTCTTTATTTATTTCCATCTCTAATTTTTTCTATATCTCTCCCTCTAACTCTTCTCTATCTTTCTCCCCACTTATATCTCTCTCTCTCTTACTCTCACTCTCCTTGTCTCTCCCAATCTCTTTTTTGAACTCCTTGCTCTTCATTTCTTTCTCCCCTTCTCTCTCTCTGTCTCGCATTATGTCAATTTTCTCTACCTCTTCTCCCCTTTTCTTTTTAGTCCATCTCTCCATACTTCTGCTCCTATTATGCAGCTCTCTCTCTCTTACTCTTCTGTCTCTTACCTTCACTATTACTCTATATCAATCCATCTATCTCTCTCAATCTCTCCCTTTTTCTCAATATCTCTCCCTCTCTCTCTCTCATTTTCTCATTACCTCTACCTTCTTCTCTCACTCTCTCTCTATCTGTTTCTCAATTTTTTCTCTCCCTCCTGCCTTTCTCTCTCACATTATTTACTTATCTGTTCTCCTTCTTCCTCTGTTTCTCTCTCTTCTCTCTATCTCTTATTTGCCTCCTTTCTCTCTCACTTCCTCTAGATCTCTCAATCTCTCTCTCTTCCACTACTTCACTTCATCTCTCTCCCTTATTCTCCCTCTTGATTTCTCTCTTACACAGTCTCTTGTTCACTCAAATCTCGCACACCCTTTCTCTCACTCGTCCTCTCTGTTTCTCTCTTTTTTGATTTGTCTATCTTTCCTTCTTTCTCTTTTGTGGCCTCACCCTCTCCCACTATCTTTCTATATATCTCTTTCTTACACAAATACCTTCCCTATCTCTATCTCATTTCTCCCTCTCTCTGGCACTCTTTATTATTCAACTTCTATATCACCCACTTTCACAGTTCTCTAAGATTAAGAGAGTGAGAGTTAGAGAGATGGAGAAAGAAAAGTTCAAGAGAGAGAGAGAGAGGTGGAGAGGAAGATAGAGATAAGAGATAGGTAAGAGTCAAAGAAAAGGAAAAAAAATAATGCAAGAAAGAGAGATAAGAGAAGTAGGTGAGAAATGGGAAAGATCTAGAGAGGGAGGAGATAAAGAAAGAGAGTGATTTAGACATGGAGAGAAAGAGGTAGAGAGTGACAAAGAAGTGCAAGAGAGAGAAGAGAGAGAAAGAGAGTGCAAGGGGGAGACTTAAAAAGGAGAGAGTTAGAGAGTAAGTGAGAGGGGAGAGATAAGTTGAAGGTGAGGGTGGAGAGATAGAGATAGAGAGCACAAGCTAAAGAAAGTGTGTGAGAGAACCTTAAGTGAAGCTATGAAAATAGAGAGAGTGAGAGAGTGAGACAAATAGAGATGACGAGAAAGCAAAGATGGACAGAGATGCAGAGAAGGTGAGAGTGAAATTAAGATTAAGATATAAAAAACAATGAGAGATAAATATTAAAAGAGAGATAGAGAGATTCAAATTCAAATAATAAAAGAGAGGGAACGTAGGAGAAAAGCTACAAAGATGGGAAGAGAGATAATTAAGAGTAAGATAAAACATAGAGTGTGAGAGAAGAGAAGTGATATTAAAAGATGGAGAGTAAGTGATATAGAGAGCAAGAGAGAGGGAGAGAAAACGAGAAAAAGATGAAGAGGGAGAGATAGGGAGTGTTAGAAAAGCGAGGGAGAGAGGGTGATATTGTAGTGGAAAGAGCGAGTGAGAGAGCGAGAAAGAAGAAAGCTATGTAGAGCGTACGAGAGGAAAGAGAGAGTTATGGAGAGAAGATAAAGTAAGAGAAGAGAAAGTCAAAGAGATAGGGCAAACAAGAGAGATAGAGAGAAAGTGAGAGAAAGGAAAAGAGAATGTGTATGAGATTGAGGAAGAAAGAGAGAAAGAGGGAAAGGGAGGGAAATAGAGGGAGAGAAAAATGGAAATAGAGCTAGGGTTAGTGTAAGAGAGAGTAACATGAAGATAAATAGAGATATATATAAGAGAGAAGAAGAGGGGGGAAAGTGAGAGAGAGGGATGGAGAGAGAAAGTGCGAAAGTGAGAGAGAATAGTAATAGAGAGAGAAAGATAGAAAAGAGGGTGGAAGAGTGAGTGTTGACAATTAGAAGAGAGAGAAAGATGTGATGTTAAGAGAGAATGTAAGAGAGAAGAGGGAGAGGGCGTGAGAGAAGGAAACATAGAAAAGGAAAAAGGAGTGAAAAGTTTGAGAGGACGGAGGCATTGAGAGAGAAAGAGAGATGGGGAGAGAGAGAAAGAAGTTAAAGTGAAAGGAGAGAAAGAGGGAAGAGAGCGACGAATGTAGGGAAAGAGATAGAGGCTACAAGGGAGAAAGGAAGGGAGAGAGGGATGAAGAGAAAGAAAAAATGATATTGATGAGGGAGTAAGAGAAGAGAGAGAGAGTGAGAGAAGTAAGAGATGAGAAAGAGAGGAGAGCAAGAGATGAACGAGAGAGAGAGAGAGAGATCAGAGAGTATGAAAGGAAGCGTGGGAGCAAGAAGGGGAGTGATAAATGAGAGAGCTTTTGACTGGGAGAGATGGAGAGATAAATAGAGCAAAACATAGAGTAATAGAGCAAGAGAGACAGAAAAAGAATATATAAGTGTGGCAAGAGGGAGAGAGATTGAGAAAGGAGAGGGAGGGAGAGATAAAATATGGAGCAGTAGAGATAAAGATAGAGAGTGTATGTGAGAGCAAGGAAGAGAGGAAGGGTGGATGTGTGAGAGAGAAAAGAAAGAGGTAGATAGTGAGAATTAGAGCTAAGGAGGGATAAAGATAGGGATGGTAGAGTGTATGAGAGAAAGTAGAGAGAGAAGTAATAAAGAGAGAGAGAGTGAGAGAGAGAAAGAGAGAGAAGGGAAGAGTAGAGAAGAGAGAGATGAGAGCGAGAGAGGAGCATGAGAGATGGAATAGCAAAATAAAGAGCTAGAGAAATGTCAGAGTGAAAGAGAGAGAAAATAGAGAAATGAAAAGAGTAAGAGAAGAGAGAGCGGGAGATGAGGGGTGTGGATATTCGGAGAGGGAGCATGAGAAGTAGAGAGAGGAGAGAGAGCGAGGAGAGTGAAGGAGGGAGAGTGAGTGAGAGAACATGAGAGGAAGAGAGAAATAGAAGGAGAGAGACATGGAGAGAAGATGAAGATAGTGGAAAAAGAAAGAGGAAGAAAGCTAGGGAGGGGATGATATATCAAGAAAGAGAAAGATATAAGTAGTTTGTTAAGGATAGAGGGAAGGATAAATGGAGATAGAGATAAGAATAGTGTTAGAGAGAGTGAAATGGATAATTTGAGAGATCGAGAACATAAAATGATAAGGAGGGAAGAGAGCGAGAGAGAAGAGGGAGTGAGGGAGAGAGAAAGTGAGAAAGAGCGAGAGAAATAACTAGAGAAGAGAGAGAGAGAGAAATAGAGGGAGGGATAGAGAGTTCGAGATAAAGAGGAGACAGTATGGGAGAGTGTCAGAGTGTGAAAAGGGGGAGGAGGAGAGAAGGGAGAGAGAGGCATAAAGGAGAGCAGATATAGAAGAGAAAGAGTGAAAAAGTGGTAAGAGAGAGGGAAGAGAGAGATGGAGGGCATGAGATGATGGAAGGGAGAGAGAGAGAGAGAGAGAGAAACCAAAAGAAGAAAGTATAAAGTGATGAAGGAGGGAGCGAAGAGAGAGATGAAAAAGAGAAGGAAGAGCAAGAGGTACAAGAGAGAGATCAGAGTGCATATGAAGAAAGAACATGTGACGAGAGAGCATGAGAAGAGAGAGTAGAAGGTAGTGTGGGAAAGAGGGAGTTATAGAACATAAAGCTGTTGTGTGTGAGAGATAGAGAGAAAATGAAGTGAAACATAAAGCACGAGAGGGAGAGAGATAGAGAAAGAGAGAGATAGAAGTCAAAAAAGGGAGAGAGACAAAATAGAGGGAGGGAGGAAGGGAATGAAAGAAAAGAGAGCAAGAGGGATAGAGACAGAGAGTGTGCATCAGAGCAAGAAAGAGATGGAGGGTGGGAGAGAGAGAGAAATGTGAGAGTAAGAGGACATGTGACGGAGCAAGAGAGAATGAGAGATATGGGGAGAATGTGCGATTGAGAGAGATGAAGAGAGGGAGAAAAATATATATTTAGAGAGGGAGGGAAGAGATGAAAAGAGAAAGAAATAAAGCTAAGGATGTAGAGGTGAGAGAGTATGAGAGAGGGAGAAAGAGATATGGAGAGAGGAAGACATTTTTAAGAGGATGGATATTTTGATAGAGAAATGAGGAGAGAGAAAGGAAGAGATAAATAACAGGAGAGAGTGTGAGAGAGAGCAAGAGAGAGAAGAGAGACAGAGTAAAGGAGAGAGAAAAATAGAGATGAGAGAGAGAGGAAATCGATAGTTGGAGAGAAAGGGAGGGATGGGATGGAAGAGGGAATGTAGGGAGGGAGATGGGCCGAGAGAGAGGGAGGGAGAAGGAGGAAGGGAGATAAATATTGGGAGAGGGACAGAGAGAGAAGAATGGAGGGAGAGAGAGATATAGTAAGGGAGAGGGAGTAAGAAGATGTAGAGATAGATTGAGAAAGAGAGGGAAGAGGGAGAAAGAGAGGGACATAGAGAGAAGAGAAAATAAACAAATATAAAGAATGCGAGAGTGAGAGAGAGAGTGTGAAATAGAGTAATGAAGGAGCGAATGAAGAGAGTAAGAGATAAAGATTGGTGGGGAGATTAAGAGAGAGAGCATGAGTAGTAGAGAGAGAGTGTGTGAGAGAAGAGAAAGCAACAGTGGGTGAAGGAGAAATAGTGAGTAAGAGAGTGAGAAAGAGAGAGAAGAAGGGGAGAGAGACAAAACGAGAGGAGAGATGGAGCGAGGGAGGGAAGTGATAGAGAGAAAGAGAGAGAGATAGAGGTAGTGAAGTAGGGATGGGAAAGAAAAAGCAAGAATGTAAGGGTGAGAGATAAAGAGAGAGGGAAGATAGGAGTGGGTGTGAGAGAGCTATTAGAAGGGAGGGAGGCTAGAGAAAGGGAGAGAGAAAGATACAACATTGAGCATTTGAGTGGGAGAGATAGAGAGAAAAGGAGAGTGAAAAATAGATTAAGAAAGGAAAAGGGATAGAGAAAGGGAGAAATAGAGAATGCAAACAAGGAGGGGTAAAGAAAAGAGAGGGAGGGAGTGAGGGAGGGAGTGAGGGGGAGGAGACAGAGGGAGGTAGAAATATAGTATGAGAGTTAAAGATATGTGTGAGTAAGAAAGAAAGGGAGGGTGGGACATGGTAGGAGAGAAAAAAGATAGCAAGAGGAAAGCGTGAGGGAGTTAGAGTAAGTGAGAGATAGAAAGAAACACAAGGGTGAAGAGAGACTGAGAAAGGGTAGATAGTGGGGGGAGAGAGAGATATTTATGAAGAGAGAGACAGGGTAGAGAGTATTAGAGAGAGATAAAGATATGTAGATAAAGAGTGAGAGAGAGTAAAAGGAGGTAGAAAGTGGTAGAGAGAGTGAGAGAGAGAGAGAGATAAGATGGGAGAAAGAGGATAGAGAGTATGATAGAGAGACATAGAGAGAGGAGGATACAAAAATAAAGAGTTAGAGAGAAAACGAGAGAGAGGAAGATAGAGAGTGGGAGAGAGGTAGAGAGGGAGAGAGTAAGAGAAAGAGAGATGTAAAGAGAGAAAAAAAAGAGAGAGAAAGAGAGAGAGCGAAGGAGAATGGGAGGGAGAGGAAAGAAGAGTGCAATAAAGTGTTAAAGAGGATTTGAGAGAGAGAGAGGAAAGGTAGAGTGAGTGATAGAGAGATGTATGGAGATTATGATAGAGGGAGCAGGAGAGGGGGAGAGTGAGTGAGAAAGAGAGAGTTGAGAAAGCAAGAGAGGGAGGGAGAGTGAGTGGGAGTAAAAGAGGGGAAGAAAGAGAAAAAGGGAGAGAAATAAAGGGAGTAAGAGGATAGAGGGAGCAGAGGGAGGAAAGGAGGCAAGAAAAGAGATTAAGTGAAAATGTGGGAGGTAGAATAGAGATGTAAGGAGCAGGAGAGAGTGAGAGAGAGAGAGAGAGGATAGGAAGGTACTGTGGGAGGGAGTGAGATACTAAAAGGGAGGGTAGGAGAGAGAGGGAGGAGAGAGTGAGAGAGAGAGAACTAGACGGTGAGAGAGAGTGACTAAGAGGGTGAGAGAGAGATTGAGAGAGTGAATAAGAGACAACTGAGAGTATGATACAGTGTGCGTGTGTGTGAGAGTGAGAGATATAGAGAAAAAGTTAGAGCGAGAGAGAGTTAGGAGGGTAAAAAAAAGAGTTAGATAGTGATAGGGAGAGAGAGGGTAAAATGAACTAGATAGTCTGAACAAAAATAAGAGATATAAACTAAGAGCAGGAGAGAAGCGAGAGAAGATGAGACATAGAGTGAAAGAGAAAAATAAGAAGATAGAAAGAGAGATTAAGATGGAGATGGAGAGGGAGAGAGTATAAATGAGAATGAAAGGGAGTACAAGAGAGATTCCAAGAGTGAGGGCAAGAGAGTGATCGAGAAGGGCAATGAGATATCGAAAAGTGAGTAAGAGAGATAAAGTGTGAAAGAAGAAAAAAAGAGAAGAAAAAGTGAGAGATATAAAGCAATAGAGAGAAAAAAGAAAGAGGAAAGTGAGAGAGATAGAGAGGCAAAGAGAGGGAGAGAGTGTGTGAGGAATTATGGGAGGGAAAGAGAATGAGAGAGTGACTAAGAAAGAGGGAGAATTTGAAATAAAGGTAGTAATTATGCGATAGGGAGAGACGAGAGAGTTTTTGTGAGAGAGACACACAATAAGAGAGAGAGGACAAAAAAAGTGAGGAATAAAGTGATAGAGAGAGTGAGGGGGAGAGAGAGAAGAAGGGGAGAGTGAGAGGGAGAGAGATAATGGAAGTGATGGAAAGATAGGGGAAAAAGTAAGAGAGTGATAGAGATAAAGAGGGAGAGACAATAAGAAATAGGGTATGTGGGAGAAAAAAGGAAGGAGGGAGGCAAAGAAACAAAAAAAGAGGAAGAAAGAGAGAGACATTGCAATAGATAGTGAGAGGGTGAGGGCAAGAGAGTGGATGAGTTATAGTGAGAGTGAGATAGAGGCAAGAGAGTGGGTGCAAGTGAGAAAAGAAAAAGAGTGCAGGAGAGAGTGGAAGAGATAGGAAAGAGAGATAATTTGTGAGAGAGAAAGATAATGTGATAAAAGGAGGGAAATAGAGGTGAGAGCGGGAGAATTTTCAGAACGAGAGATGAGTCAGAGGGTATTGAAGAGTGAGGGAAAGAGAGTGTGTAAAAGAGGGAGAGGGAGGGAGAAAGAGCGAGAGAGAAAGAGAAATAAAAAGTGATGGAGAGAAAAAGTAATTGAGTGAGATAAGAGCAAGAGAGATAAGGGAGGGAGAGAAGGGAGGTGAGAGATAGAGTTCAAAGAAGATAGAGAATGATAAAGAGAGAAGAAGAGAGAAGAAGAGATGGAAACTGAGAGAAGAGGTGAGATAGGAGAGAGCAAGGAAAGAATAAGAGACGGAGAGTGAGTGATAAAAGATTAAAGAGCATGGAAGAGAGAAGATGTAGAGTACGAGAGATAAGAAGCATGAGAAGGAGAGAATGAAATAATGAGAGAGTAAGAGGAGATTAGAGGAGAATAACAAGAGATGAAGAGAGAAGAGAGAAGAGAGAATTACAAGAAAGAGACTGAGATGGAAAGATAAATAGAGACTAAAGAGAAGAGAGTGAGATTGAGAGAGAAAGAGAGAGAGAGGGAGAGGGAACGAGAGAGCTCTATCTCCCTCTCTTGTTCCTCTTTCTCCCTCTTTGTCTCTTGCTCTCTCTATTTTTCACACACACACTCATTCATTGTCTCTGTCTCTTATTCTCTCTTTCTAGCTTTATCCACACTCTTTTCTTGCTCTCTCTATAAATATATCTCAATCTCTATCTCTTTCTCCCTCTCTCTATCTTTTCATATTTCGTCCACTCTCTCCTTTTACTTTATCAGTCTCTCTATCTCTCTCTCTCCTCCTCCCTTTTTCCATTGCTCCTCTCTCCCTATCCTCCTCTCTCTTTTTCCTCTCTCTCCCTACCCCTTCTTCTCTCTCTTCCCCTTTCTCTTGTGTTCTCACTCTCTTCACCTGCCTTTTTTCTCAACCTCATTTATGATCTTTCTGTCCCACTTTAGCACTCTATTCTTCATGTCTTTCTTTCTTCCACACTCTCTCACTCTAACTTTGTCCTTTTGTGTCAGTCTTGCACCTTTTTTAACTTTACCTCAAACTCTCCTTCACTCATCTCTCACGTTTTGTCCCTCCTCACTACATCTCCTTAATTCTCTCCCTTTCTCACTTTGCCTCTCTTTGCCTCTCTCTCTCTCCCTCTCCTTCTCTCTAGGTCTCTTTCTTCTCTTGCCCTATCTCACTCTCTTTTTCTATGCCTCTCTATTTTTTCTCTCTCACTCATCTATATCTTACTCCCCCTTTCTACTTCTCTCTTGCTCTTGCTCTAATTCTCTATCTTTCTCTCCCAATCTCCTCTTAACTCTCTCCCTCTTTCTCTCTCTCTCTCGTACTATGCCTCTCTTCTCTCCCACTTCTCCTACATTGTCCCGCTCCTCTTATTTTTTATTTGGTCTATCTCTCTATCCTTTGCTCCTATTATTTAGTCTCTCTCTCACCCACTCTCTTGCCATCTCTCACTCTCTTTCAACCTCTCTCACTATCTATCCATCTCTCACAATCTCTCACTTGCAAAGAAAAACATTCCCTCTCCCTTTCTCTCTTTATCTCACTTTTCCTCTCCCTCTCTTTCCTCTCTCTACTTATTACTTCCTCTCTCTCCCTCTTCTCTTTGTCGCTCACCCTTCTTCTCTCTCCCTCTATCTTATACTTTCTTTCATGATCTATACTCACTCTTCTCTTGCTCTCTCTATAATTCTTTCTTTGTCCTTCTCCCTCTTTTTCTTTATATATGTCTATTTCTTCCCTCTCTCCTTTCCTTTTTATTTATCTCCTTATATCACACTCTACAATCTCTATCTATCTATCTCTTGCTCCATCCCTTTTTCTCTCCCTTGCGCCTCCCTCTCCCTTATATCACACTCTACAATCTCTATCTATCTATCTCTTGCTCCATCCCTTTTTCTCTCCCTTGCGCCTCCCTCTCCCTTCCTCATAATCTCCCTCTCTCTTATTTTGCCTCTCTCTCCCTACCCCTTGTTCTCTCTCTTCCCCTTTCTCTTATGTTCACTCTCTTCCCCCCTTTTTGCTCACCTCACTTGTGATCTCTCTCTCCCACTTTTTTGCCCTCTCTCACTCTATCACTCCATCATTATCACACGCTCTTCTATATATAAAGAGAGAGATAGTGTGTAAGGAAGAGTGGGAGTGGGAGTGGGAGATAGAGAAGGATGGAGCAAGAAGAACAAGCTAGAGGGAGTAAGAGAGATAGCATGAGAGAATGAGGAAGAAAGGGAGATTGAGGGAGAAGATGAGAGAGTGGGTGAGGGAGAGAGGACAAAATTGAAAGAGAGAGAGAACAAAATAGAGTGAGATTAAATAGCAAGAGAGTAAGATTGAGAGTGAGAGAGAGTGAGTGAAATAATGTAGTGAGAAAGATTGATTGAGAGAGTTAGAGATTGAGTAGAGAGAGGGAGGCAAAGAGGATGAGAGAGAGTAAGAGAGTGGTGGCAAAGGGAGAAATTAAATATAAAGTGAGAGAAGAAGGACAGAGAGAGAGTTATAAAAGAGTAAGAGAGAGATAGTGAGACAAATATAGAAATAGAGGGAGATCAGGTAGATAAGAGTGAGAGAGAGATAGATAAAAGAGGTGGACTAATATAGAGAGATAAAAATAGAGTGAGTGAGAAAGAGCTAGAGTGTGCGAGATAGAGTGACCAAGATTATATGAGAGATAGAGGGAGAGAAGAAGAAAGCGGGAGAGAGGGATAGAGAAATAGGGCGGAAGATATGGAGATAAAAACAAGTTGAGAGGGATAGAGAGAATGAGAGATGGAGAGATTTAGATTGAGAAATCCATAGAGAGGGAGAATAATGATAGAGTTTAAAGAGGAGAGATATGGAGAAAAGAGAAAGAAAAGGAGAGTGAAAGAAAGTAGGAGAGAGAGAGCAAAAGTGAGGGAGAGAAAGGGAGCGGGATAAAGGAAGTGAGAGAGATTAGAGAAAAGTGGGAGAGGGCAGGTGAGAGAAAGAAAAAAAAGAAGAAGAAAGGAAGGGAGAGAAAAAGGAAAAAAATTGAGAGTGGGAGAGGAAGGGAGGGGGAGGGAGACAAAAAGGTAGTGAAATATAAAAAAGGAGGGGAGAGATATTTATATAGATAGAGTGAGGGAGAGAGAGAGTACAAGAATGCTTGTGTGTCAAAAGTTGGGAGAAACAAAAGAGAGAGATTAAGAGAGAATGCTTGTGTGTCAAAAGTTGGGAGAGAGAGTGAGACAAAAGACAGTGAAAGAGAGAGAGAAGAAGAAAGGGAGAAAGGAAGAGATGGAGAGTTAGAGTGTGATGAAGGGGGAGACGAATTATGGAGAGACAAAGGAGAGAGTAAGTGAGAGAGGAGTATAAGATAGAGAGAAAAATAGATATCAAGATTCAGAGATATGGCAAAGGAGAGACAGAGGAGAGATAACAAAGAATGAGAGAAGAAAGTGAGTGAGTGAGACAGGGGGATGTATTAGTGAGAGAAGAGAGAGCAAAAGAAGAAATAAAAAGGAAGAATGAGAGAGAATATTGTTGATAGAGAGGGTGAGCGAGATGGAAAGAGAAAACTTGAGGGAGAGAGAGAATAAGAGAAACATTATGTGAGATTGAAAGCAAGAGAATGAGAGGGAGATAGAGAAGATAGAGAGAGAGAGGAGAAGAAAAGATGGAGTAAGAGAAGTTGAGGGGGAAAACAAGAGAGTGAGAGAGAGGGAGAGAGAAAGAGATAAAGTGATAATGTTTGATCGAGAAAGAGATAAAGTGATAATGTTTGATCGAGAAAGAGAAAGAGAGAGAGTGATCAAGATTATGTGAGCTATAGAGGGAGAGTGGGAGGGAGAGTTGGAGAGGGAGGAAGAAATGAGAGAGAGATAGAGAGAGTGAGAGAGAGTGAGAGAGAGTGCGTGAGGAGAGAAAGTGAGTGCCAAAGAGAAGAGTGTGAAAGAGTGAATGAATGAGAAACATAGAAAATAGAGGGTGAGAGAGGAGAGATAAGTGTGGGGGAGAGAGAGTTCGAGAAAGATAGAGGGGAATAGAGAGAGGAGAGGAATAAAGAGAAGATGGGGCCTATAGGAAGTGAGAAGGAAAGAGAGAGAGAGGAGTCGGGAGAGAAATGATAAGAGAAGGGAGTGAGCAAAAGGGCAGGATAGATAAAGTGGAAAAAATAGAGGGATAAAGGGAGTGCAAACAAAGAGATAGATAGAGAATGAGAGATAAAGAGAGAGATAGGGAGATAGTGAGGGAGAGTGAGAGAAAAAGATAGAAGAGAGATAGAGGGAGCAAGAAAGCAAGAGAAAGGAGTGTGAGATGGAGTGTGCGTGTGTGAGAGAGAGTGGTAGAAGAAAAGAGTGAGAGAGAGTGCATGAGTGAGAAAGGGAGGGAATAAGAGAAATTAAGACAGATAAATAGAGAGAGGGAATTTTGAAAAAGAGATAGAGTGAGAGTGAGAAAATGAGAGAGAGAAGGGAGAAAGAAGAGTGAGTGACTGAGAGGGAGAGCGAGGGAGAGATATAAAGAGATAAAGAGATATAACATAGAGATGGGGAAAAAGATAGAGTGAGAGAGGGGGCGAGTGCTAGTGAGAGGTAGAGAACGAGAGAAAAGAGATAGAATGTACGAGAAAGGAAAGAGAGAATGTGTGAGAGAGTGTGTGAATGATGGTGAGAGAGAGCAAAGAGAGAAGGCAAAAGAGAGAGTGTGTGTGCTTGTGTGAATACAGAAAGAGAGTGAGTGTGTGCTTGAGGGAGAGAGAGAACGAGAAGAAAGAAAATGAGAGTGTAAGAGGGAGAGATAGAGAGAAAAAGGGAGAGATAGAGAGTGATGGTGATGGAGAGAGAGAGAATGATACATAGTAGGAGCAAAGTATAGAGATAGACAAAAAAGGAGAAGAGGTAGAGAAGAATGGGCATAATGTGAGAGAGAAACAGAGAGAGAGAGCATGAGGGAAAGAGAGATGGAGAGTGAGGAGTTCAAAAATGAGATTGGGATAGAAAGAAAGAGAATGAGAATAATAGTGAGAGAGAGAGAGATAGAAAGTGGGGAGAATGATAGAGAAGAGTGAGAGAAGAGTGAGATACAAAAAATTGAGATGGAAATGGAGATAGACTGAGAGTGGGTAAGAGAAGAGAGAGTGAGAGACAATATGCTAGACAAAGAGAGCTCTAAGGTGAGGGAGTAAGAGAGAGAGAACAAGTGACAGGGTGTGTGAGATTTTGAGAAGGATAAAAAATTAGAGAGAGAAACAGAGAGAGGAACCGAGGGAGGAAAATATAGGTAAGGGAAATGAAGATAGAGATATGGAAGTCGTGTGAGAGAGAGAGAGGGAGAAAGAGAGAATATATAGAAAGAACAAGATGATAGGACTCAGAGGGTGAGACAACAAGAGAGAGAGAGGAAAGAGAAAAATGAAGAGTACATGAGAGAGAGAGAGAAAGAGGGAGAGAGAGAGAGAGGGAAGTATGAGGTAGAGAGAGGGAGAGAAAAAGTGAGAGTGGGATAAAGAGAGAAAGGGAGAGAATGTTTTTGTTTGTGAGTGAGAGATACTGAAGGATGGGTAGATAGTGAGAGAGGTTGAAAGAGAGTAAGAGAGCTAGTGGGAGAGTGGGTGAGAGAGAACTACATAATTGGAGCAAAGCGCAGAGAGATAAACAAAATATAAAATAAGAGAAGTGGGAGAGAAGACACATTGTGAGACAGATGCAGTAAGAGAAGCGGGAGAGAAGAAGAGGCATAGTACGAGAGAGGGACAAAGAGAGAGAGAGCGAGAGGGAGAGAGTTAAAAAAAGAGATTGGGAGAGAAAGAGTGAGAATGAGAGCAAGATAAGAAAGCAGAGTAAGAATGAGAAGACAGAGAAAAATATAGTAAAAGATGGAGAGACATAGAAACAAAAGTGAGATAGGGTAAGAGAAGAGAAAGTGACACTTATAAAGAAAGAGAGATAAAGGGAGAGAGATCTTGGAATAGGGAGAATGCGAGAGAGAGGCAGAGAGAGGTAGAGTGAACAAGAGAGAACTTGGGAGATTTATTTAAAGAGTGAGATAGAGGGAGAGAACCAGAGAGAAAGTGAAGGAGAATTTTAGGTAAAGAAAAGAAAGGTGCAAGGGTGCGACAAAAGGACAGTTAAAGGGAGAGAGAGCGAAAGAGAGAGAGAGAAAGAGGTACATAAAGTAAAAGAGAGAGCGCAAGAGTGAGAGCAGGGCAGAGGGAGAAAGAGCTATAGAGAGAGAGACAAGGATAGAGAGGATGAGAGACAAGGAGAGTGACAACAAGAAGGCAACAATTAAGAGTTAGTGAAGAGAGAGAATGGATGAGAAAGGGATTGAGAGTGATAAAGTGAGTGAGATAGAGGGGGGAGAGAGAGTTGAGAGAGAAAAAAGCTAGTTAGGGAGAGAAATATATATATACACACTAAAGAGAGAGTGGCATGGAGGGAAGGATAAAGTGTGGGAGAAAGAGGAAGAGAGGGAAGAAATATTGTGGTGGGATAGAGAGGGTAAGAGAGTGGGAGAGAGATAACAAGGAAGCAAGAGAGAGCTAGAAGGAGGGTGGAGAGTTAATGGGAGAAAGAGGTTGATAACGAAAGAAGAGGAGAGAGTGGGAGAGCTTGGGAGAGACAAAGAAAGTAAGAGAGGTATAGAAAGGGAGAGAGAGAGAGAGAGTGAGAGAAAGAGAGCAAACGATGAGTAACAGAAGAGTGAGAGAGGGAGAGCGTGAAGGAAGTGGGAGAGAGACAGAGAGAGATTGGGAATAATAAAGTGAAAGGATTTGAAAGAAAAAGGTGGAGCAAGAGATAAAGATGGAGAGAGATAACTGGCTAAAGAGAAAGTAAAAGGAGTGGGAGATAGAGAATGGGAGAGGGTGTGAGGGAGTGAGAGAGGGAGGAAGAGAGCAGAGTAGAAGAGAGGGAGTAAGTAAGAGGTTGAGAGGTGAGAAAGTAAGAGAGGGCAAGAAAAAGAGAGGGAAGGAGAGAGAAAATAGTATAATAAAGAGATAGAGGAAGAGCGAGATAGAGATCGAAGAAAGTGTAAGAGAAGATATGATAGATAGAGAGGTAGGGATATTAAAAGTGAAACTGGGAGAGAGTGTGAATAAGAGAGGTGTGAGGGAAGAGACAGAGGAAGGGGGGGCAAAAGTGAGGTAGAGAGTAAAATAAAGAGTAAAAATGAGAGAGGTAATGAGAAAAGAGATAGATTGAGTGGGTGGGAGTGAGTTAGAGTAGAGAAAAATTAAAAGAAGAGTGAGTAGTAGGTATAAAATGAGAGAGAGTATGTGAAGAGATAAGGGAGTAAGAAAGAGGGAGAGAGGGATGAAGAGAATGGGTGAGAGAAGGGGCTAGAAGAAATGGGGGAGAAATAGAAAGGGTGAGAGCTAGAAAGAACGAAGAAAAGGAGAGTCGAAAAATACAATGACATGGAGAAAAGAGAGTGGGAGAAGAGAGAAGGGTGTGAAAGTGATAGGAGAGAGAAAGAGAGGGGGAGATAGTTGACGAAAGAGAAAAAGAGGTAGATAGGTTGAAGAGGGGAGAGTGAAAGCGAGTGAGAGGGATAAAGAAGGTAGAGAGAGAGACAGGAAAAGACAAAAAGAGATGGAGAATGGAGTGAGATAATGTTTGAGAGAGAGATAAAGATAGAGAGCAAGAAGAATGAGGGAGAGAGTGAGTGTTTGAAATAGACATAATGAAAGAGAACAAGTAATAGTATAGAAAATGAAGGAAAGAGGGGGGGGGAGAGAGAGAGCGGGTGTAAGAAAGGGAGGAAGTGAGTGAGAGTGAGAAAGACAAAGGAGTGACGGAGTGAGAAGGAGATAAAGAGAGAGAAGAAAGGAGAGTGCGAGCGTCAAATATATATAGAGAAGAAAATTGAGAGAATAAGAGAGAGAATAGCGGGAGAGAAGAGCGAAAAGAAAGCAAGAGAGAGTGTGAGAATAGAGAGTGAGTTAGTAGGAAAGAAAAAGAGTGAGATAGAGAGGTAAAGAGATATCAAGATAGAGATGGGAAGAATGAGAGAATGAGAATGATCGAGGAGAGAGTAAGAGAGAGCAAAATAGAATTGGAAAAGGAAAGAGAGAATATCAGCAAGAAGAGCGAAAAGATTGAATATAAAATGTGGGAGAATATATAATATCAACAATACTTATACTGTGTCATTGAATATCAAGAGAGAATAAAAGATGGGAGAATGAAGAAAATGAGAGAGAGAGAGGGAGGAGAGTGATAAAGAGAGAGCTAGAAAAGGAGAGTGTGAGAAAATGAGAGATATATAGAGGTGAAGAATGAAAGGGATAAAGTAGAGTGGAAAAGAGATGGAGAAAGATTGAATAGTAGTGAGATAAAGGGAAAGTGAGAGGAAGCAAAATATAATAAAGAGCGAGAGAAAAGTGAAAAGGAATGTGGCAGAGAGATTGCGGATGTCGTAGCTAGAGAGCTATGAGATGGAGAGGGAGAGAGATAGAGAGAAAAGAGTGAGGTAGAGAGAGTAACTAAGAGTCTCGATGTGAAATTATGAGAGCTATTAAGATTGAAAGAGAGAGAGAGAGAGATAGGGAGAGAGAGTAGCAGAGGGAATAGATGGAGGGGAATAGGGAATGATGGAAATAAATAAATAAAGAGTGAATAATGGAAAGAAAGAAAGGTAATGATAAAGAGAGAGAGAAAGAAGAAGAGAGTGAGAAAGCTAGAGAGATATGGTGGAAAGATTGGTAGATAGAGAGAGGGAGGTGGAGAGAAAATAAAAGAGAGATAAAGAGAATGTACGAGAGAGCAAGATGGGGAAGATAGAGAGAAAGTTAGATGGGGAAGATAAAGAGAGTGTCAGAGAGATAGAAAAATATATGGCGAGGTAGAGGGAGAGTTAGAGAGAGAGGGTGAGAGAGGAGAGTGAGCAAGAAAGTGTTTGGAAGATAGTGAGAGCTAGAGAGAAAGAGGAAGGGAAGAAGACAGAGAGATAAATAAATAAGTGAGAAATTGAGACAGAGATAGTGAAGGTGTGAGAACGGGTGAAAGAGTGATTGTGAGGGAGTAGGAAAAGTGATGGAAGGAGAGAGATAGGAGCATCAAAAATAGAGAGTGAAAGGGAGGGGGAGTGGGAGGCAGAGAGAATGTGTTTAAGAAAGGAAGAGAGAACAAAGAGAAGGAACAATAAGAGAGAAAAAAAAGATAAGAGAGAGATAGAGAGAAAAAGTGAGAGTGAGATAGATATAAAGAAAGAGGGAGAGATAGAGAGGAAGATAAATGAGGAGAAATGGGTAATGAGAGAATAGAGGGTGAGTGAGCATAACAGAGAGTGAGAGAAGAGAAAGTTCAGGATAGTGAGAAAGAGTGACTAAGAGGGTGAGGGAAAAAGAAAGGTAGAGAGAGAAGATAGAAATAAATTCTGAAGGGAAAAGGAGATAAAAATAAAAAAGGAGAGATATAAAGTGAATGATTGTAAGAGAAACTCATGGCGAGAGAAAGTAGGGAAAAGAGAAGGACTAGAGAGGGAGAGAGACAATATAGTGCGAAATAGAGAAGTGTGTGAGAGAAGACGGAGAAAGAGATGAAGGCTGAGTGACACCAAGAGTGTAAAAGAGAGGGATAGAGATTGTGAGAGGGAGAGAGGGAGAGGGGGATAGGGAGATAGTGGGGGAGCTTGAGTGAAGGATAGATAGAGAGAAGTAGGAAAGAAAGGGAGGTAGAGAGGAAGAAAGAGAGGGAGGGATAGAGAAGGAGATAGAGATTGCACATTAAAGAGAGCTAAAATGAGAGAGATATAATAAGAAACAGATAGAGTATGAGTGAGTGAGAGAGAAAGAGAGGTATTGAGGATGAGAGCAAGTTAGAAAAATGACAAAGTGGGTGAGATAGAAGTAGAATCATAAAGAGTGACAGAGAGAGGGAGAAATGGAGATAGAGATATGGAAGATATTTGTGTGAGAGAGAGATATTGAAAGAGAGAATGAGAGAGTGAGACCACAAAAGAGAAAGAAGGAAAGATAGACAAAGAGGAAAAGCGAGAAAGAGAGACGGCAAGTGTGAGAGAGGGTGAGAGAGATTTAAGTAAACAAGAGAGTGTGTAAGAGAGAAATCATGAGGGAGAATATGGGAGAGAGCGAGAGAGACGAAGTTAAGTAAAGGAAGTGAGAGGGAGAGAGAGAAGAGAGAGATGTAAATAGAGGAAGAAGGAGAGCAGATAAGTAAAATATGAGAGAGAGAAAGGCAGGAGGGATAGAAATAAGAGAAAAATAGATAGAGAGTGTGAGAGAAAAAGGGAGAGGTAATGAGAAAATGAGAGAGATGGAGAGGGTGTCAGGGATGGAAAGAGAGGGAGAGAGACTGAGAAAAAGAGTTAGAGAAAGATAAATGGATTGATATAGAGTGATAATGAGTGTGTGTGAGAGAGAAGAATAAGAGGGAGAGAGAGCTACATAATAGGAGGAGAAGTATGGAGAGATATACCAAAAAGAAATGGGGAGAAGAGGTAGAGAAAATAGAAATAATGCAAGATAGAGAGAGAAGGGGAGAGAGAGATGAAGATCGAGGAGTTCAAAAAAGAGGGTAAAAGAAGAGAGTGAGAGACATTTAGCTAGGTAAAGAGAGTGTTAGAGAGAAAGAGTGAGGTAGAGAGAGAGCAAGTGAGAGGGTGTGTGAGATAGAAAGAGGGATACATAATGATCGAAAGAAAGGGAGAGAGAGAGAGATGCAAGGAGGGAAATATTAGGAAGGGAAATATAGATAGAGATATGGAAGGAGTGCGTGTGAGAGAGGGCAAGAGAACTAGAGAGAAACATAAAGAGAGTATAAGAGATTAAGAGAGAGAGAGAGGGTGAGAGATAGGAGAGAGAGAAGTAGAGTGTAAGTGAACGAAAGAGAGAGAGAGGGAGAGAGAGGGAAGTTTGAGGTAGGAGAGAGTAAGTAAAAGTGAGATAAAGAGAAAAAATAAGAGAGAGAATATTTTTGTGTGTGAGAGGGAGAGAGTTAAAAACAGAGATTGGGAGATAGCGAGAGGATGAGAGCAATAGGAAAAGAAATAGAAAAGGGGAGAAATATGTAGCAGAGTGAGAAAGAGGTCGAAAAAGAGATAGAGTCATATAAAGAGAGTGTGAGATAGGGCAACAGAAGAGAGAGTGAGACAAAGAAAGCGAGAGAGATCTAGAGAGAGGGAGAGTGAGCAAGAGAGAGAGTTAGGGAGAGGGAGAGAAGAAGAGGAATAGAGAAAGAGAGTGACAAGAGTGAAGGAAAGTGGAAGAAAGAGAGAGATGGAGAAGAGAGAGCTAAAGGTAGGAGAGATATATCACAAATGACGGTGAGCAAAAATGGAGTGGAAGAGAGTGAGAGCAATAGAGAAAGGGGAGAGAAGAAGGGGTGGGAGAGAGATAGAGAGGTCGTAGAAGAGAGAGAGGGAGAGGGAGAGAGGAGCAGGAGAGGGAAAAAGGAGGGGGAGAGAGAAAGATAGAGAGAGGTTGATAGTGGGAGAGAAGGTGATAATTAAAGTGGAGAGGAGGGAGAGGAAGAAAGAGAAAAAAATAGAGAGAAAGAGGGAGAAAGTGATAGAGATAAATTTTTTGAGAGAAAGCAAGAGAAGAGTATGATACAGCGAGAAAGAGAGCACAAGATAGAAGGATAGTGAACAAGAGTGAGTGTGTGAAAAATGAAGAGAAAGAGAGAATGAGGGGGAGAGGAAGAGACAAAGAGGGAGGGATTAGAATTGGAGATATAGATAAGAAAGGTGTGAGAGAGAGAAGGAGATAGAAGAGTGAGAAGATTAAAAGTGATAGAGGGACATGGATAAGAGAGAATGATTATGGGAGAAGAGAGGATAAGAATAAAATAGTGGGTGAGATAGTGATAGAGAAAAAGAGAGTGTGAGAAGGAGGGAGAGAGAGAGATGGAGATAGAGATAGGTATAAGAAGTGAGGAAGAGTGAGGAGTGTGGGAGAGAAAGTAGAAAGGGAGAGAGATGGGAGAGAAGAGTAAGCGAGAGAGAGAGAGAGTAAGAGGGAGCGAGGAAGAAGTAGAATAGAATACGTAAGAGAGAATTAGGGAGAGGAGAGAGAGAAATTGAGAAATGGAAGTAAAGAGAGCTTAGAGTGAGAGCTAAGAGAGAGATTTAAGGAGAGTAAAAGGCAGCGGGAGAGTGAGTGAGAAAGGTAGAAGAGAGAGATAGAGTGATGGAGAGAGAGGGAAGGAGAGGAAAGGGAGGGACAGAGTGAGGGAGAGAGAAGAACAATGGGAAAAGAATACTGAAGAGGTAGAGGAGAGAGAGAGAAAAAGAGAAGGATGCTAAGGATTCTTCCAGGTTTTCCTTCATCTTCTACATTTTCTTGCTCTTTCTACAACTCTATCTCACTCTTATTCTTCTTTTTAAATTTATGTACCTCTTTCTCTAATCCCATTTATCATTCTCCATTTATCCTTATCTCTCCATATCTACATTTCTCTCTCTCTCCCTTCAGTCTCTATCGTGCTCTCTCTTTCTCTTTCTTTAACTCCTTTTCTCTTCCACTCTCTTTAAATGTATCCATCTCTCCCTATAGCTATCTCTACGCCAGCCCTCCCTCTCCCTCGATCTCTCTATCTTGCTCACTCACTCTCACAATCTTCTTCTTATTCTTTCTCAATCTTTCTCTCTTCCTCACTCTCTCTAACACTGTTGATCTATGTCCTGTTACTATCTTTATCTCTTGCTCTCTCTCATTTAACTACCTTTGTTTCTCTTCTTTACCTCACCTCATTTCTAATCTCTCTCAAAGCCTCCCTCCTTTTCTCATTATTTCTCTATTTCTCTCACACATTTTATCTCTCTCCCTCTCTCATGCTACCTCTCCCTCTCTTTTGTTTTCTCCATCCATCCATCTATCACCCTTTCCCCCAACCCCTTCTACACTCTCTCTCCCTCATTTATCGCCCTAACTCTCTCTATCTTCCTTGCAATATATGTCTTGTTTTGTTTTTCTCTCTCACGCTCTCTCGCATTCTCTCTCTTTCTATCTCCCTCCTCGTTCTCTCCATCTTCCCTCAATTCCTGTTACTCTCTTCCTTGGTCCTGTGACTTGGTGTTCTCCCTTTATCTCCCTCGTAATCTCTATCTCATTCTCTAACTCTATCCCCCACTCTTTCTATTTTTTCCGCTCACTCACTCTCCCTTCTATTGGTCTTTCCTTCAATCTATTTATCACCCTCACTCACACATTCTGTCTCTCACTTACACCCTCTCTCCACCTCATTCACTCTATCTCCAGCCTACTCTCACACTCATTCTATCTTGTTCTTCCTCAATCTCTCCATTCTTTTCTCTCTCTGACACTTTTCTCTCTCCGTCTTTTTCCTTCCCAACATCTTTCTTTCGCTCCCTTAGTCCTTCCCTTTCTCTCTTTGAAACCCTTACTCCGTCTCTCTCTCACACTTTCTCCCTCACTCGCTCTCCCTCTCCCTCACTCTTAGACATGCTTTCAACCCTCTCTCTCTCACACGCATCATCTTTCACTCTCTCCCTCCAGCTCACTCTTTTTTTAGCTCTCTCATGGATCTCTTCTCTCTAATTCTCATTCTTTTTTCTCTCTCTCACTCTTTCTTGTTCTTTTCTCTCTCTCACTCTCTCCACCTCCATATACTCTCTATCTCACTCTATCCCTCTCAAACTCTCACCCTTCCTCCCTCTATCTCACCCCTCGTTCTCACGTTTCTTACCTCTGTCTTCTCTATTATGTCTCATTTACTAACTCTTACCCTCTCTCATACTCTCTCTCTCTCTCTTGTCTCTGTTTTTCTTCTCTCTCATATAACTTGCTCCCACTTGCTTTCTTTCATAACCCCCTTCATCTCTCTCCTCTCTCTCTCTCTTTTTCTCCCTCCCTCTTTCTTATCTTTCTCCTCTTTTTATTCTTTCTTTCTCCTCTCTTTCCCTTATGCCCCCCATTCTTCAACTATGTCTCACCCTCTCTCTTCCCTCACACCCTCTCTTCGTTTCTTTCTTTTTCTCTCTTATCTCACCCTCTATCTCTTTTTCTTCTTCCTCTCATAGCTCTCTCGTTCTCTCTCATTCTTCCTATTCTCTCACTTTCTCCATAATTTCTCTATCTTTATCCCTATCATTCTCTCTCCCACTCTCACTCTCTTCTTCACCCTCTCTCTCACTATCTCTCTTATGCTAACTCTCCTTCATTTTCTCGCTTCTCTATCTTTCTTTATCTCTCGTCTTTAATTTTCTCCTCTCCCTTTTTTATCTTACCTCTCTCTTTTCCCCTACTCCCTTGCTCTCTCTCCTTTGTCTCACCTCTTACTTCCTCTCCATCTAAGTTTTCTCTCTCTTTCTAAATCTCACTCACACATCTCTCTTTTCTCACTATCTCAATCTTTATATCTTATTTTCTATATCTCTCTATCAAACACGTACATTCAGTCTCTCTTGCTTTCTCCATCCCTCCATCTCTCATCCTCTCCCAATCCCCCTCCCTCGCGCTATCCCTGCCTCTCTCTCTCGCAATCTCTCTCTCCTTATCCCTCTTGCTTTCCCACATTCTTTTTTTCTCTCATTTTCTCCATCCCACTCCTCCCTCCATCTATCTTACCTCTTTTGCAACTCTTTCTGCCTCTCTCCCTTACAATTTCTATCTCATTTTCTCTCTCTGTCTATCTTTCACGCTTCCTCTCTCCCTCTCTCATTCCCTCGCTATCTCTTCTCTCTCCCTCTGGATCGATATCTCTATGTTTCTCTCTCTTTCTCTACTCTCTCTCTTTAGCTCTAATTCGCTTTAAATCATGCTCACAATAACTCTCTTGCTCTCTCCCCTATTATTATCTCTCTGTAGCTCTTATTTGTATTCCTTTCTATAGCTTGCTCACTTTGCATCTCTATCTCCCTCTGTCTCTCTCTCTCTCTCTCTCCCTCTCTCTTTATATCTTCTCTCGCTCTCCTTTTTGGCTATTTTGATCTCTCTTACTTACTCTTTCACCATTTCTAACTCTCTCTCTCTCTCTATCACGAAATCTCTCTTGCTCACATTATATCTCTAATTCTCTTAACTCGCTCTATATCACTCCATCTCTCGCTCTCATTCTCTCTTAACTCGCTCTATATCACTCCATCTCTCGCTCTCATTCTCATTCTCTCTATATGTCTCTCCCGGTCCTTCTTTTAATCTCTTTCTCTCTCACTCTCTTGCTTACTCAAACTCCCTCACATTTTGGTCCTCCCTCTCACATCATTCTTTTCTCTGGTCCTCCCTCTCACATCATTCTTTTCTCTGTCTCTCTTCCCCCTCTTCCTCTGCCACCCCCTCCCTTTCACTCTCATCATGTCTCTACTTTCCTTCCACCCTCCCTTCCTTTTTATCTTCTCTTCTCTCTCTCCTTCTCTCCAACGCATCTTTCTCTATGTCACTCTCACTCTAAGTTTCATTATTCTTGTATATGTGCCTCTCCCACTCTCTAACGTGCACTTCAATTGCTTTCGCTTCTCTTTGCCACTCTCTAGCTCCCTCTTCTATTTCTCTCTCTTGTATCTATGTATATCCTTCCATATCTCTCACACTTTCTCTTCTCTCTCCTCTCTAAGTCTATTATCTCTCACACACACTATCTACTTCTCTCTCCCTTCTAATTTTCTTACACTCTTCCCTTCCCTTTATCTCTCTATATCTTTATTCTCTCTCTTACTCTGTCCCATTTTCTCCTCTCACCCACTCTATATCTCTCACACATTTTGCAACCTTTTTCTCTCTTATTCTCCCTCCCTCACACTCTCTCTCTATCACTCCATTATTCTCTCTCCCTCTCTCTAGCCTTTCTTTCTTTAACCATCTTAGTAAATCTATATCTCTCTCTCTTTTTCTCCCTTCTTGCACACTCGCTCTCTCTCTCTCTCTCAATCGCTCACTCAATCTCTCTCACCCTCTCATCCTTCCAATCTAACTATATTTCTTACTCTCTGACTCATTCCCATTCTTTCTCTCTCTCGCTTTCATCCCTCTATTTCTCTCTTCTTATCTTTCTCTTTCCCTTTCTTCCTCTCTCTTTCTCTATCCATTTCATTCTCTCCTTCCGTCATTCTCTTCCCATTCTCCCACTATCTTTTCATTCACTTAATTTACTTTATTTGTGTATTCTCTCCCTTATTTAACTTTATTTCTCTCTCTTATTATGACTATCCATCTCTTTCTCTTCTGACTCACGCTCTCATGCTCTCATCCCCTCTAGCACTTTTGATCATTCTCTCTCTCCCCTCTCACACTCTTCTTTATCTTACTCCTTTCTCAGTTTATGTTTCAATGCCTCTCTCTTCCCCCTCAATCCCTCCCACTCTCTTCTCTCTCTGTATTCTTCCCTCCATTTCGCCCTCCCTCTACCCTTATCTCTCCTTCCTTTTTTCTCTTCTTCCCACTCTCTCTTACCCTATATTACCTTGCTCTTAATTCTCTCTCTACCTTTAACATCTCTCTCTCTATCAACATTCTGCTCTCTTTCATTCTCTATATCCCGTCCTCTTTCTCTCCTTCTCTATCTTATTCTATCTCCCACCATGTGCCTTTATCTCCCTCCTCCCTCTCTCTATCGATCTTTCTCTCTCCCTTAATCTTTCTCCCTCACTCTGTCACTCTCTCACTCCCTCCCTCTCTATTTCTTTTAGTCTATATCTTCCCTCCACTCTCTAACTTTCTCTCACACTTTACAACATTCCAACTCTTTCTCACACACTTTTACTCATGTTCCCTTACTCTCACTCCCTCTATATGTCTTTCTCTAGCAATCTCATTGTCACTCTCCCTACCTCTTCACTCTTTCTATCTCTCACTCTATCCATCTTTCTCTTATTCTCTATTTCATCTCTCTCTCTCTCTCTCTCTCTCTCTCTCACACCTCTTTTCCTATCTTTCTATATAACTTCCTATCTCTCACTCATCTTTTTCTTATTCTCTATTTCATCTCTCTCTTTCTCTCTCTCACCTCTTTTCCTATCATTCACTCTCTCTCTCTTGCTTCCCTCTCTAACTCCTCCCTCTCACTCTTGTTATCTATCCATTGCTCACTTACTCTCTTGCCTTCTCTTTATCTTCTCTATCTCTCTTGTTCTCTCCATTTTTTCCCTCTCCCCTTCTCTCACTCCTCACCATTTTTATGTCACACGCTCTTTGTCTCTTTGATTTTGAGTCTCTCTAGCACTCTCCTTTTCTATCTCTCATTCTTGCTATCTATCTCTTGCTCTATCTCTCATCTTTTTCTCTCACATTCCCTCTATCTCTTGCTTTCCCACTTTATCATCCCCCTCTCTATCACACACCCCCTCTCTCACCCTAATATTATAACTCACTCTCCCTCTCTTTCTCACTCTATTGTCTCTTCCCTTCTATCTTTCTCCACTCCCTCTCTTGGTCTTCCCTATCTCTCTACCTCTCTCCTGCTTTCTCACTCTCTCATAATCTCCGATAATTAATTTCTTCTCTGTCCTTCTCTTGTTATCTCTCTCACTTTTCTTTCTCTATATATCTCAATGTCACTCCTTTTACCACTTTATCTCCTTCTCCCTCTCCCTCTCCCTCTTTGGTATTGCATTCTCTATCTCTATTTTTGTATCTCTCTCTTTTTCTCCCTCTCTCTTTTATCTATTTTATCTCTTCTTACTCTGTTTCCCATTTTCTATCTTTCTCACTCTCTTCGTAATTCTCCGACTCTGTTGTTCTCTCTCTCACACACACAAATACTTTCTTACCCTGTCTCACCCACTTTTCCATCTCTTGCTCACTCTCTCTCCTTTTCATGTCTTTTCCTCATAATCTCTATCTCACTACATCTACACCTCTCATTGTACTTTTCTCCTGGCTCATTCAATTTCTACTTCTCTTATTCCATCTCTCCTATTCTCTAAATCTCTGTCTTCCTCCTCTTCTCACTCTCCCACTCCATTTCTCCATCTCTCCCACTCTCTCTCTCCCGCTCTAAATCCCTCTCATATTTCTCTCTCGCTCCCCCACTTGGTAGATCTATCCCCCCACTCCATCTCTATCTTCCTGCTCTTTTCTTGTCTCTCGTCTCTCTTTATGTTTCTCTCATTCACTTCCTCTCTCTCCCCCTCTACCTCTCGTTTCTCTCTTTCTTCCTCCCTCGCCTCTCTTGCTCAACTACTCTCTCTTCCTCTTCCGTCTTCTCTCTCACCCTCTATCTCCCACTCTCTTGTTTTCTAATTCTCTCCCTCTCTTGCTCTCTTACTTTCTCTCCCTTTTATCTCTCTCTATCCTCTTACTTTCTATCTATCTCACAAACACACACACTCCCTCCCTACATTTCTTTTCTCCATCTCTCTTTCTCCCCTCCCACTCCCTTATTTTATGCGTCACACATACTCTTATTTCTCTCTCCCTCATAATCTCTATCTCACTCTCTCTCCCTCTCTCTCATTCAATCTTTTTGCATGGCTCACTCTTCCTCAAACACTCTTGCTCTTTTACTTTCTCCCACTCTCTTTATCTCTCCCCCTCCTTTAAACAAAATCCTTCTCTTTGTCCCTCTTCCCATTCTCTTGCTCTCAATCTCTCTCATAATTTCTCTCTCTTACATCCATTCCATCTCTCTCAATCTCTCTTTACTTGTTGCCTCATCTCTCTCTTCCAATCTTTGTATATCTCTCTCCCCACTTCTATATGTCCTCATTCTTGTCACTTCTCTCTCTAGCTCTCTATCACTTTATCTATCTCCTCCCTCTCACCCACTTTCTTTATTCTCCCACTTTTATTCTCTCTATTGATATTACCTACATGCTCTCTCTCTCATTCTTTCTCTTTGCCCTCTCACACTAGTCTTATCTCTCTGTCTCTTGTATTCTTTCTCTTTTCTCACTTTTTGCTCCCTCTTTGTTACTCTCTCTCACTCTCCTTTTATCCCCATCTCTATCTTGATATCTCTCAACATCTCTATCTGTCCCCCTTGCTTTCCGTCTCACCCATTCTCTCTTCTCTCTTCTCTCATCTCCCTCTCTACTTCCCCTCGCTCTCTCTATTTCCCTCCCTCACTCTATCCTTCTCCCTCCATCCCTTTCCATCTCTCTTTTTATCACACTCTCTCACTACATCTCCTTCATCTTTCCCCCTCTCCCTCCCTCACTCTCTCTTCCTCTCCTTGTCACACACACACACTCTCTCTGTCTCATCTCTCTCACATACACTCTATCTCTCACACTCTCTTCTCTCATTTACTTGTTCTCTCTCTTGTTTTTCTATTTCTAGCTCCTACCCTCCCTCTACCACACAACTCTTTCACCATCTTTCTTTTTCTCACTTCCTTTTCCTTTCTCTAACTTTATCTCTCCCTCCCTTTTCCATCTCTCTTGTTTCATACTCTCTCCCACACCTCTCCCTCCTTTATCCCTTTATCCTTCTTGCGCATCTCTCTCTCTCCCTCTTTCTCTCTCTTCCACTCCCATTCTCCCTTGTTCTCTCACTCTCTCCCCTCTTTTCTCTCTCACTATCTCTTCTCCATGTTTATGTCTCATTAGCTCTCTCTTCTTCTACTCTCTCTAGCTCTTACCCTCTTTATATTTCTCCCATTTCTTCCTCCCCTTCTCTCTCTCTCTCTCCATCGCTCTCTCCCTCTATCTTCTCTCTTACAATCTCTCTCTCTATCACTCACACTTCTCTTGCCCTCTATTTTTTATATCTCCCTCTCATCTCTATCTCACTCTCTCACACTTATCTCTCTCTTTCTCTCACTATTTCTTTCTTTTTGACTCTTTCTCTCACTCTTTACCTCTCTTTTGCATCCTCTACATAACTTTCTTCAATCCCTCCATCTTAATCTATCCCTATATATATATCTCTCTCATTTTCCCTTTCTCCCTCATTTTACCTGTCTCCCTCTCTAGCTCATCCGCTCCCTATCTATCCCTACCTTTTCTCACTCTCACTTTCCCTCTCTCTCTCTCCAGCTTCCTCAATAAATATCTCTTGCACTTTTAATCTTTCACTCTGTCTTCTTTTGATCTTTCATCTCTCTCTATCTCACTTTCTCTCAAGCTCTTCGTTATGCTTGAGTGGGGCAGAGAGAGTGAGAGAGCAAGAGAGAGACGAAGTGAGAGTGTAAGAGATTGAGAGAGGTAAGAGAGAGGAGAGAGAGAAGCATAGAGTACGTGAGTGATAGAGAGAAAGAGGGAGAAAGATGGAGCTGAAAAGATAAAGAGATGCAAGATAGCATGAAAGATGCAAGAGAGAGAGAGAGGAGAAAGATAAAGGGAGAGATACTATAGAGCTGAGAAGATATATCAAGTAAGGAAAATGGAGGAAGAGTGAGAGTGATAGTAGAAAATTATAAGAGAGCGAGTGATTGAAAAGTGAGTGAGTGACAGAGAGCTACTGAAAAGAGAGCAAAGAGTAATTGAAGAGACCTACTGATCTTGAGAGATAGAGAGACATATAGCATGAAACATAAAGCAAAATAAAAAGAGAGATAGAGCAAGAGAGAGACAGGAATGGAAAGAGGGCGAGAGAGAAAAGAGTGCAACAGAGGGAGGGATGGAAGGAGGGACACAGAGAATAGTAAAAAGGAGAGATGGAATGAGGGTGAGAGAGATAAGAGAGGAAGAGAGGGAGGGATTGAGGGAGAAGAGTGTAAGAGTCAAGTCAGAGGGAGAGGGAGGTAAGTAGGGTGAGAGAGAAGCAGAGAGTACATGAGCTACAGAGAGAAATAGGGAGAGAGAGATTCAAGTTAGCAAAAAAGATGCAAGAGAGAGGGAGAAAGATAGGAGAGAAATAATAGAGCATGAGAAGATAGGGCAAGAAAGGAAAAGGGAGGAAGAGTGAGAGTGAGAGTGAGAGTAAGAAATGATGAAAACAGATATTTCACTAAATTTCTCTCTTTCTCCCCCTCCTTCCCTCCCTATATTCCTCTCTTGTCTCTCTCACCCTTTTTATATATGTCTCTCTTTCTATATCTCTCATCTTCTTTTGCTTTATGTTGCATGTTATTTGTCTCTCTATCCCTCAAGCTCAATAAGTCTCTCTTCTCTCTTTTCATTATCTTTCTCTCTCTCACTCACTTTTCTATCACTCGCTCTCTCATCATTTACTACTCTCACTCTCACTCTTCCTCTCTTTTCCTTTCTTGCTATATCTTTCCATGCTCTAAAATATCTCTCCCTTTATCTTTCTCCCTCTCTCTCTTAGCCTCTATCGTTAAAGTACTATCTGCTTCTCTCTCTGATCTTTCTCACCTCTCTCTCCCTCTCTCTTGACCTCTTACACTCTCTCCCTCCATCCCTCCCTCTCTTCCTCTCTTGTCTCTCTCGCTCTCTTTCCATCTCTCCCTCTTACTCTTCTCTTTGCCTCTCCTTCAATCCATTGCTCTCTTCCCCTTCTATTTCTCTCAACCTCTTTCCATCCCTGTCTCTCTCTTTCTCTATCTTTCTTCTTCTTAAGCTCAATAGATCTCTCTTTTATCACTTTCTTCCTCTTTTCAGTAGCTATTCCTAACTCACTTTTCTATCACTCGCTCCCTCATCCTTTCCGACTCTCACTAGCTCTTTTCCTTCCTTTTCCTTTATCGTTATATCTTCTCATGTTTTATAATATCTCTCCTCTATCTTTCTCTCACTCCGCCTTCCATCTTGCTTGCTATCCTGCATCTCTCTCTGTCTTTTTCTTTATTGCTCACATACTCTCTACTTCTCTCTCTCCTCTCTCTCTCCTCTCTCTCTCTTAATCTCTTACAATCTCTCTGTCTCTCTCTTGTTCTCTCACTCTCTCTCATATATCTCCTTATCTTTTTGCTCTTTCTATCTATTCTTTCTTTTACTCTCTCTCTCACAGGCGCACAGTCTATATCTCTTTCTTCATTTCCCCTCCCTATATTTCCCTCCCTCCCACTCCTTCATTTTTTATCAATCTCTCTATTTCACACACCCTCTCACTTGCTCCCTCTCTGTCAAGCTCAATATACTATCTCTCTTCTCTTACCCTCTCTCAATCTCTCTCTATTTTTTGTATCTCTCTCTCTCTCTCACTCTTCTCTATCTTTCTCATCCTTTTCTATCTCTCTCTCTCTCTCGCTCTTACTCTCGTTCTCTCTATCTCTCCCAATCTGTTTTTTAAACTTTTTGCTCTCCATATCTCTCTCCCTTTTGCACTCATTCTCTCCTTATCTCTTTCACATTACGTCTATTTTCTCAACCTCTTCTCCCATCTTCTTCTTGGTCTATCTCTCCATACTTTTGCTCCTCTTATGAGCTCTATCTCCCTCTTACTCTTCTCTCTCTCACCCTCACTGTCACTCTTTATTGATCTATCTTTCTATCTCTCTATCTCTCCCTTTTTATCTCTTTATCTCTCCCTCTCTTTCCATCCCTCTCAACCTCTCCCTCTCTCTCATTTTCACATTATCTATCCCTTCTTCTCTCACTCTCTTTGTCTGTTTCTCCCTTTTTCTCTCCTTCCTGCATTTCTCTCTCATTTTTTACTTATCTGCTCTCATTTTTTCACTATTTCCCTCTATTTTTCTCCATCTCTTATTCACCCCCTTTCTGTTCCTCTACGCCTCTCAATCTCTCTCCCTCTAACTACCTCTACATAACTCCGTCTCTCTCTACCTCTTTCTCTCTCTTGATCTCTCTCGTACTCACATGCTCTCTTGCTCACTTGATTCTATCACCCTCTCTCTCAATCTTCCTCTTTCTTTCTGTCTTTTTCTTAGTCTATCATTCCTTTTTTCTTTTGTTCTCTCACTCTCTCTCTCTTAGTTTCTCTATCTCTCTCTCTCTCTCTCAGATACCTTACCAATCTCTATCTCCATTTCTCCCTCTCTAAGGCACTCTTTATGTTTCTACTTCTATCTCAGCCACTTTCTCGCTTCTCTTACTCCCATCCTAAATATCACTCTTTCTATCTCATTCACTCATAATCTATCTCTTTCTCATTATATTTCTCTCATTTAGTCTCTCTCCGGCTCATTATAATGTGCTCTCTCTATGTATTTCTCTCTCCGTCCCACTCTCCATCTTCGACTCAAACTCCTCTCTTTTGTTCTTCTCTATCTCTCCCCCACTCAAGCTCCCTCACTATATCCCTTTCACTTTCTCCCTCTCCCTCTCCCTCTCTCCCTCTCACAATCTCTATCCCTTTCTTTTACTCTTTAGGTCTCAATCACTTTCATCTTTTCTCTCACACTCTTCTCTATTTTGTGCTATTTTATCTCTTTTCCTCTCTCTAGCCCTTCACTTTTCCCCACACTGTCACTATGAGTTTCTTCACAATCATTCACTTTCTATCTCTCCTTTTTTTATTTATCTCTTTTCCCTTTCCGTCTTCATCTCAGTCTTGCTCTCTTAACCTCACTATTTCCCACACTCTCTAAGTCACCCTCTCTCTCTATCTTGAACTCTCTCTTCTCGCACTCTTTTTTTGATTATTTCTCTCGATCTCTGTTATGCTCTCCCTCCCTTTATTCTCACATTACTAATTTCTCCTCATTTATCCTTCTCTCTAACTCTCCCACATTCTTTATATCCATCTCACTCTCACTTTATCTCTCTATCTCTCTCCTATCTCTTTGTTCTCTCACTTGTTCTCTCTCACCTCTCAAACAAATTTTCTTCCCCTCCCACTCCCCCTCCCCTTCCCCATCCTCCCTCTCTTTTCCTACTCACTCACAATCACTCTTTCACCCTCTCTCACACCTTCACCATCAGTCTCAATTTATCACTGATCTATTTATATCTCTACCTCCTTCCTTCCCTCAATCTCCCTATTTCTTTTTGCCCCTTTCTCTCTAGCTTTCTCTATATGTCAAATACACTGTCTTGCTTACTCTCCTCTCTTACCCTCACTCTCACGCTCTCTCTCTCATATCTTGTTCTATCTCTCTTACTCTCTTTTTCTTTTCTCTTTATTTTCCCTATCTTGCTCTCTCACACATTATTTTTATCTCACTCTTTTATTTTTTCTCTCTATCTCCTCTTTCCATTATATTTGTCTAGCTCTCTCACTCTCTTCTTCTCTCTTTCTCTCTCTATCATTCCCTTTCTCTCTCTTTTTTATCTCTCTTTCCATCATTCCCTCTCCCCCTCTATCTCCCCTCTATGCTACTCTCTCTCACTATCAATCTCTCATAATTTAACTCTCAGTCTCTCAGTTACTCTCTCTACCTCACTCACCTCTCTCTATCTCTCTCCCTCTCAATCTCTATTGCCCTCTAGCTATGTCATTCTTAATCTCTCTCATTCAATCCTTTTCACTTTTCTCTTTCTCTTCCTTACTCTTTCCCTTTGCTTTGCTACTATTCCATTATTCTCCATCTCTCATTCACTCTACTCTATCTCTTTATTTCTTCACCTCTATATATCTCTCATCTCTCTCTCTCTCTCTCTCTCTCTCTCTCTCTCTCTCTCTCCTTTTTTAGATCTCTCTTTATCACTACCCTCCCTCTCTCTCTCTCTCGTTTTCTTTATTTCCCCACCTTTTATTCTTTCTCTTGATATTTAATGTCACAAACTGTTTCTCATTCTCTCTCTTTCTCGTTGATATTCTCTCTCTATCTTTTTCATATTCTCTCTTTGCTTTCTCTCTTACTCTTTCCCCTATCACTCTCATTCTCTCATCTTCCAATCTCTATCTTGATATCTTTCTACCTCTCTATCTCACTCTTTTTCTTTCCTTCTCACTCACTCTCCTCCTGTTCTTCTCTCTCTTATTCTCTCAATTTCCCTCTCTCTATCATTATCCCTCACACTCTCCCTCCTTTTCTCTCTTTATCTCCCTCTCATTCTACCTCTCCTTTGTCTTCTCCTCTCTAACTCTCTCTTCCTTCTTTCTTACACCCACTCTCTCCCCCTCTTTCGCTTGTACTCTCTACTCTTACTTGGTCTCTCCCCTTCTTGTCTATCTCTAACTCTCACTATATCTCTGCTACATATACACACTCTCCCTCCCTCTTTCTTCTTTCTCTCTATCTTTATATCTTTCTCAAACTTTATCTCTCACTCTTTTCTCCACCTTTTATTGGCTTTTTATGTCTCTTTCCCTCCCTCCGTTCTTTATCCTTCTCCCTCCCTTTCCCTCTCCCTTTCTCTACCTCTCTACCTCTTTATCTCTTTCTCTAACTATCTCCCTTTCTCTTTCTCCCTCTTCCTATCACTCTCTCACAATTCTATTTTTTCCCACATTCTCTTCTCCATGTCATTGTATTTTTTTCTCTTCTTTTTCTCTCTCTCTAGCTCTCACCCTTTAAATCTCCCTCCCATTTCTTCCAGCCCCTTCACTCACCCACTCTCTTGATCCCTCTCCCTCTCTCTTTCTCCCTCCGCTCTTCACATGCTCTCTCTCATTGTATATCTATCGCTCATTCTTCTCTATCTCTCTCTGGTCTATCTCACTTCCCCCACTCAGTCTAACTCTTTCTCTCAATACCGCTCTCACTTTGACTCTTTAGATTCACACTCTGTCCCCCTTATTTAATCTCTCCCAGTTTCCTTCTTAAGAACCCTACCTCTATCTCTCACATCTTCTCTGACGCTTTCTTCGTCTCTATCTCACTATTCCTCTAATGCTTTATTATGCTTTCTCTCTGTCCTTCCTTTATCTCTTGGTCTCGCTTACTTTCTCTTTAGCTTGTTATCTCTCTATCTTTCTCTCTTGCTCTTTCCTTGTGCTTTCTTATCATTTCACATTATTATTCCCACTCTCTCTCTGTCTCTTTCCCACTTACTTCACTCTCTCCCTCCCTCACTCTTCTCTTACTCAATGTTCTTTCTTTTTTTCTCACTTGCTTGCTCTCTCACTTCTCTCTCTCTCTCTCTCTCTCTCTTTTCTATACTCTCTTGCTTTTTCTATGTCTCCCTAGATCTCTCCCTCTTTCTTCTTCTTTCATTATCCCCCTCTTTCTACCATTCATTGTCCGCCTTCCCTTTATCTCTTACCTTGCTTCCTCACTTTTCCCTCCCACTCACTTACACTCTCTACCCATCTTCTTACTGTTTCTTCCCTATCTTCCTCTCTCTCCCTCACTCTATCATTCCCTCCCCTCTCATTCCCTCCTTACTGGCCTCTCTCTTTAGTGTTATCCAAATCTCTTTTTTTCTCACTCTCAATCCCTCTCTCGTCTGTTCTCTCTCTTCACTCACTCTTCCTTGTTGCCTTCTTGGTGTCACTCTCCCTCTCTCTCACCCTCTCTATCCCCCTCTCTCTATAATTCTTTCTCCCTCTCCCCTACTCTCACTCTTACACTCTCTCTTTTACTTATGTACCTCTTTCCATCATCCACTCTATTGGTCATTATTTCTCCTTATCTCTTTTTTACCTTTCTCTCTCTATCACTCTCTCTCTCTCTAACTCTTCCTTTGTTTGCTTCCACTCTCTCTAATTCTACGCACCACTCCCTCTAGCTCTCTCAACATCTACCCTCCCTCTCCCTCTATCTCTTCTCCCCCTCACTCTTTCCCCATATTATGCTCTCTCATCATTTAACTTTATTACTCCCCCTCTCTCTCTCAGCTTATCTCGCTCACACTTACTTCACTCTCTCAATCTCTCACTCTTCTCTCCCTTTCTCACTCTCTTGCTTGTTGCCTCCCTCTCCCCCTCTTTTTTTATACCTCTGTTGTTTTTTCTAGCTCTCCCCATCTCTCTCACTCTACTCTTTGCACTTTCTCCCCTTCTTTCTCCCATTATCTCTCCACTCAACCTCTATCTCGCTCTCACTTCCTTTTTATCTCCCTTCCACTCTATTACCATCTCTATATTACTTTTTGTACATTTTTCCCTCTTTCAATCCTATCTCTCTCACTCTCTAATTTTTTCCTACTCACGTCTACATGTCCCTTTCTTTCTCACTCTCTTCATTCCCTCTCTTTATCATTCTTTATCACTTTCTATTTCTCTCTCACTCCTTCCCTCTCTCCCCCTCTCTAACTCTTCTCTTCCTCTCTTTTCTCTCTCTTGCTCTCCCTTGCTTCATCACTTTTCTATATCTCTCTCACTCTCTCTCGCACTCTCTTGTTTTTTGTCTCCCTTTCTATATCTCTCTCTATCCCATCCTCTTTTACTTACTCTCTACACCCTATCTCCCTATTTATCTCTCTCACAGTATCAACCTCTATCCTACTCTCTCTCCATCTCTCCCTTTTTTATCTCTTCATCTATCTCCCTCTCTCTATCTCTCTCTTGCTCCCAATGTCCTTCACTCTTCCCTCTTGCTTTCTCTTCTCTCCAGCTCTCTCTTCCACACTCCCTCTCTCCCACACACACTCTCTCAATCTCTAATACTCTATTTTCTCTCTCACCATGCCTTCTCCTCCCTCATTCTCTCCATCTCTTATCTCTCTCTCTCTCTCTCTCTCTTTCCCACTTTCCATCCTTATCTCTATCTTTCTATCTTCCTCCTTGCACTATGTTGCACTCCCATTGTTTCTCTATCTCTCCTACTCAACTGCACTCTCTTATATCCCCTTTTCTTCTCTTTTTTATCAATGTCTTTCTCTCTCTCACACACATACTCAAACTTTTGTCACTCACTCTCTCACTCTTTCTCTTCCTCTCTCTCCCTCATTTAATCCCATTCTCATTGCCTTCATCTCTCCTTCCCTTCCTCCCACTTTATCTTGATCTCCCTTCTCTATCACTCTTTTATCTCTTCCCCTAACTCCACATTTCCTCTCTCCCTTACTCTCCCTTTCATTTGTCTCTTCTTCATATCTATCAAACCATCCCTCCCTCACTCCCTCTCACCACTCTCTCCTTTATCATTTCTCTTACATACTCTCTCTATCACTTCTCTCTCTTATTTTTCTCTTTATCTCACGCTTTGTCTCTCCAACACTACTTTTCTCTCTCTATCTATATATTCTCTCTCTTCTCTCTGACTCTGTTTATCTACCTCTATTGCTATTTCTCTCTCTTCTTCCTCAATCCCTCCCTCACACTCTATATATGTATCTCTCTCTTTACCACTTTACCTCTCTTGCTCTTTTTAGCTCTCTCTCTCTATTTTGCTCTTTGTTCCCCTCTCCCTCTCTCCATCTTTCTATCACTCCCTCCCACCCTCTCTCCCTCTCTTTATCTCTATATATCTCACTCCTTTACACTCCCTCTCTCTCTCTTGTCCTCTCTATCTCACACTCTCTTTTGCTTCTTATTAATCAATACCTATCCCTCTCTATCCATCTCTGTCTCTCTCTATCTCTTTTTATATTCACCTGCTTTCCTTTCTTCCGCTCTCCCTCCCTATTTTAGTCTATTTTTCTCTCTCCCTTTATCTTTGCTCATTCTTCCATTGCTCTTTTTCTCCCTTTTTACTTCTATATTCTCTCACAATCACTCTCTTCTCATACTTTGTAATCTGTGAGAGATAGAATGTGTGTTGAAAAGAGAAACAATGGTTTGGTGGGAGTGGGAAAGAGCAAAGTGAAGAGTGATAAAGTTAGAGCAAGAGTGATGTTAACCTCAATTTTGGCGAGGTCTAATTTTCATCCTAGGATTTTAGGATTTAGTCATAGGACTTTCCTTTGACTATCTTAGAGGACTAGAAGTGGAACCCACCCATTAGAAGTTTAAATACCTCTTGACTCCCTGCAAACCTGACAAACTTGATTGTAGACCCCTAATCACCTAGAGGGTTGAAATTAAATGTGAAGGTTTAAAGGAAGAGTTCCCTATAGGACTCTTTGGCCTTAGGACTACCCTGGGTGGCCTGGTCTGGTGAGGGTTAACTTACACACTCACTACACTCACACTCTACACTCTCACATACACAATTCAAATCCTAAAATCACACCTTACCCCAACTTGACTCCCTGACTCATGTAGGTAATTCATATGGATGGACCTTAACCCCTAAGCCCCTAGCTAAGAGGTTTAGGAACAACATAGTGAATGCCTCCAATGAGTCCTCTCATGGTTCACATAGGCTTAATATGACTTCATGGCTCAACCAAAGTGATTCCATTTCACTCATATTTGATCAATCTGCATTCTTCCAAAATTTTAATTTTTGACCCCGGGGACCCTACACCCATCAAACCTATCAAAAGCCCTTGAAATTGCCCAAATCCTTTAAAATCTCCAAATCACCCAAAACTCCTCAGAATCAATCCTAAACATTTTCCCCCCACTCAAATTGACCATCTCCAGCCAAAAATACCAAAATTTCTAAAAAGACCCCAAATACCCTCCAAATTACCAAAATGCCCCTCTTGACCCAAAAATCCAAAAATTCAGAAAATTCCCAGAAAATTGCAGAAAATTCCAAATATTCCTAATTTCAATTTATCCAACTACAACATGGGCCAATTTTGTCAATTTACCCCACTTTTACCAAAACCCCCAATTTAGCCCATTTTAAACCCAAATGAACCCAATGTCAAACCAAATCACCCCAATTGGTCTCAATTTTGGTCCAATTCAATTCTAAACTTCAATTAAATATCCCCAATATCAATTTAGACCAAATTCAAGCCCAATTTGATTGGCATTTGAATCCAATTTCATTTTAAAAGCTTAAGGCCCAATTTTGACCCATGACCTAAACCTAGCTCAAACCAACCCAATTCAATCCCAATTAACCCCAAACCTTTTCTAAATATTCCCTAACATCTCCATAAACAAAACACTAACATAATTTGCCCAAAATTTGGACCAAAACCTTACTCAAATTCAACCAAAACCAAAAATTCCTTAAATTGGCCTAAATTCACCATGAACCCAAATAGGCCCAAATCCCAAGATTGAACCCCAACCAAAGTTGAAAACTCTTCATAACATTCTCCTAAACATTTCTCAACATCAATTTTACATCAATTTCAACATTAGCCCAACCTTAGCCTAAGTTAGCCCAATTTGACCCACCTTATCCCCTTTACAAAATAAACCCAAATCCAACACAATTCAATCCCAAATCACTCCAAATTTGTTTTAAATCACTCATGCCATATCCTTAAACTAAACCCAACATTTATTTGGCATGGCCCTTTACAAATTCTTTTTGATCTAAAAGCCCATTTTGAAACATAAAAGCCCATTCCCTTAAACCATTTCAAAAGCCCACCTTTACCAAATTTTAAGAGCCCAAAGTCCATTCCCAAGCCCACATGAAACCTTTTCTTCATCATTCCTTTGATAATCCTATTTGACCAAAGTCTTAAACCATTATGAAATCAACCCATTTGTAGCATCATGACAAATCCCAACAATGGAATCCAAAGTTTTCAAAATTCCAAATAACCCTTTTCCATGCAAGTGAGCCAACCTTTTCCCCAAGCCATGAGCAAGCCAAATGAAGTCATGGAGCCATGCATAAGCCATATTCAAGCCATGGGGAGCCCTTTCCACCTCACCATGACACTTATGGCAAGGAGAGGGGAGCCTTTCCTAAGCCTTCACTAAACCTTTTTTAACCCCATTCATGATACACTTTAACCAAAATTGGCCACCTCACCTTGGATGGGGACTTCACCACACATGTGAGGCTCACCCAAATGATCTCACATCATCCCAAATCAAGCCTTGGTGAGTGAACCAAGCCAAAACCATGAATTGACCCAAATTGGACCAAAAATGTTCCTTACACCCATGCCATTTAATTCCTTGACTTTACACATGGCATAACCCAATTGATTGCACCAAGATCAAGCTCAATCATGTGAGTTTTTCTCAGCCAAAAAACCTTGATGAATGAACCAAGCCAACCCACATGGCCACCCAAGCTCCACCATAACCTTCCTTATTTAATCCCCACCTCCATGACTAAGTGGAGGAGATAAAAAAAGATTACCTTGGGGAAACTCTGCCAAATTGTTCCCAAAGCTTCTCTAAGCACTCCTAAGCTCAATCCAATCATTTCCAATTAAGGCCTCACCTCTTGGACAAAGGTATCAAATTTTTTCTCCTCAAATCAAGCATGTTTAAATTTTCTGTAATTATTCACATGTTTTAAGTATATCATCACCGTATAGATGTGTGCTACTCGATTAGATGATCATTTTAAAAAACATTCATTCAATTTCGTTGAGAATCGAGGGAGATATCAAGGTTTGAAGTTGGACGGTTTTGGGTGAATAGAACCAGGGGAGAGAAGCAGCAGCCGTCCGATCAGGCGTGTATCCAATGGACGATGCTGATGGAGTTGGACGGTAGCTGCATCCATGAACAGAACCGTGCCAGCAAATTAGGGAGCGACACGTGGCGATTGACCGGAAAAATGAAATATTTTATTTATTTTTGACCCTAAACTTCAAAAATGCATAACTTTGTGTAGAAAAATCATAAAAATAAAATAAAAATACTCTCTTGCTCAGTGAACAGAGGAGAATAATGTGGAAAAGAAATCAAGTAATTTCATTAAGTATTTTATTTTTAATGATTTATTTACTCTCTACATTATTTTAATTCTCCATATGCATAGGCAATTCACCATGGCATGAGACCGTAGAGCTTTTTAAGCCTCCGAACATGGGAACATTCCCTGAATTTTCCAAGGTCAGAGGCCATCTCTATGAGAAGTTATTGATTTTTCAATTGCATGTTACTGTTTTGAGTATTTTAATTCCAATAATTAGCATTTTGAGAAATAAATTCTAGGAAAATTTGGTGATGTTTCTTATGACTAGAGAAACCTAGGAAAAATAGATTTTGGGTTAATTCACATGGAACAACCGTAATTGGCCTAAACACCCAAAATTGAACTTTAATTAATTAGGGTTAACTACACATCATATTAACTTGAAAACAATTCTCAATTGATCTTAGGATTAGAGGAACATCACATAAAAATTTGAAGTCAATTGTACTTGATTAATCCCACCTAATAGGTTGATTAAGCCTCTTTAGCAAAATGGATAAAATTAAACTTTAAAAATTCATAACTCACAAAATACTTTTCAAAAATTCACAAAAATATTTTTGGAGCTTCTCTGATATCAGAGGAACTTAGAAAAATTAAAATTGTAATTTTCTAAAAAAGTTGATTTTTATCATTATTTTAATATTTTTAATAATTAAAAAATAATAAAAATCATAAAAATATTAAAAATCACCAAAATGTTACATTTTGAATTCTAATCACTTAGCAACAAACCAAATAATTTTTTTAAGTCCCTAGGATAAGATATTGAATTTTAAAGGCTTAATGTAATTTTTAATATTAAAAAATGTATTTTCCAACCTTTTCACTAAAATAATTCTAATAAATAAAAAAAATCAGAAAAATATAAAATTTATTTCTCTAGACTCCTTGAGGTCAGAGAGACTTAAGAAAAATAGAAAATCTATTTTTCAACTTTAATTTTATTTTAAAATTAATTAAAACTCCAAAACTCAAAATAATTCTAATAATTAAAATATAATTCAAAAAATCACCAAAATTGGTACAAATGGTCCTCTAGTCATTAGAAACATTCCATAATTTTCTTAAGGACAAAAACATTTCCTTGGTCATGTTATTGAATTTTCCTTGAAAACCCCTATTTTCTATTAAAAATAATTACATAAATAAATTAAATACAGAAAAATCACATTTTCTCCTCTAATGTCTTAATTGACATGTGAGTGAGGTTACATAAAAATTTCAAGTTCATTTGAGCTTAATTTAGTGAGTTATAGAATTATTAAGCTTGAAGGGCAAAAGGGTAATTAAAAATTTCAACCCTTAATTAAAATTTTAGGATTAATCAAAAAGGGAGGGTAAAATATTTGATTTTAAACTGATTTTGGATGATTGAAACTTAAATGATTGAGGGTAGAAACCTACTAACCATTTCAAATATAATTAAAATAAAACTTTAATTAATTAATTAATTGAAATTTTGGAAGAATAATAGAAATTATAATTATTAAAGTAGGGATATTATTAAGAGGATATTTATTCTTTAATTCAAAAATCCCTAAATAAATCACTTCAATAATACTTTATTCTTAATTAAAAGATTAAAATAATAATCCAAATTAAAATTAAACTAAAATTAAATTAAATTAAATTAAATTAAATTAAATTAAAATCAAATTAAATTAAATTAAAATTAAAATTAAATTAAATTAAATTTAAATTAAATTAAATTAAAATTAAATTAAATTAAAATTGAATTAAAATTAAATTAAATCAAAATTAAATTAAAATTAAATTAAAATTAAATTAAATTAAATTAAATTAAATTAAATTAAATTAAAATTAAATTAAATTAAAATTAAATTAAATTAAAATTGAATTAAAATTAAATTAAAATTGAATTAAAATTAAATTAAATTAAATTAAATTAAATTAAATTAAATTGAAATTAAATTAAATTAAATTAAATTAAATTAAATTAAAATCAAATTAAATTAAAATTAAATTAAATTAAATTAAAATTAAATTGAAGTAAATTAAATTAAAATCATTTAACAACAAACCTAAATGAAATCATTAAGAATAAAATCTAAAATAACTTGAACACTATTCCAAACTTAAACTAATTTTTTATAATTAAGTCAAAATTAAAATTAAATCATTAAGTTTAAATCATTAAAATACTTAATAAGTTGATTTGCCCTTTTAAAGTTCTTATTATTATAACTCTTAAATGAGGTATCAAGTGAAGTGTTACTTCACTTATAGGATATTCAAATGTCGTAGTTCACTGAGCAAAAGAACAAAACTTAAACTCCTAGATGATTAATTCACTTGTATAATTAAATTCTCTTAGACTTAAAACAATCCTAGAGGTATTGAAAAGATGTTTAGGACTCGTCTTAAGCACTTCCTCAATATGATGGGATGTTTATAAGAAAAAATTGAACTTAATTGTTTTTTGGTGAAGAAAATCATCCTTAAACCAAAACACAAGATCCTAGACGTCATAGGAGATGACTAGCTATAGGATTAGGACTTTGGTAGACAACCGAAACCTTTCCCTTAGCTTTACCTAGGTACTTGTTGAAACATTTAAATGTCTTAACATGTGTTTTAAGTGCAGCTTGGGATGACGGGAAGAACCCCAGGTACACTTTTATTTTATTGCAATTTACTTTATTGCAATTTACTTACATGCACTATACTTTACTTTTCTTGCATGATAAACAACTGTTGCATGAAAACCAAAACCTTTAGGATAGTCCCTGAACTGAAACCAAAACTAAATTAAAAGTCATTACAAGATAAAAATCACCGCCACAACATTTCAAAATATAAAACAACTCAAAATTTAATCACAAACAGAACAACAAAACTACAACTTTAACTAAATTAAAACGTCTCGTTGAATGATCGAGAATACCTCGAATGATGTAACCCACGTGTTGCTAATGAGATTTCCCACGGTCTAAATGAAAGTGTGGAACTCATTCAGTTGAGTTTAGCAAATTCATCTGGACTAAGTGAATTCAATGAAAATAACGGTGCGGGATGATGGAACCGTGGGATCTTAATCGGTTCTGTTTAAATAACTTTAAGATTTGTTTTAATTAAAATATTAAAAAAACATTTGGATTTTAAGATTTTCTCTAAACCAAAACACTTCTCTCATCTCCCGATTTATGACTTCTAAAACTAAACCTCTGCAACAACAAGGAGCTTGGAGCACGGGGGGCAGCACGGCCATCTTTGTCAGCAAAACAACTCTACATCAGCTAAACATTCCTAGAATTAAATAACCAAGCCATAGGATTTCGAGGTAATTTGCCTAGTGCAACATAAATCCTCAACTCTTCGTTAGGCATTTGCATGATCATGCCATGTAAATTAAGCCCTAACCGGTCTTAGGACTCCGAGGTAGTCGTTTAGTACGACATAAACCCTCATATCTTCGAGGCTATTTGTATGATTTTATCATACAAATATAAGTCCAAATTAATTAAAATTGGCAAGATTGAAGTATCAGATAATATTAGGATTTTCTTAAATCCGAGCTAAACAATAGGATAGTTTGGGAAGTTGCCAAGATTCTTCTTGGATCCTCGCCTTCTCCTACTTTTCTTCCATCGGACTCCGAAAATAACTATTCCAAATTTGAGCTAATCCCTTTTGAAATTTCAAAAATCCAATCCTTTGAAAACCTTAAACTTTGAAATTCTTGAGAGAAAAACCACTGATCATTATCGAGATTTTTCTTAAATGATTCACTTCATTTAAGATGTAATTAACTATAGGGGCTTGCCTTTATAGGGAACTTTAAGAATCCAGGTAATATAAACCCTGCGTAATTTCTTTATATTAAGCAGGGGAACTTGTCGGCTTATAAAATTTGTTTGCAGACCAAACGGATGTCACAAATCTTCTACTTTATTTAACCGATCCCCATCATCAAGCAGTGTGTCTACTCTCCGGGATAGATACACAGTTTGTGGTGCGGTGCTCGTTTATATAAACTATTCGGGATGTGAGATCAGTTTAATTTCATATCTTCAAATCTTGAAATTTAAAAATTATTTTCAAAATCAAATACTACTTTTCAAATTATTTATTTAAAGTAAATTAAAAATTCGCCTACAATTTCTGTAGGCTACCCCTTTTCAAAATACAACACACAACCTAAAAATATGCCGTAAATTTTTGGCGACTCCGCTGGGGACTAGTTCCTCTCTCCATTTTGATCAGAGGGTTTTGCTTTCATAAATCAGTAGTGAGTCCATGGCCCTAGTACTACTATTCTTTCCGTTGGCATACCCCGCTTATTTCTGTCTTGAGCGAGTATAGTCAACTCCTTTCTGGATTTTGGAGCCACTGTTTAGACACCCCTAAACAGAAAGGTTCTGAAATCCTCCTTTTGTTACCTCTCCAAAGAGGTGGGGTGGACCCCCGATAGGTGTGGTGGGTTATGATTGGTCTATCGAAGTAAATTCGATGCAAAATCAATCCCCTGCAAATTTCAGTCCGGGTCCTACACTTCATTCCACTTTGAGTTTGACTTTTTTTTTTGTAAATAAGTTAAACCTAAATCTCGCTCTTACAACATTCCATTTAAATTTCAACTAAAACAAAATTTCTTCAAAATTTCAAAAGCAAAATAAAACTTTTTAAAAACACAAAGAAATACACTAATAAACAATACATAAAATTTGAAATGAAAATTTACAAGGGCATCTAGTTTGTAAGACGAGTGCATTAACTTCAGTACTTTCACTGAAACTGCAAGACACGGGACGTCACTGACTTCTGGGAATTCTTCAAATGACAGGGACAATGTCTTCACCGAAGTTGATCTTCTCTTTCGCCACCAGAGAAAAATTAGCTATCAATAGAGACGAGTTGTCTGATCTGGCAGTCATTAAGTTTGGACAAGGGTTCGACAATGTTGTAACAATGTTCGGGATGTGGCTATCACAGTGCTGAAGTCTGAAATAAGCAAGTTCGTTAAGCCTGTTGTGGAGTTCAACTTGAAGCCTGTTACGGAATTCTCCCCTCTGGAAAGGATGTCGTTTGGAATGAATTCTTCTTTTGTTGTAAGGTCTGCTATGAAAAATGTTAGGATTGCTCCTGGAGTTGTGTCTGCTCTTACTGTTAGATTCACCACCGCTGTACCAGTCGCTCCGCTAACTAAGGGAAAAGAGATTCTGCACGAGGGAAAGTCAGCCGGCGTTTATGACCTACCATTTTCCAGATTCAATATTGGGTCCAATTCAAAGACCATACAACTGACAAAGGCACAGAAAAGAAGACCATCTCTTACGGATAGAGCAACAATGAGTCAACGATTAAACAAGGTATACCCGTTTAAGGAAGCGTCGGTGTCGAAGATATTCCATGACTTACTTCTAAGTTCGGAAATCGAAGCTACTCGAGCTAAAAAAGCCGAGAGGAGGTCGGCAAGGAAGATCACCCGATGTACTCGCCCATACCACCGGTTGCTCGGCCATACTATAGAAAACTACTTCAGCTTTAAGGATTGGCTTCGAGGAGAATTTCAGAAGTGGAAAGGTGGTAATCCTGGAAGAATATTTAAAAGAACCTGAAAAAGGTTCTGTAAATATGATTTCAGATGATTCAATTGACTTCTACGCTCAACACCAGTGCTCGGGGAAATAAGTGATGTTTCTCAAAAATCTCCAATTGACCTTAAAGTCATTAAAGGAAAATCAATTGAGGAGGCTGTGGAAAAGCTTCAAGCTAACATTGCACAACTGTCTAAAGATCAGAAAACAACATTGAAGAGGAAGATTATTTACTAGCAGATTTCATGGAAGGTGAATTGGTAGAAATCGACGTCGTCGAGACCCAATCAACATTATCTACGAGCGACACTCCGCCTTTTGGTGAAGAGAACGCGGTAGAGGATTGGCAATGGGCCATTCAACAACGAGATGAACATATCAACCATTTGAAGAAGCAACTAGAAGAAGTGATGGCTGCTATGGCCACAATTCAAGGAAAGTCACAATCACCGCAAATAACACCTCCAGAAACAAACCAACTAGAGATCATTAATGTTACGGATGAAAGAAGGGAGTTCACCGTCGATGTACAATAGAAGAGGGATTCGGTTCGGGGTCCGAGTACCGTAAAAGGACATTAAGCAAATGGTGGAACAGCAGGTGAGAGAAGCCCTGGCTCACTCTAAAGAACGAACATCGATTCTGAAGGGTAGACCATATCCTGAAGAGTTTGATGCTGTCCAATATCCCAGAGGTTTTGTATCACCTCAGTTCAAGATTTTTGATGGTACCGAAAACCCCCGACAGCATGTTGCACACTTTCGAGCAAGTTGCTGCAACGCGGGGGGTAGCGATGCATTGTTGTGCCGTCAATTTGTGAATAGCCTTTCGGGGGTTGCATTTGACTGGTACGTAGAGCTGCTAAATGGTTCGGTGAGAACGTTTGTAGAATTGGAAGTCCTCTTTGTTAAGCGTTTCGCTGGAGCTCGACACCATATCACCATCGGTGATCTTGTGGTGGAGCGACAGAAGCCAAACGAAACATTGGTAGACTACATTTTGCGATGGAGAAATTTGAGCCTAAAGTGTGAGCCACAGCTCCAGGAGCAACATGCAGTTGAAATTCTCTTAAAGAGCATCCATGAACCAGTTGCATTTCTCCTTAAAGGATTCACAATCAAAACGTTCGAGAAACTACTTTGCAAAGCTGAAAGTTTGCAAGAGGAAGCCAAACAGTTGGGTTTTTCAGAAAATTCTGAAAAGCTAGAGCCGGTCAAGACATTTGAGGAGTCTGAAGCAATGGCAGTGGTGGATAAAGGCAAGCAGCCAATGCAGATCCAGATTGAATAGCCTCAACAACAGATCTTATCAGCAGTCGTCTCAACAGTGGTCGCTTCGGATGGATGGAAGATAGGGTCCGTCTACGGCCAAGAAACTAAGCAGAATATATTCTTTCAAAGATGAGGCAATGACAAAGATGTTTCAGAACTTGATTAAGAGGCCTGAGTTCAGATTGCCTGAGCCAAAGAAGCCAGATGAGGTTGATAAAAAGGATCACCCAAGATATTTCCCATATCACAGACTGCTTGGGCACACCATAGAAAATTGCATCAGTTTTAAAGAATGGCTTGAGAAGAACTTTAAGAAGGGGAACATAACGATCCCGAAAGAATATTTGAGAGAGCCTGAAAGAGGTTTTATCAATATGATTTCGGTCGATTCAGTTGTTTCGATTGATTCCTATGCAGTCGATGTCGAATGACACGGTGCAAGTGAAAGCTTCAAAGGAAACAAAGGAAAATAACCGGATCCAGCAGCTTCGGTACAAAGCTGAAGGCGGATTTCAAGACCTCTCCATCGGGAGAATGTAGGGTTTATCGTTTTAATACCACAATAAGCGTAAAAGGGACATTAGCGGAATCGATGTTAGTCTGTCCCATCCCTCCCACCGCAATGAATGAAAGAAAAGGAGTTTGTTTTTGTCCAGAAATGCTCTATATTTGGAAAAGCTTAAATTTGGATATTTTGCTAAGACTATGGTTTCAGAGAAGAATGAAATTAATGCTCTAATAACTGAGTCGTTTACTTTAAGGAATTTGGACTGGGTCCTAAATTGATTTCAAAATGAAGTAGTGTGGTTGAAATACTTGTAATTGACTCGAGATATCACGAGCCTTTTAATTTTCTTCCATGTGGCTGGGTCCGGACTTTCGAATAAGTTATAATATCCCAGGATTCATGTTAAGAAACATTTTGGAATTATTAATTAGGGGAGTTTTGACATTCAAAATCTTTAACAAAAATATGCACTGCCAGATACAGTAATTCTCAGAAAACAAAGGAGCAAAAAAAAAGTTCCTGAGGAGAAGCTTGAGGTGGGCACAAAATTAAAAATTGGTGTCTCAATCAAGACATTCAAAATCTTTAACATGTGCTCCACCAGATATAGTAATCCTCAATAAAAAAAAGGAGAGCAAAAAGCTCATTAAAAAAAATGAGAAAGAAAAAGAAAAAGAATGCTCCCTGAGAAGAAGCTTGAGGCAAGCATATAATCAAAAATTGGTGTCTTAATCCTCCCCTGATTAATAAAACTTGAAAGACAACCTTAAGAAGTTTCCTCCGATATTATGCTTTGAAAAGAGTCAAGTGATTCTATGCCTTTTGGTCGGTCATTAATTGGCTCAGAAATATCTTTGGACGGTGAAAAATATTTTAATCACATGAACAGAAATTTTGAAATCTACTTAAGCCCATGAAGAAAGAATTAAACAAATGACAACGATATTAGCAGTTAATGTAAATTCAACCCTGAAGTCGTATCCTTCAGCGCCCTACTAATACAACTTCAACGTCAGTTCAAAGAACATCATAGTAATTCCTCGAAGACAGTGTGAACACCCTTTACGAAATCGGTGACAAAATTAAATGACAACTGCTACGAACAAAGCTACGGAGTTGCGGCCTCCTAAGCTAGCGACGTCCTTAGAGATAACACATCTTTATAGGTGCTTGAAAGAATATAAATTCCGATAGCAACTTAAAGAGTGAGTTATTATCTACGAGTTGATTTCGATCGGTTGATGATACCCTCGGAAGTACCGCGCATCGTGATGTTTCGCAGACAAATTCTTGTCCTACAAAGCACCGATGCCGCACTTGTCTAAAACCGGGTCCAGCATCTTAAAACAAATGAAACTAAATAAAACTCGCATCAAACAAAATAAAAGTCAACATTTGAACAAAACAAAAGAACTCCGCACCTCGTGAATTTTCAAAAATCTCCGCATAAGCATTTCGATAAAATTCAACACTCGCATGAACTTCTACAAACATTCTCTCGCACTTTACAATATGTTCTCACAATCTCTCGCATTCATAAATCTCAAGCAATATGTTCAGTCTCCGCATTCATAAAACTCTGCATTCCCAAATATCAGCAAAATCTTTCTCAAATCTCAGCATAAGCCAAATCTCAGTAAAATTCTTCATAGTCATAGCATAAATCAAATATCAACAAAAATTTTCACAACCACTACATAAACTGAATCTCAGCAAAAATTCCCCATGGACCTCAGCAAAATTTCCCTCAATCTCTGCATAAATAAATTTAAACAAAATTCTTCAGTCTCAGCATAAGTCAGCAAAATTCTTCAATGTCTTTGCATTCACAGAATCTCTGCAATTCTCAGCACTTGGGATAAGCTTCCGCCCTACTCCCTTCTCAGCAATTCTCAGCATATTCTCAGCAATTCTCAGCAATTCTCAGCAATTCTCAGCATATTCTCAGCAGTTCTCAGCAATTCTCAGCATTCTCAGCATACTCTCTGCAATTCTCAGCACTCGGGATAGGCTTCCGCCCTACTCCCTTCTCAGCAATTCTCAGCACTCGGGATAGGCTTCCGCCGTACTCCCATCTCAGCATATTCTAAGCAATTGTCAGCACTCGAGATAGGCTTCCGCCGTACTCCCATCTCAGCATATTTTCTGCAATTCTCAGCTCTCGGGATAGGCTTCCGGCCTACTCCCTTCTCAGCAATTCTCAGTACTAGGGATAGGCACAGTCCTACTCCTTTCTCGGCAATCTCAAAATTTGATCCTCTCAGCAAGAAATTGAATTTAAAGCACTCTGCATTTCGAATAAGCTTTGTCCTATTCTTCCTCAGCATTTGGGATAGGCTCACTCCAAATCCTTCTCAACATACACATTTGGGATAGGCTCAGTCTTAATCCTTCTCAGCATACACATATGGAATAGGTTCAGTCCTGCTTCCTTCTCAACATACAAATGCATTCGGGTGGGCCTTAGCCCTACTCTTTTCTCCGCATAAAACCAAAATTGAAACTCAAATCAAAATTCAAACTCAAAATTAAAACTTGAAATAAAAAAAATGAAACGAATCTAAGATCCAATCTCGTGATCTGAAATTCACCTCCTTTTTTCCCAGCGAGAGTTCTGGAATCTTCAGTCTTGGAGATTTACCTGATACTCCCCAGTGGAAATTTCTTACACTTCATCCTAAGTTTGTCACTTGGACATCTATGTTGGTTTTGTTGATCTCTTCGGTCAACACCAATACGCGTGGTGTGCTTGGTCAGCACACCACACCTATTGGGGGTCCATTTGTTGACCTCAATTTTGGCGAGGTCTAATTTTCTTCCTAGGATTTTAGGATCTAGCCATAGGACTTTTCCTTTGACTATCTTAGAGGACTAGAAGTGGAACCCACCATTTAGAATTTTAAATAAATACCTCTTGACTCCCTGCAAACCCCACAAGCTTGATTGTAGACCCCTAATCACCTAGAGGATTGAAATCAAATGTGAAGGTTTAAAGGATGAGTTCCCTATAGGACTCTTTGGCCTTAGGACTACCCCCGGGTGGCCTCGGTTTGGTGAGGGTTAACTTACACACTCACTACACTCACACTCTACACTCTCACATACACAATTCAAATCCTAAAACCACACCTTACCCCAACTTGACTCCCTGACTCATGTAGGTAATTCATATGGATGGACCTTAACCCCTAAGCCCCTAGCTAAGAGGGTTAGGAACAACATAGTGAATGCCTCCAATGAGTCCTCTCATGGCTCACATAGGCTTAATATGATTCCATTTCACTCATATTTGATCAATCTTCATTCTTCCAAAATTTCAATTTTTGACCCCGGAGACCCTACACCCATCAAACCTACCAAAAGCCCTTGAAATTGCCCAAATCCTCCAAAATCTCCAAATCACCCAAAAGTCCTTAGAATCAATCCTAAACATTTTCCCCCCACTCAAATTGACCATCTCCAGCCAAAAATACCAAAATTTCTAAAAATACCCCCAATACCCTCGAAATTACCAAAATGCCCCTCTTGACCCAAAAATCCAAAAATTCAGAAAATTCCCTGAAAATTCCAAAAAATCCCAAATATTCCCAATTTCATTTTGTCCAACTATACCATGGGTCAATTTTGTCAATTTAACCCACTTTTACCAAAACCCCCAATTTAGCCCATTTTAAACCCAAATAAACTCAATGTCAAACCAAATCACCCCAATTGGTCTCAATTTTTATCCAATTCAATTATAAACTTCAATTCAATATCCCCAATATCAATTTAGACCATATTAAAGCCCAATTTTATTGGCATTTGAATCCAATTTCATTTTAAAAGCTTAAGGCCCAATTTTGACCCATGACCTAAACCTAGCTCAAACCAACCCAATCCAATCCCAATTAACCCCAAATCTTTTCTAAATCTTCCCTAACATCTCTATAAACAAAACACTAACATAATTTGCCCAAAATTTGGACCCAAACCTTACTCAAATTCAACCCAAACCCAAAATTCCTTATATTGGCCTAAATTCACCATGAACCCAAATAGGCCCAAATCCCAAGATTGAACCCCAACCAAAGTTGAAAACTATTCATAGCATTCTCCTAAACATTTCTCAACATCAATTTTACATCAATTTCAACATTAGCCCAACCTTAGCCTAAGTTAGCCCAATTTGGCCCACCTTAGCCCCTTTACCAAATAAACCCAAATCCAACCCAATTCAATCCCAAATCACTCCAAATTTGTTTTAAATCACTCATGACATATCCTTAAACTAAACCCAACATTTATTTGGCATGTACCTTTACAAATTTTTTTGATCTAAAAGCCCATTTTGAAACATAAAAGCCCATTCCCTTAAACAATTTTAAAAGCCCACCTTTACCAAATTTTAAAAGCCCAAAGTCCATTCCCAAGCCCACATGAAACCTTTTCTTCATCATTCCTTTGATAATCCTATTTGACCAAAGTCTTAAACCATCATGAAATCAACCCATTTGTAGATCATGACAAATCCCATCAATAGAATCCAAAGTTTTCAAAATTCCAAATAACCCTTTTCCATGCAAGTGAGCCAACCTTTTCCCCAAGCCATGAGCAAGCCAAATGAAGTCATGGAGCCATGCATAAGCCATATGCAAGCCATGGGGAGCCCTTTCCACCTCACCATGCCACTTATGGCAAGGAGAAGGAAGCCTTTCCTAAGCCTTCACTAAACCTTTTTTAACCCCATTCATGATACACTTTAACCAAAATTGGCCACCTCACCTTGGATGGGGACTTCACCACACATGTGAGGCTGACCCAAATGATCTCACATCAGCCCAAATCAAGCCTTGGTGAGTGAACCAAGCCAAAACCATGAATTGACCCAAATTGGACCAAAAATGCTCCTTACACCCATGCCATTTAATTCATTGACTTTACACATGGCATAACCCAATTGATCGCACCAAGATCAAGCTCAATCATGTGAGTTTTTCTCAGCCAAAAACCTTGATGAATGAACCAAGTCAACCCTCATGGCCACCCAAGCTCCACCATAACCTTCCTTATTTAAACCCCACCTCCATGACCAAGTGGAGGAGATAAAAAAAAGGTTACCTTGGGGAAACTCTGCCAAATTGTTCCCAAAGCTTCTCTAAGCACTCCTAAGCTCAATCCAATCATTTCCAATTGAGGCCTCACCTCTTGGACAAAGGTATCAAATTTTTCTCCTCCAATCAAGCATGTTTTAATTTTTTGTAATTATTCACATGTTTTAAGTATATCATCACCGTATAGATGTGTGCTACTCGATTAGACGATCATTTTAAAAAAAATTCATTCAATTTCGTTGAGAATTTAGGGAGATATCAAGGTTTGAAGTTAGACTTTTTGGTGAATAGAACTAGGGGAGAGAAGCAGCAGTCGTCCGATCAGGCGTGTATCCAATGGACGGCCCTGATGGAGTTAGACGGTAGCTGCATCCATGAACAAAACCGCTCCAGCAAATCAGGGAGCGACACGTGGCGATTGAGCGGGAAAATGAAATATTTTATTTATTTTTGACCCTAAACTTCAAAAATACATAACTTTCTGTTAAATAATCATAAAAATAAAATAAAAATACCCTCTTGCTTAGTGAATATAGGAGAATAATGTGGAAAAGAAATCAAGTACTTTCATTGAGTATTTTATTTTTAATGATTTATTTACTCTCTACATTATTTTAATTCTCCATTTGCATAGGCAATTCACCATGGCATGAGACCATAGGGCTTTTGAAGCCTCTGAACTTGGGAACATTCCTTGAATTTTCCAAGGTCAGAGGCCATCCCTATGAGAAGTTATTAATTTTTCAATTGCATGTTACTGTTTTGAGTATTTTAATTCCAATAATTAGCATGTTGATAAATAAATTCTAGGAAAATTTGGTGATGTTTCTTATGACTAGAGAAACCTAGAAAAAATAGATTTTGGGTTAATTCACATGGAACAACCCTAATTGACCTAAACACCCAAAATTGAACTTTAATTAATTTGGGTTAACTACACATCAAATTAACTTGAAAATCATTCTTAACTGATCTTTACGATCAGAGGAACATGACATAAAAATTTGAAGTCAATTGCACTTGATTAACCCCACCAAATGGGTTGATTAAGACTCTTAAGCAAAATTGATAAAATTAAACTTTAAAAATTCATAACTCACAAAATACTTTTCAAAAATTCACAAAAATAGTTTTGGAGCTTCTCTGATATCAGGGGAACTTAGAAAAATTAAAATTGTAATTTTCTAAAAAAGTTGATTTTTATCATTATTTTAATATTTTTAATAATTTAAAAATAATAAAAATCATAAAAATATTAAAAATCACCAAAATGTTACATTTTGAATTCTAATCACTTAGGAACAAACTAAATATTTTTTTTAAGTCCCTAGGATAAGATATTGAATTTTAAAGGCTTAATGTAATTTTTAATATTAAAAAATGTATTTTCCAACCTTTTCACTAAAATAATTCTAATAAATAAAAAAAATCATAAAAATATAAAATTTATTTCTCTGGACTCCTTGAGGTCAGAGAGATTTAAGAAAAATATAAAATCCATTTTTCAACTTTAATTTTATTTTAAAATTAATTAATAATCCAAAACTCAAAATAATTCTAATAAATAAAATATAATTCAAAAAATACCAAAATTGGTTCAAATAGTTCTCTGGTCATTAGAAACATCCCATACTTTTCTTAAGGACATGAACATTTCCTTAGTCATGTTATTGAATTTTCCTTGAAAACCCCTATTTTCCACTAAAAATAATTACATAAATAAATTAAATAAAAAAAATCACATTTTCTCCTCTAATGTCTTAATTGACATGTGAGTGAGGTTACATAAAAATTTCAAGTTCATTTGAGCTTAATTTAGTGAGTTATAGAATTATTAAGCTTGAAGGGCAAAAAGGTAATTAAAAATTTCAACCCTTAATTAAAATTTTAGGATTAATCAAAAAGGGGAGGGTAAAATACTTGATTTTAAACTAATTTTGGATGATTGAAACTTAAATGATTGAGGGTAGAAACCTACTAACCATTTCAAATATAATTAAAATAAAACTTTAATTAATTAATTAATTGAAATTTTGGAAGAATAATGAAATTGGAATTATTAAAGTACGGATATTATTAAGAGGATATTTATTCTTTAATTTAAAAATCCCTAAATAAATCACTTCAATAATACTTAATTCTTAATTAAAAGATTAAAATAATAATCCAAATTAAAATTAAACTAAAATTAAATTAAATTAAATTAAATTAAATTAAATTAAAATCAAATTAAATTAAATTTAAATTAAAATTAAATTAAATTAAAATTAAATTAAATTAAATTAAAATTGAATTAAAATTAAATTAAATCAAAATTAAATTAAAATTAAATTAAATTAAAATTAAATTAAATTAAATTAAATTAAATTAAATTAAATTAAAATTAAATTAAATTAAAATTAAATTAAATTAAAATTGAATTAAAATTAAATTAAATTAAATTAAATTAAAATTAAATTAAATTAAATTAAATTAAATTAAAATCAAATTAAATTAAAATTAAATTAGATTGAATTAAATTAAATTAAAATCATTTAACAACAAACCTAAATGAAATCATTAAGAATTAAATCTAAAATAACTTGAAGACTATTCCAAACTTAAAATAATTTTTTATAATTAAGTCAAAATTAAAATTAAATCTTTAAGTTTAAATCATTAAAATACTTAATAAGTTGATTTGCCATTTTAAAGTTCTTATTATTATAACTCTTAAATGAGGTATCAAGTGAAGTGTTACTTCACTTATAGGATATTCAAATGTCCTAGTTCACTGAGCAAAAGAACAAAACTTAAACTCCTAGTTGATTAATTCACTTGTTTAATTAAATTCTCTTGGACTTAAAACAATCCTAGAGGTATTGAAAAGATGTTTAGGACTCGTCTTGAGCACTTCCTCAATATGATGAGATGTTTATAAGAACAATTGAACTTAATTGTTCTTTGGTGAAGAAAATCATCCTTAAACCAAAACACAAGAAACAAGACATCATAGGAGATGACTAGCTATAGGATTAGGACTTTGGTAGACAACTGAAACCTTTCCCTTAGCTTTACCTAGGTACTTGTTGAAACATTTAAATGTCTTAACATGTGTTTTAAGTGCAGCTGGGATAACGGGAAGACCTCTGAGTACGCTTTTATTTTATTGCAATTTACTTTATTGCAATTTACTTACATGCACCGTACTTTACTTTTCTTGCATGATAAACAACTGTTGCATGAAAACCAAAACCTTTAGGATAGTCCCTGAACTGAAACCAAAACTAAATTAAAAGTCATTACAAGATAAAAATCATCGCCACAACATTTCAAAATATAAAACAACTCAAAATTTAATCACAAACAGAACAACAAAACTACAACTTTAACTAAATTAAAACGTCTCGTTGAATGATCGGGAATACCTCGGATGATGTAACCCACATGTTGCTAACGGGATTTCCCAAGGTCTAAATGAAAGTGTGGAACTCATTCAGTTGAGTTTAGCAAATTCATTTGGACTAAGTGAATTTAATGAAAATAACGGTGTCGGGATGACGGAACCGTGGGATCTTAATCGGTTCTATTTAAACAACTTTAAGATTTGTTTTAATTAAAATATTAAATACACTTGGATTTTAAGATTTTCTCTAAACTAAAACACTTCTCTCATCTCCAGATTTATGACTTCTAAAACTAAACCTCTCGCAACAACAAGGAGCTTGGAGCACGGTGGGCAAGCACGGCCATCTTTGTCAACAGAAACAACTCTACATCACCTAAACATTCTTAGAATTAAATAACCAAGCCATAGGATTTCGAGGTAGTTCGCCTAGTGCAACATAAATCCTCAACTCTTCGTTAGGCATTTGCATGATCATGTCATGTAAATTAAGCCCTAACCGGTCTTAGGACTCCGAGGTAGTCGTTTAGTACGACATAAACCCTCATATCTTCGAGGCTATTTGTATGATTTTATCATACAAATATAAGTCCAAATTAATTAAAATTGGCAAGATTGAAATATCAGATAATATTAGGATTTTCTTAAATCTGAGCCAAACAATAGGATAGTTTGGGAAGTTGCCATGATTCTTCTTGGATCCTTAGCTTCTACTTTTCTTCCATTGGACTCCTGAAAATAACTGTTCCAAGTTTGAGCTAATCCCTTTTGAAATTTCAAAAATCTAATACTTTGAAAACCTTAAACTTTGAAATTCTTGAGAGAAAAACCACTGATCATTATCGAGAGTTTTCTTAAACGATTCACTTCATTTAAGATTTAATTAACTATAGGGGCTTGCCCTTATAGGGAACTTTAAGAACCCAGGTAATATAAACCCTACTTAATTTCTTTATATTAAGCAGGGGAACTTGTCGGCTTATAAAATTGGTTCGCAGACCAAACGAATATCACAAATCTTCTAGTTTATTTAACCGAGCCCCATCATCAAGCAGTGTGTCTACTCTCTGTGATAGATATACAGTTTGTGGTGCGGTGCTCGTATATATAAACTATTCGGGATGTGAGATCAGTTTGATTTCATATCTTAAAATCTTCAAATTTAAAAATTATTTTCAAAATCAAATACTACTTTTCAAATTATTTATTTAAATTAAATTAAAAATTCACCTACAATTTCTATAGGCGACCCCTTTTCAAAAAACAACACACAACCTAAAAATATGCCGACAAGTGATAAAGAGGTTGGGCGTAACGAAAGTAGAGAGTGCTGGAGAAGAGAGTGAAAAGGGAGGGGAAGGATGGACATAAGAGAGTGGGAGAGAGATAGATAGTGAGAGAGAAAAAAGATAATGAGAAAGAGAGAGAGAGAGTGTGTAAATATTGCAAGAGAAAGGGAGAGAGCTGACAAGAGAGAGTAGGAGAGGAAGAGGCCAAGGGAGAGAGAGATAGAAGAGAGTGAGAGCAAAGTGAGAGAGGGAGTGAGAGGGAAGGAAGGGAGAAAGTGAGAGAGGAAGAGAGGGGTGAAAAGCGGGAGTAAGGGTTCGATAAAAAGAAAGCATGAATGAATCTAGAAAAAAGGCAAGAGACGAGGAGATGTAGAGTAGGAGAGAGCGGGAGAGAGCGAGAGTGAGGAAGCGAGGGAGAGAGTAAGAGATATGACCGGTGAGTTAGAGTGCAAGAGAGGATGAGAGAGACTGAAAGAAGATCAAAATAAAGTTCTAGAGAGAAAATAAGATAGAGAGAGATAAACGGTCAACAAAAGAGAGAGTGAAAGATAAAGGGAGGTAGGGATATTAAGAGAGTGTGAATGTGCGAGTGAGTGATAGAGATGAGAGAGCAAGAGAGAGAAAGGGAGGTATAATGAGGGAGCGATAAAAGGAGATAGTGAAAGGGGAAGATAGATGGAGAAAGGGAAGAGTTACAATATATAATTGAAGAGAGAGAAAACAGGAGGTGGAGAAGAAGAGTTGGAGCGCACAAGATGGAGAAGAGAGGAATAGAGAGATCATGAAAATTACAGAGAGTGACGAGTAAGAGAGATAAGAGAGAGAGTGAGAGAGTGAGAGAGTGAGAGAGTGAGAGAAGAGAGAGATGAGTAAGATAGAAGAGTGATTGGGAGAGAAGTAAAAGAGACTTGAGAGAGAAAGATAAAATGACATTAGAAGATTATCAAAGAGAAAGAAATGATGAGAGAGAATTTGATAGAAGAGAGAGAGAAAGAGAGAGTGTTGAAGAGAGAGCTGATGAGTGAGAGAAATAGAGACAAGGAAATTGAAATGTAGAGAGATTGATAATGAGAGAGATGGGGTTGGAATGAGGGAGGGAAATATAAGAGATGGAGAGAGAGAGCGGGAGAGAAGGAATAGAGAGAGGTAGAGATTGAGTGTTTGTGAGAGCATGAGAGAGAAAGAGAGGGCGAGAGGAAGAGGGAGAGTGAGAGAGAGAGAGACAGAGAGACTGAAGTGACGGAGGGGGGTGGGAATGAGAAAGAGAGAAGGGATAGAGATGAAGGGAAAGAGAGTGAGATAGAGAGAGTGAAAGAGCAAGAGTGAGAGTGGGAATGAGAGCGTGAGTGAGAAATAAAAAAAAAGAGGGAGAGAAAAATTGAGGGGGGATAGAGAAATGAAGGGAGGAGAGAGATGGAAAGAGATGATGAGGGAGAGAGAAAGAGAGAGAAAGGAAGAGTGAGAAGAGATGAAACCGAAAGAGAGAGAAGAGAGAATGAGAGAGAGGTGAAGAGGGGGGAGATGGAAGAGAAAGAGAGAGAGTGGGAAGACCGAGAGCAACAGAGTGGGAGCAACGAGTGGTAGAGAGATGGAGTGAGTTGGAGAAGATGAGAGAGAGGAAGAGAGGGTGGGAATGAGGATGAGAGTTAGAGAGATAGAAGGAAGTTGAGTCAAAGGGAGTGGGAGAGTGTGAGTGAGTGAAAAAAAGAGAGGGAGAAAGAGAGGGAGAGAGGAAGAAAGAGAGATACAGAGGGAAAAAAGGAGGGAAAGAGAGCACTGATGAGAGAGGGATGAAGAGTTAGAGAGATAATGAAAGTGAGAGATGAGGTACAAGAGAAGTGAGGTGAGAGAGAGAGAAAGGGCACGGTAGAGATAGAGATAGAGGCATATCAAGCACTACGATGAAAAAAAGAGACTAAAAGAGGAGGTGAGATGTTAAGGGAGAGGGGATAAGGAGTGAGCTACAAATATTGAAGGAGAACAAAGAGAGATAATTTTTGTGTGGAAGAGAGAATGAGATAATGAGGAGTATGCGAAGTGTGAATTTTAGAGAGGGAGAGAGGGAGATAGAGTGGTAGAGGGAATAATAGGATGAGAAGGGAGAAGAGAGAAGGTAATACAGAGATTAAGAGGTGAGGAGACAAAAAGAAGAGACAATGAAGAGAGTCATTCGAGGGCGCAAGAGTGAAAGAAAGTGAGAGAAATACACGAGAGAGAGAGAAGTAGGAAAAGATAGAGTGAGTGAATGAGGGAAGGAGGGTAAGAGAGAGGGGAAGAGTGAGAATGACAAGAGAAAGGGGGAGAATGAGAGTTAGATAAAGGTAGAGAGAAGTGAGTGAGAGAGAGAAAGAAACTAAGATAAAGGGTTGATGGAGAGAGAGAGAAAGAGAAGAGTTCCACGATCAAGAGAGAGGGAAGTTTGGAGAGAGAAGTAGAGAATGAAAGAGCGAGAGAGTAGAGAAGTAAGTGAAGAGAAGGTTGAGTATGAGAGAAGAGAGAGGGCATAAGAGTTGCAAAGTGTGAGAGAGAAGGTAAGAGAGTAAGAAAGAGCAAAGAGAGTGAGGAGGAGAGAGGGAGGGAGAGAGCGAGGAAAGCATGGAAAGAGGTAGCAAGAGATGTGTAGAGAGCAAAAGAAAAGTAGAGAGAAAAAGAGAGAAGGGGGTAGATATGGAGAGAGAAGATTGTGAGAAAGAGATGAAAGAAAGAGAGAGAAGAGAGAGTGTGATGAACAGACAGAAAGAATGTTTAAGTGAGAGAGCGAGATATTGATGGAGTGAGTGAGGTGAATAAAAAGAGAACAGGGAGGAGAGGAGAGAGAAAGAGGGAGAGGGATTGAGAGAGATGGGGAGTGATTGAGAGGAGAGAAATAAGTGACTGGGAGAGAGGGAAAGAGTGAGAGAAAGCGATATAATAGATAAGACAGAGTGATAAGAAAGGTGAGAGTAAGTAAAGGAGGAAGAAAGAGCAAAAGAAATGGGTGAGGAAGAAAGAGAGAGGAGAGAGAATGAGAGTAAGAGGGAGATGGAGAGAAAGAGAGATAATGAGTGAGAGCGAGATAAATGGAAGAGATACATGAGAGAGAGAGAGAGATGGAGGGCATGAGAGAGGGAGAGAGGGATATAGAACGAGATGAAAGAGTGAGAGGGAGAGGGAGAAGAAGAAGAAATGAGGGAAGAGAAAGATAAAGAGAGAAAGAGAGTTATGGGATGAGAGATATAGCTTTATAAAGAGGGCAAAATAGAAGTAGAGAGAGATGGAGGTAGAGGGAGTGAGAAGTGTATGAGAAAAAACTTTAAAGAAAGAGAGAGAAAGATGAAAATATTTGTAGAGAGTGCGAGAGAGAGAGAAAGATAGAGAGAAATTGAGGCAGATAAAAGAGAGATGGAAAGAGTGCTGGAATCTGAACTGAAGGATAGAGGGAGAGTGAGTGAGAAGAGAGAGTGAAGTGAGAATGAGATAGGGAACAAGACTTACATAAAGAGAGAAAACATAAGGGAGTGAGGAAAGGAGGGATGGTGGGTGAAAGCGAGGCTCTCTCCACAATGCACACACACTCACTCTCTCCCACTTTCTTCTTTATCTTTGTCTTTATCTTTCTCTCAAAATTTATCTCTGATTCCTTTTCCCATCTCCTTTTGCCTCTTTTTCTCTTCGCTCTTTCTCACTTTTTCTCTCTATTACCATATCTACTTATGCTCTCTAATCTCTATCTCCCTCTTACATCACCATTTCTTCTGTCACTTTCTCTTTTCTCACACACTTCTCTCTGGCTACCCTCTCCACTCTTTCCTCTTGCTCCCCTCTTCACTGTCTCTTCACTTTTCTTTTTATCTAGCTCCCAATCATCTTTTCTCCTGTTCTCCCCTCCAACTATGCCTCTCTCTCTCACACACAGACTTCCCACTTTCTCTCTCACTCTCCATTCCTTTCTTCTCTTCTCCTTCTCCTCTCACTCTCCCTCTCTTTTCCTCCTCCACTTTCTCTCCCCAATCTCTCCTTTGCTCTCTCCCCCTATAACTCTCTCTTATCCTTTATTTTGTCCCCCGCTATTTTACTTTCCTACTCGACCTCCCTCGTTCTCTCTCACTCTCTTTTTTTCTCTCCACCCACTCTCTATCATCTTATCTCTCTCATTCCCTCTCTCACTCTATTAATATGCATCACTTGCATGCTCTCTCATCTCTCGCTCTTTTTTTCGCTCTTTCTCTTTGTCACGCTACTCTATCTTTCTCTCTTACCTTTACTATCTCCCTCTTGTTCTCTTTATAGCTCATCCTCCCTATCCCCCTCCACTTTTCTCTCTCTTCCACCATCTTGTCCTACGTCATTTATCAATCACTCTCAAACTATTCTGTATCTTATTCTCCCTCTATCTCTCTATTAATCTCACGCTCTCTCCTGTTCTCTCTTCTCACGCTCTCTCCTGTTCTCTCTTCTCTTTTATTATCTCACTCCCTTTCATTCCCTTCTCTCTCTCTCTCTCTCTCTCTTTTCATCTCTTTCTTTCTCTATCTCACCTTCTCAACCCTCTCTAGCTCTATTTATTTTACATTATGAGCCTCTTTCCCTCGCCCTCATTGTCTCGCTCCCTCTCTTTCTCACCCTTGTCTCTCCCTCCTTTTGTCTCACCTTCACTTTTTCTCTATCTTACTATCATTTTTTCTCTCTCGCTTTTGATATATATATATATATATATATATATATATATATATATAGACGAGTGAAGGTTTCAAAGAGAGAAAGGGAAGGACTAAGGGAGGGCAAGAAAGATGTTGGGATGGAAAGAGATGGAGAGAGAGAAGTGTGATAAAGAGAAGATAGATTGAGGAAAAGAATATAGAATGAGTGTGAGAGTAGGCTGGAGATAGAGTGAATAAGGTGGAGAGAGGGAGAAAGTGAGACACAAAAAGTGGGAGTGAGGGTGATAAATAGATTGAAGGAGTGACAAATAGAAAGAGAAGGGAGAGTGAGGAGCGACCAAAATAGAAAGAGTGGGGGGATAGAGTTAGAGAATGAGATAGAGATTGCAAGGGAGAGAGAGTGAGGACACTAGGTCACGGGAGCAAGGAGGTGAGTAAGAGGAATGGAGGGAAGAGAAGGAGAGAATGAGGAGGGAGTAGAGAAAAACAAAACAAGACATGTATTGCAAGGAAGATAGAGAGAGTCAGGGTGATAAAAGAGGGAGAGGGAATGTAGAAGGGGTTGGGGAAAGGGTGATAGATGGAGGGATGGAAAGAATAAGAGAGAGGGAGAGGTAGCAAGAGAGAGGGAGAGAGATAAAATGTGTGAGAGAAAGAGAGAAATAGTGAGAAAGAGAGGGAGGCTTTGAGAGAGATCAAAAATGAGGTGAGGTAAAGAAGAGATAGAGAGAGAGAGAAAGGCAGTTAAATGAGAGAGAGCGAGAGAGATAAAGATAGTAATAAGACAGATCAAGAGTGTTAGAGAGACTGAGGGAGAAAGAAAGATTGAGAGAGAATGAGAAAAAGATTGTGAGAGTCCATCCCTTTCACTCTTCATTCTTTCTCCCTCTCTCCCTTTCAGTCTATCCATCTCTATCTTTCCCCTTTCTCTCCCCTCTTCCTCACTTCTTATACCTATTCTATCTACTCTCTCTCTCCTTCTCACACTCACTTTTTCTTTATCACTATCTTGCCCACTCTTTTATTCTTATCCTCTCTCCTCCCACTATCACGCTCTCTTATCCATGTCTCTCTATCACTTTAATCTTCTCACTCTTTTGTTTTCTTCTCTCTCTCACACACCTTTCTTATCTATATCTCCAATTCTAATCCCTCCCTCTTTCCCTATTCCTCTCTCTCTCTTTCTCTCTTGCTCTCTTCATTTTTCACACACTCTCTTTTGTTAACTATCCATCTCTTTTGTGTTCTCTTTCTTACTTTATCCACACTCTTCTCTTGCTTTCTCTCAAAAAATTTATTTCTATCATTTTCTTCCTCTTTCTCTCTCTATATATGTCTCTTTCTTTCTCTCTCTCCTATTCACTTTAATTATCTCCTTCTCTCCCACTATCAATCACTCTCTATCTTTCTCTCTCACCCTCCTTTTTCCCTCCCCTACTCTTCTCTCCCTCTCCGTCTCTCTTCTACTGCCTCTCTATCTCTCTCCCTCCCCTTCATCTCTCTCTTCCCTTTCTCTCTTGCTCTCACTCTCTTCCCCCTCTCTTTTTGCTCACCGTCATTTGTGATATATCTCTCCCACCTTTAACCGTCTCTTCTCCATCTCTCTCTTTCTTCCACTTTCTCTCACTCTTGTCACTCTCTTTCTTTATCCATCCTCCTCTCTCCCTCTCCCTAACTCTCTCTCTTGCTCACTCTCCCTCTTTCTAGATCTCTCTCGCTTTCTTTGTCTCACTCTCTCTTCTATTACCCTATCTCACACTCTCTTTCTATGTCTTTCAATCTTTTTTTTTCTATCTCTCTCTCACTCTGCTATATATTTCTCCCCCTTTCTATCTCTCTCTTGCTCTCATACTCTCGCTTTATCCCCCAATCTCCATTTTTAACTCTCTCCCTCTCACTCTTCCTTTATCTCTTTATCTCACTCTCACTTACTCTCTCCCTCTCTCTCTCTCCTCTTTATACCTCATACTTCACTCTCTCTCTTTTGTTCACTTACTCTGCTTCTCTCTCTCCTATCTCTCACCCTCTCTCTCTCTCTCTTGATCTCTTACACTTTCACTGACTCTCTCTAGCTCTCTCACTCTCTCTTACAAGCACCCCTTCAAATCTCTATCAATATTTTCCCTCCCAATATTTCCCTCCCTGCATCTCTCTGTATGTCCCTTTCTTTTACTCATTATGAATCCATCTTTCTAACTCACACACCCTCTCACTTTCCCTCTCTCCACCTCACTCCCTCTCTCTAACACTCTCTTTGCCTATCTCAATATCTCTCACTCTCTCTTCTTTTACCCTCTCTCAGTCCTCTCTATTTCCATCTCTATTTTTTTATATCTTGCTCTCTCACTCTTCTCTATCTTTCTCCCTCTTTCTATCTCTCTCTTACTGTCGTTCTACCTATCATTCCCAATCTCTTTTTTGAACTCCTCGATCATCATCTATCTCTCCCCTTCTCTCTCTATCTCGCATTATTTCTATTCTCTCTACCTCTTCTCCCCTTTTCTCTTTGGTCTATCTATCCATCCTTCTGCTCCTATTATGTAGCTCTTTCTCCCTCTTACTCTTCTCTCTCTCACACCCTCACTATCACTTTATATTAATCCATTTATCTCTCTCCCCCCTTTTTCTTAATCTCTCTCCCTCTCTTTCCATCCCTCACACCCTCTCCATCTCTCTCATTTTCTCATTACCTCTCGCTTTTTCTCTCACTCTCTCTATCTGTTTCTCTCTTATTTCTATCCCTCCTACCTTTCTCTCTCGCATATTTTACTTATCTGCTCTCATTTTTCCTCTATTTACCTCTCTCTTCTCTTTCACTTCATCTACATCTCTCAATCTCTCTTTCCCTCTTACTTCCTCTACTTCACTTCATCTCTCTCTCCCTTATTCTCCCACTCGATTTCTCTGTTACACACTCTTGTTCACTCAAATCTCTTTCCCCCTCTCTCACACTCGCCCTCTCTCTTTTTCTCTTTTTCTCTTTGTCTATCTTTCCTTCTTTCTCTTTTGTGGTCTCATTCTCTCCCTCTCTCTTTCTATATCTCTCTCTCACACAAATACCTTCCCTATCTCTATCTCCATTTCTCCCTCTCTCTAGAACTCTTTATGATTCTGCATCCATCTCACCCACTATCTCGCTTCTCTAACTTACTCTCATCCTCAATATCTCTCTTTCTCTCTCACTCACTCATAATCTATCTCTTTCTTATTATATCTATCTCATTTTAGCTCTCCCTATCTCACTCTATTGTGCACTCTCTATCTCTTTCTCTCTCCCTCCCTCTCTCTTTCTTCCTCTCTACCTCCTTTTCTTTCCTACTTCTCTCTATCTATCCTCCACTCAAGCTCCCCCACTATCTCCCTGTCCCCCTCCCTCTCTCGCTCTCACAATCTCTATCCCTCTCTTTTACATTGTTGGTGTCACTCACCCTTCATCTCTTTCTCGCTCTTTTCTCACACTCTTCTTTATTTCACACTATATTATCTCTCTCCCTCTCTCTAGCCCTTCTCTTTTTCCAGCTTTCTCTCACCATGAGTTCTCTTACAATCATTCACTTTTTATCTCTCCTTTTTATTTCTATCTCTTTTTCCCTTTGGACTTCATCTATATCTTCTCTCTCTACCTCTCTTTTTCCCTCACCCTCTTAGTCAACCTCTCTCACTATCTTGAACACTCCCCTCCCACTCTTTTTTTGGCTATTTCTCTCACTCCCTGTTATTCTCACTCACCCTCTATTCTCTCATTACCCATTGTTCCTCATTTATCTTACTCTCTAAGTCTCCCTCTTTCTTTATATCTATCTCACTCTCACTTTTTCTCTTGATCTCTCTCTCTTATCTTTTTTTCTCTCACACTCACCTTCTCTTCATTTGCTCTTCCTCTCTCAAATACATTCTCTCCGCCTCCCATTCCCAACCCTTTCCTCCTCAATCTTTCATGCTCCTATCACTCTCCTTCCCTCTCTTTTCCTACTCCCTCAAAATCACTCCTTCACCCTCTCTCACACCTTCACTATCTCTGTCTAAATTTCTCATTTATTTGTTTATCTCTCTCCCTCCCTCTTTCTATCTAGCTCTCACTATCTTCCAAACACACTCTCTTGCCCACTCTCCTCTATTACTCTCTCTCTCTAACTCTCTATCTAGCTCGCCATATATTTTTCTATCTCTCTGACTCTCTCTTTACTTTCTCTCTATCTTCCCCATCTTGCTCTCTCGTACATTCTATTTATCTCTCTATTTTATTTTCTCTCCGCCTCCCTCTCTCTACCTCCCAATCTTTCCACCATATCTCTCTAGCTCTCTCACTTTCTTCTTCTCTCCTTCTCTCTCTATCATTCCCTTTCTCTCCTTCCAACATTCACTCTTTATTTCTCTTTTTCCATCATCCCCTATCTCCCTCCATCTATCTTCTCTGCTACTCTCTCTCTCTCTCTCTTTCAATCTCAATAGCTCTCATAATTTCACTTTGAGACTATTAGTTACTCTCTCTACCTCACTCTTTTTTCTCTATCTCTCTCCCTGATGTGAATATACACAAGACAGGACCGTGGGGATTGATGTTATAATTAGAAAATCTTAGGTGCTATGCAAAAATTGAGAGTAGGACAGAACCTGGCGGTGAAATGGGTGGAGATAAACCTTGACCCAATGCTTAACGCAAACAAGAACAAGGTGGAGAGAGAGGGAATTATGTACCTCTTTCTCTCTCTTTCTTTCACTCAATTTCACTCTAAGATAGAATGAGTGTGAGAGTAGGCTAGAGATAGAGTGAATGAGGAGGAGAGAGGGAGTAAGTGAGAGACAGAAAGTGGGAGTGAGGGTGATAAATAAATTGAAGGAGAGACAAATAGAAAGAGAAGGGAGAGTGAGTGAGCGGCGAAAATAGAAAGAGTGGGGGATAGAGTTAGAGAATGAGATAGAGATTACGAGGGTGAGAGGGAGAACACCAAATAACAGGAGCAAGGAAGAGAGTAGGAGGAATGGAGGGCGGAAAAGGAGAGAACGAGGAGGCAGATAGAAAGTGATAGAATGCGAGAGAGAGTGAGAGAAAAACAACACAAGAAATATATTTCAAGGAAGATAGAGAGAGTCAGAGCGATAAAAGAGGGAGAGGGAGTGTAGGAGGGGTTGGGGAAAGGGTGATAGATGGAGGGATGGAGAAAACGAGAGAGAGGGAGAGGTAGCAAGAGAGAGGGAGAGAGATAAAATGTGTGAGAGAAAGAGATAAATAACGAGAAAGGGAGGGATGCTTGAGAGAGATTAGAAATGAGGTGAGGTAAAGAAGAGAGAGAGAAAGGTAGTTAAATGAGAGAGAGCCAGAGATAAAGATAGTAACAAGACTTAGATCAAGAGCGTTAAAAAGAGTGAGGGAGAGAGAAAGATTGAGAGAGAATGAGAAAAAGATTGTGAGAGTGTGTGAGCAAGATAGAGAGAGAAAGGGAGAGGGAGGGCAGGCATAGAGAGAGCTAGAGTGAGAGGTGGATATTTTAAAGATAGTGGAAGAGAAGGAGTTACAGAGAGAGAGAGAGAGAGAGAGAGATAGAGACTGAAGGGAGAGTGAGAGAGAAATGTAGATATGGAGAGATAAGGATAAATGGAGACTGGTAAAGAGGATGAGAGAAAGAGATACATAAATTTAAAAAGAGAGAATAAGATTGAGATTGGAGTAGAGGGAGAGAGAGCTGTAGAAAGAGCGAGAAAATGTAGAAGATGAAGGAAAACCTGGAAGAATCCTCACCATCCTTCTCTTTCTCTCTCTCTCCTCTTCCTCTTCACTCTTCTTTTCCCATTGTTCCTCTCTCTCCCTCACTCTGATCTTCCCTTTCCTCTCCTTCCCTCTCTCACTCCTCTCTGTACCTCATACTTCCCTCTCTCTCCCTCTCTCTCTTTTGTTCACATACTCTCTGCTTCTCTCTCCTATCTCTCACCCTCTCTCTCTCTCTTGATCTCATACACTCTCTCTATGTCTCTCTCTAGCTCCTCATTCTCTCTCATATGCACCCCTTCGATATCTCTATCTATATTTCCACTCCCATATTTCCCTCCCTGCATCTCTCTCTCCCTTTCTTTCGATCATTATGTATCCCTCTTTCTATCTCACACACCCTCTCACTTACTCTCTCTCCACCTCACTCTCTCTCCCTAACACTCTCTTTGCCTAGCTCAATATCTCTCACTCTCTCTTCTTTTACCCTCTCTCAGTCCTCTCTATTTCTACCTCTATTTTTTTTCTATCTCTCGCTCTCTTGATCTTCTCTATCTTTCTCCCCCTTTCTATCTCTCCCTCTCTTACTCTCATTCTCCCTATTTCTCCCAATCTCTTTTTTGAACTCCTCGATCTTCATCTCTCTCTTCCCTTCTCTCTCGATCTCGCATTATTTCTATTTTCTCTACCTCTTCTCCCCTCTTCTTTTTGGTCTATCTCACCATACTTCTGCTCCTATTATGTAGCTCTCTCTCCCTCTTACTCTTCTCTCTCTCACACCCTCACCATCACTCTATATCAATCCATATATATCTCTCTCTCCCTTTTTCTCAATCTCTCTCCCTCTCTTTCCATCCCTCACACCCTCTCCATCTCTCTCATTTTCTCATTACCTCTCCCTTTTTCTCTTACTCTCTCTATGTGTTTCTCTCTTATTTCTATCCCTTTTGCCTTTCTCTCTCACATATTTTACTTATTCGCTCTCCTTCTTCCTCTATTTACCTCTCTCTTCTCTCTCTCACTTCATCTACATCTCTCAATCTCTCTCTCCGTCTCACTTCCTCCACATCACTTCGTCTCTCTCTCTCTCTCATTCTCCCTCTCGATTTCTCTCTTACACACTCTCTTGTATACTCAAATCTCTCTCACCCTCTCTCACGCTTGCCCTCTCTCTTTCTCTCTTTTTCTCTGTGTCTATCATTCCTTCTTTCTCTTTTGTGGTCTCACTCTCTCCCTCTCTCTTTCTATATCTCTCTCACATAAATACCTTCCCTATCTCTATCTCCATTTCTCCCTCTCTCTGGCACTCTTTATGATACTACTTCTATCTCACTCACTTTCTCACTTTTCTAACCTACTCTCATCCTCAATATCTCTCTTTCTCTCTCACTCACTCATAATCTATCTATTTCTTATTATAGCTCTCTCATTTTGGTTCTCCCTAGCTCTCTCTATTGTGCACTCTTTATCTATTTCTCTCTCCCTCTCCACCTCCCTTTCTTTCCTACTTCTCTCTATCTATCCTCCACTCAAGCTCTTCCACAATATCCCTGTCCCCCTCCCTCTCTCCCTCTCTCAATCTCTATCCCTCTCTTTTACTCTCTTGGTGTCACTCAGCCTTCATCTCTTTCTCCATCTTTTCTCATACTTCTCTATTTCGCACTATATTATCTCTCTCCCTCTCTCTAGCCCTTCTCTTTTCCGTACCCTTTCTCTCCTTGAGTTTCTTATACAATCATTCACTTTATATCTCTAATTTTTTATTGCTATCTCTTTTTGCCTTCGGACTTCATCTCTATCTTCTCTCTCTACCTCTCTTTCTCCCTCACCCTCTTAGTCACCCTCTCTCACTATATTGAACTCTCTCTTCTCCCACTCTCTTTTTGGCTATTTATCTCACTCTCTGTTATGCTCACTCACCCTTTATTCTCTCATTACCTATTTCTCCTCATTTATCTTGCTCTCTAACTCTCCCTCTTTCTTTATATCTATCTCACTCTCACTTTTTCTCTCTATCTCTCTCTTATCTTTTTTTCTCTCTCTTATTGTTCCTTCTCTTTGTTCGCTCTTCCACTCTCAAACACATTCTCTCCGCCTCCCACTCCCCCTCCCTTTCCTCCCTTTCTATCTTTCATACTCCTATCACTCTCCTTCCCTCTCTTTTCCTACTCCCTCACAATCACTCTTTCAGCCTCTCTCACAGCTTCACCATCTCTATCTCAATTTCTCACTTATTTGTTTATCTCTCTGTCTTCTTCCCTCTCTCTTTCTCTCTAGCTCTCACTATCTTCCAAACACACTCTCTTCCTTACTCTCCTCTCTTACCCTCTCTCTCTAACTCTCCCTCTACCTCCTCACCATATATATTTTTTATCTCTCTTACACTCTCTTTACTTTATCTCTATCTTCCCCATCTTGCTCTCTCATACATTCTCTTTATCTCTCTCTTTTATTTTCTCTTTACCTCCCTCTCTCTATCCCCCAATCTTTCCACCATATCTCTCTAGCTCTCTCACTCTCTTCTTCTCCCTTTCTCTCTTTCCATTATTCACTCTTTATTTCTCTTTTTCCATCATTCCATATCCCCCTCCAGCTCTTCTCTCTCTTATTCTTTCAATTTTCCTCTCTCTATATCGTTGACGCTCACAGTCTCCTTCCTTCTCTCTTTATCTCTTTCTCCCTCTGTTTCTCCTTTGTCTTCCCCTTTCTCACTCACTTCCTCCCTTTCTTACATCCACTCTCTCCCCCTTGTTTTCTTCATTCTCTATACTATTACTTGGTCTCTTTCCTTCTGTCTATCTCCAACTCTCACTCTCTCTCCACCACATATACACACGCTCTCTCTTTTTATCTCTCTCTCAAACATTATGTCACTCCATTCTCCGTCTCATTTTACTTTTTTTGTCTCTCTCTACCTTCTTAATCCTTCTCCCTTTCTTTCACTCTCCCTTCTTCTACCTATCTACCTCTGTCTCTCTTTCGTCAACTATCTCCCCCTCTCTTTCTCCCTCCTATCACTCTTTCACCCTTCTCTCTTCTCCCACTCTCATTTCTCCATGTCATTATATTTTTCAACTCTCCTTTTCTTCTTTCTATTTAGCTCTCACCCTTTCTATCTAGGGCTGGCAATTTGGCTCATTGTTCGCGAACAGCTTGTGTTCGGCTCGTTAAGTAGCTCGTGTTCAGCTCGTTCGTAAAGCCTAACGAGCCGAACATGAACAAATTTTTAAGCTCGAAATGTAAACGAGCCGAACACGAACAACTGTTTGTTCGCTCGTGTTCGGCTCGAATTGGCTCAAAATAAAAAATTAATCATATAATTATTTATATAATAATTTATTATATATATTATTTATATATTAATTTATTATATATATTTATATTTAAGTTTAAATCATAATTGCTTGTGTGGTAGCGTGGTTATGCCTCTTGTTTTCATTCATTTGGTCCAGGTTAGAATCCGATGCTAGACACATATTTTTTCCAATTAATTTTAACGAGCCAATTTCCAGCTGAACACGAGCGAACATGAACAAGAATATTTAATTCAAGCCGAACACGAGCACACCTTTCACGAGCCATTTCAAAGTAGAGCCGAGCTAATTTCGAACGAGCAAAACACGAGCCAAGCCTGAGCTCGCTCAAGCTCGGTTCGTTTACGTACCCTATTTCTATCTCTCCCCATTTCTTCTAGCCCCTTCTCTCACTCATTCTCTTCATCCATCTCTTCCTCTTTCTTACTCCCTTCTCTCTTCACATACTCTCTCTCTCATTTTATACCTACTACTCACTCTTCTTTTAATCTCTCTCTACTCTAACTCACTTCCACCCACTCAATCTATCTGTATTCTCATTACCTCTCTCATTTTTACTCTTTATTTAACTCTCTAACTCACTTTTCCACCCCTTCCTCCATCTCTGCCCTCACACCTCTCCTATTCACACTCTCTCGCAGTTTCTCTTTTAAAATCGCTAACTCTCTATCTCTCACATCTTCTCTTACAGTTTCTTTGATCTCCATCTCGCTTTTCCTCTATCTCTATATTATGCTCTTTTCTCTCTCCTTCCCTCTCTTCCTCTTGCCCTCTCTTACTTGCTCACCTCTCTACCTCTTACTTACTCCCTCTCTTCTACTCTCCTCTCTTCCTCCATCTCGCACTCCCTCACACCCTCTCCCATTTTCTATCTCCAACTCCTTTTACTTTTCTCTTTAGTCAGTTATCTCTTTCCATCTTTACCTCTTGCTCCACCTTTTTCTTTCAAATCCTTCCACTTTATTATTCCCACTCTCTCTCTATCTCTCTCCCACTTCCTTCACTCTCTCCCTCTCTCACTCTTCTCTTACCCATTGTTTTCTCTCTTTCTCTCACTTTCTTGCTCGCTCTCCCTTTCATACCTCTCTTGCTTTCTCTGTCTCTCTCCAGCTCTCTCACTCTCTCCTCTTCTTTTGTTATCAACCTCTTTCTCCCATTGACTCTCCACCCTCCCTCTATCTCTCTTTTGATTCATCGCTACCTTTGTCCCACTTTCTTACCCTCTCTATCTCAACTTTTCAATATTTCTTCCCTCTCTTCCTCTTTCTCCCACACTTTATCCTTCCCTCCATGCCACTCTCTCTCTTTAGTGTGAATATATATATATATATATATATATATATATATATATATATATATATATATATCTCCCTATCTAGCTTTTTTCTATCAACTCTCTCCCTCCCTCTCTCTCAGTCACTTCATCACTCTCAATCCCATTCTCATATGTTCTCTCTCTTCACTAACTCTTCCTTGTTGCCTTCTTGTTGTCACTCTCTCCCTCTCTCTCATCCTCTCTATCCTCATGTCTCTCTCTATAGCTCTTTCTCCCTCTCCCTTGTTCTCACTCTTGCACTCTCTCTTTCACTTTATGTACCTATTTCTCTTTCTTTCGCTCTCTCTCACTTTAACTCTGTCCTTTTGTCTCACCCTTGCACCTTTCTTTTCTTTACATAAAATTCTCATTCACTTTCTCTCTGGTTTCTCCCTCTATCTCACACTTTAACTAAATCTCGCAAGTTCTCTCTCTTGCTTACTCTACCTCTCTCTGCCTCTCACTAGCATTCTCCCTATTTCAAGATCTCTCTCTCTCTCTTCCTTTTTTAGTCTTTGTTTCTCTTCTCTTACCCTATCTCTCTCTTTTTTCTATGTCTCTCCTTTTTTTACTATCTCTTTCTCTATCTTCTCTTTCTTACTCCCTCTTCTTATCTCTCTCACGCTCTTGCTCTCATTCTCTCTCTTTCTCTCCCAATCTCTTTTTTTAACTCTCTCCCTCTCGCTCTCTCTCTCTCTCTCTCTCTCTCTCTTTGTCCCTCTCTCGTACTATGCCTCTTCTTCTCTCCCGCTTCTCTTACTTTATCTCTCTCACTATGTGTCTTCTCTCACACTTCTGTTATTTTCTATTTGATTTATCTCTCTATGCTTTGCTCCAATTATGTAGCTCTTCTCTCACCCACTCTCCCACCACCTCTCTCACTCTCTTTCAACCTCTCTCACTATCTACCCATTTCTCACTATCTCTCACTCACACACAAAAATATTCTCTCTCCCTTTCTCTCATTATCCCATTCTCACTTCTTCTCTCTCTCTACCTCACACTTCCTCTCTCTCTCTCTCTCTCCCCCCTTTCTCTCTATCTCTCATGTACTTTCTGCTTCTCTCTTTCCTCTCTCACCTCTGTCTCTCACTCTCTTGATCTCGTACTCTCTCTTTCTCTTTCACCTTCTGAGTACTATCATCTTGTTCTTTCTATATATTCTCTCTTTCTCCCTCTCTTTCTTTCCCACACACACACCTTCCATATCTCTATCTTTATTTCCCTTACTATATTTCCCTCCCTCAATACCTCTCTCTCTCTCTCTCTCTCTCTCTCTCTCTCATTTTTTATCCTTCTCTTAATCTCACACACCCTGTCACTTGCTCTCTCTCTTACTCCCTCATCTTATAGCTCTTTTTGTCTAGCTTACTGTCTCTCACTCTCTCTTGTCTTACCCACTCTCATTCTCTCTCCATTTCCATCTTAATTTTTTATATCCCACTCCTCTCTCCCTCTTCACTATCTTTCTCCTCACTTCCTATCTCTCTCTCTTACTATTATTCTCATTCTCTTTCTTTCTATTACAATCTCATTTTTGAACTCCTCACTCTCCATCTTTCTTTCCCTCATGCTCTCTCTCTTCGTTTCCCTCTCGTATTATGTCTATTCTTCTTTACCTCTTCTCCTATTTTCTTTTTGTCTATCTCTATACTTTGCTCCTACTATGTAGCATTCTCTCTCTCAGCATCACCATCAATCTCTATCTATCTATCTCTCTATCAATAATACTTATACTGCGTCATTGAATATCAAGAGAGAATAAAAGATGGGAGAATGAAGAAAATGAGAGAGAGGGAGGAGTGATAAAGAGAGAGCTAGAAAAGGAGAGTGTGAGAAAATGAGAGATATATAGAGGTGAAGAATGAAAGGGATAAAGTAGAGTGGAAGAGAGATGGAGAAAGATTGAATAGTAGTGAGATAAAGGGAAAGGGAGAGGAAGAAAAATATAATAAAGAGTGAGAGAAAAGTGAAAAGGATTGTGGCAGAGAGATTGAGGATGACGTAGCTAGAAAGCTTTAAGATGGAGAGGGAGAGAGATAGAGAGAAAAGAGTGAGGTAGAGAGAGTAACTAAGAGTCTCAATGTGAAATTATGAGAGCTATTAAGATTGAGAGAGAGAGAGAGAGGGAGAGAGTAGCAGAGGGGATAGATGGAGGGGGATAGGGAATGATGGACAAAAATAAATAAAGAGTGAATAATGGAAAGAGAGAAAGGGAATGATAGAGAGAGAAAGAGAGAAGAAGAGACTGAGAGAGCTACAGAGATATGGTGGAAAGATTGGTAGATAGAGAGAGGGAGGTGGAGAGAAAATAAAAGAGAGAGATAAAGAGAGTGTACGAGAGAGAGCAAGGTGGGGAAGATAAAGAGAAAGTTAGATGGGGAAGATAAAGAGAGTGTCAGAGAGAGAAAAATATATGGCGAGGTAGAGGGAGAGTTAGAGAGAGGGTGAGAGAGGAGAGTGAGCAAGAGAGTATGTTTGGAAGATAGTGAGAGCTAGATAGAAAGAGGGAGGGAAGAAGAAATAGAGAAATAAATAAGTGAGAAATTGAGATAGAGATAGTGAAGGTGTGAGAACGGGTGAAAGAGTGATTTTGAGGGAGTAGGAAAAGAGAGGGAAGGAGAGTGATAGGAGCATCAAAGATAGAGAATGAAAGGGAGGGGGAGTGGGAGGGGAAGAGAATGTGTTTAAGAGAGGAAGATCAAATAAAGAGAAGGAACAATAAGAGAAAAAAAGATAAGAGAGAGATAGAGAGAAAAAGTGACAGTCAGATAGATATAAAGAAAGAGGGAGAGATAGAGAGCAAGAAAAATGAGGAGAAATGGGTAATGAGAGAATAAAGGGTGAGTGAGCATAACGAGTGAGAGAAAAAGCTAAAAAGAGAGTTGGGGAAGAGAGAGTTCAAGATAGTGAGAAAGAGTGACTAAGAGGGTGAGGGAAAAAGAGAGGTAGAGAGTGAAGATAGAAATAAATTCTGAAGGGAAAAAGAGATAGAAATAAAAAAGGAGAGATATAAAGTGAATGATTGTAAGAGAAACTCTTGGCGAGAGAAAGCAGGGAAAAGAGAAGGGCTAGAGAGAGGGAGAGAGATAATATAGTGCGAAATAGAGAAGTGTGTGAGAGAAGAGGGAGAAAGAGATGAAGGCTGAATGACACCAAGAGTGTAAAAGAGAGGGATAGAGATTGTGAGAGGGAGAGAGGGAGGGAGATAAAGAGATAGTAGGGGTGCTTGAGTGAAGGATAGATAGAGAGAAGTAGGAAAGAAAGGGAGGTAGAGAGGAAGAAAGAGAGAGGGAGGTATAGAGAAGGAGATAGAGAGTGCACAATAGAGAGAGCTAAAATGAGAGAGATATAATAAGAAACAGATAGAGTATGAGTGAGTGAGAGAGAAAGAGAGATATTGAGGATGAGAGTAAGTTAGAAAAATGAGAAAGTGGGTGAGATAGAAGTAGAATCATAAAGAGTGCCAGAGAGAGGGAGAAATGGAGATAGAGATAGGGAAGATATTTGTGTGAGGGGGGAGATATTGAAAGAGAGAATGAGAGAGTGAGACCACAAAAGAGAAAGAAGGAAAGATACACAAAGAGGAAAGAGAGAGGGCGAGTGTGAGAGAGGGTGAGATAGATTTTAGTAAACAGGAGAGTGTGTCAGAGAGAAATTAAGAGGGAGAATAAGGGAGAGAGAGACGAAGTGAAGTGGAGGAAGTGAGAGGGAGAGAGAGATTGAGAGATGTAGATGAGGTAAGAGAGAAGAGAGATGTAAATATAGGAAGAAGGAGAGCAGACAAGTAAAATATGAGAGAGAGAAAGGCAGGAGGGATAGAAATAAGAGAGAAATAGATAGAGAGTGTGAGAGAAAAAGGGAGAGGTAATGAGAAAATGAGAGAGATTGAGAGGGTGTTAGGGATGGAAAGAGAGGGAGAGAGACTTAGAAAAAGAGTGAGAGAGAGATAAATGGATTGATATAGAGTGATAGTGAGGGCGTGAGAGAGTGAAGAGTAAGAGGGAGAGAGCTTTATAATAGGAGCAGAAGTATGGAGAGATAGACCAAAAAGAAAAGGGAAGAAGAGGTAGAGAAAATATAAATAATGCGAGATAGAGAGAGAGGGGGGGAGAGAGATGAAGATCGAGGAGTTCAAAAAAGAGGGTAAAAGAAGAGAGTGAGAGACATTGAGCCAGGCAAAGAGAGTGTTAGGGAGAGAGAGCAAGTGAGAGGGTGTGTGAGATAGAATGAGGGATACATAATGATCGAGAGAGAGAGAGAGAGAGAGAGAGAGAGAGAGAGAGATGCAAGGAGGAAAATATTAGGACGAGAAATATAGATAAAGAAATGGAAGGAGTGCGTGTGGGAGAGAGCGAGAGAGCTAGAGAGAAACATAAAAATAGTGTAAGAGATTAAGAGAGAGAGAGAGGGTGAGAGATAGGAGAGAGAGAAGTAGAGAGTAAGTGAACAAAATTGAGAGAGGGAGAGAGAGGGAAGTTTGAGGTAGGAGAGAGTAAGTAAGAGTGAGATAAAGAGATAAAGAGAGAGAACTTTTTTATGTGTAAGTGAGAGGGAGAGAGTTAAAAATAGAGATTGTGAGACAAAGCGAGAGGATAGAAAGAGAAATAAAAAGGGGGAGAAATATATAGAAGAGTGAGAGAGAGTTCAAAAAAGAGATAGAGTCATAGAAAGAAAGTGTGAGATAGGGCAATAGAAGAAAGAGTGAGACAAAGAAAGCGAGAGAGATCTAGAGAGAGGGAGAGTGAGCAAGAGAGAGAGTTAGGGAGAGGGAGAGAGGAAGAAGGATAGAGAAAGAGAGTGACAAGAGTGAAGGAAAGTGGAAGAAAGAGAGAGATGGAGAAGAGAGACCTAATGGTGGGAGAGATATATCAGAAATGATGGTGAGCAAAAAGGGAGGAGAAGAGAGTGAGAGCAAGAGAGAAAGGGAAGAGAGAGAAGATTGGGAGGGAGAGAGATAGAGAGGCCGTAGAAGAGAGAGAGGGAGAGGGAGAGGGAGAGAGGAGTAGGAGAGGGAAAAAGGAGGGGGAGAGAGAAAGATAGAGAGGTTGATAGTGGGAGAGAAGGTGATAATTAAAGTGAAGAGGAGAGAGAGGAAGAAAGAGAAAAAAATAGAGAGAGAGAGAGAGAGGGAGAAAGTGATAGAGATAAGTTTTTTGAGAGAAAGCAAGAGAAGAGTATGGATGTAGCAAGAAAGAGAGCACAGGATAGATGGATAGTGAATAAGAGTGAGTGTGTGAAAAATGAAGAGAGAAAGAGAGAATGAGGGAGAGAGGAAGAGACAAAGAGGGAGGGATGAGAATTGGAGATATAGATAAGAAAGGTGTGAGAGAGTGAAGGAGATAGAAGAGTGAGAAGATTAAAAGTGATAGAGGGACATGGATAAGAGAGCATGATAGTGGGAGGAGAGAGGATAAGAATAAAAGAGTGGGTGAGATAGTGATAGAGAAAAAGAGAGTGTGAGAGGGAGGGAAAGAGAGAAGGAGATAGAGATATGTATAAGAAGTGAGGAAGAGTGAGGAGTGTGGGAGAGAAAGGAGAAAGGGAGAGAGATGGGAGAGAAGAGTAAGCGAGAGAGAGAGAGAGTAAGAGGGAGCAAGGAAGAAGTAGAAGAGAATACGTGGGAGATAAGTAGTGAGAGGATAGAGAGAAATTGAGAAATGAAAGTAAAGAGAGCATAGAGTGAGAGATAAGAGAGAGATTTAAGGAGATTAAAATGCAGCGAGAATGTGAGTGAGCAAGGTAGAAGAGAGAGATATAGTGATGGAGAGAGAGGAAAGGAGAGGAAAGGGAGGGACAGAGTGAGGGAGAGAGAGGAACAATGGGAAAAGAAGACTGAAGAGGTAGAGGAGAGAGAGAAAGAGAAGGATGCTGAGGATTCTTCCAGGTTTTCCTTCATCTTCTACACTTTATGGCTCTTTCTACGAATCTATCTCTCTTATTCTCTCTTTTTAAATTTATGTACCTCGTTCTCTCATACCATTTTTCAATCTCCATTTATCCTTATCTCTCTATATCTACATTTCTCTCTCTCCCTCCCTTTACTCTCTATCACACTCTCTCTTTCTCTTTCTTTAACCCTTTTCTCTTCCACTCTCTTTAAATGTATCCACCTCTCCCTATAGCACTCTCTATGCTAGCCCTCCCTCTCCCTCAATCTCTATATCTTGCTCACTCACTCTCACAATCTTCTTCTCATTCTCTCTCAATCTTTCTCTTTCCCTCACTCTCTCTAACACTGTTGATCTATGTCGTGTTACTATCTTTATCTCTTGCTCTCTCTCATTTAACTACCTTTGTCTCTCTTCTTTACCTCACCTCATTTCTAATCTCTCTCAAAGCCTCCCTCCCTTTCTCAATATTTCTCTATTTCTCTCACACATTTTATCTCTCTCCCTCTCTCATGCTACCTCTCCCTCTCTTTTGTTTTCTCATTCCATCCATCTATCACCCTTTCCCCAACCCCTTCTACACTCCCTCTCCCTCTTTTATTGCCCTAACTCTCTCTATCTTCATTGCAAATATATGTCTTGTTTTGTTTTTCTCTCTCACGCTCTCTCGCATTCTCTCCCTTTCTATCTCCCTCCTCGTTCTCTCCATCTCCTCCCTCAATTCCTGTTACTCTCTTCCTTGCTCCTGTGACTTGGTGTTCTCCCTCTATCTCCCTCGTAATCTCTATCTCATTCTCTAACTATATCCCTCACTCTTTCTATTTTTGCAGCTCACTCACTCTCCCTTCTATTGGCCTTTCCTTCAATTTATTTATCACCCTCACTCACACTTTCTGTCTCTCACTTACTCCCTCTCTCCACCTCATTCACTATCTCCAGCCTACTCTCACACTCATTCTATCTTCTTCTTCCTCAATCTCTTCATTCTCTTCTCTCTCTGACACTTTTCTCTCTCCGTCTCTTTCCGTCCCAACATCTTTCTTGCCCTCCCTTAGTCCTTCCCTTTCTCTCTTTGAAACCCTTACTCCGTCTCTCTCTGACACTTTCTCCCTCACTCGCTCTCCCTCTCCCTCACTCTTAGATAAGCTTTCAACCCTCTCTCTCTCACACTCATCATCTTTCACTCTCTCCCTCCAGCTCACTCTTTTTTAGCTCTCTCATGGATCTCTTCTCTCTATTTCTCATTCTTTTTTCTCTCTCTCACTCTTTCTTGTTCTTTTCTCTCTCTCACTCTCTCCACCTCCATATACTCTCTATCTCACACTATCCCTCTCAAACTCTCACCCTTCCTCCCTCTATCTCACCCCTCGTTCTCTCTCCACCTCTGTCTTCACTATTATGTCTCATTTACTACCTCTTACTCTCTGTCTTACTCTCTCTCTCTTGTCTCTATTTTTCTTCTCTCTCATATAACTTGCTCCCAATTGCTTTCTCTCATAACCCCCTTCATCTCTCTCCTCTCTCTCTCTTTTTGTCCCTCCCTCTTTCTTATCTTTCTCCTCTTTTTATTGTTTCTTTCTCCTCTCTTTCCCCTAAGCCCCCATTCTTCAACTATGTCTCACCCTCTCTCTTCCCTCACACCCTGTCTTAGTCTCTTTCTTTTTCTCTCTTATCTCACCCTCTATCTCTTTTTTTTCTTCCTCTCATAGCTCTCTCTTTCTCTCTCACTCTTCCTATTCTCTCACTTTCTCCATAATTTCTCTATCTTTATCTCTATCATTCTCTCTCCCACTCTCACTCTCTTCTTCACCCTCTCTCTCTCTCACTATCTCTCTTTTGCTCTCTCTCCTTCATTTTCTCCCTTCTCTCCCTTTATTTCACACTCTCTCTCTTTCTTAATCTCTCGTCTTTAATTTTCTCCTCTCCCTTTTTCTTTTGCCTCTCTCTTTTCCCCAACTGATTGCTCTCTCTCCTTTCCTTTGTCTCATCTCTTACCTCCTCTCCATCTCAGTTTTCTCTCTTTCTAAATCTCACTCACACATCTCTCTCTTTATCTCACTATCTCAATCTTTATATCTTATTTTATATATCTCTCTATCAAACACTTACATTCAGTCTCTCTTGCTTTTTCCATCCCTCCATCTCTCATCCTCTCCCAATCCCCCTCCCTCGCTCTCTCCCTGCCTCTCTCCCGCAGTCTCTCTCTTCTTATCCCTCTTGCTTTCCCACATTATTTTTTTCTCTCATTTTCTCCGTCCCACTCCTCCCTCCATTTATCTTACCTATTTTGCAACTCTTTCTCCCTCTCTCCCTTACAATTTCTATCTAATTTTCTCTCTTTGTCTATATCTCGCGCATCCTCTCTCCCTCTCTCAATCCCTCGCTATCTCTTCTCTCTCTCTGGCTCTATATCTCTATGTTTCTCTCTCTTGCTCTACTCTCCTCTCTTTAGCTCTAATTCACTTTAAATCATGCTCACAATAACTCTCTTGCTCTCTCCCCTATTATTATCTCTTTGTAGCTCTTCTTTATATTTCTTTCTATAGCTTGCTCACTTTGCATCTCTATCTCCCTTTGTCTCTCTCTCCCTCTCTCTTTATATCTTCTCTCACTCTACTTTTTGGCTCTTTTGATCTCTCTTACTTACTCTTTCACCATTTCTAACTCTCTCTCTCTCTCTCTCTCTCTCTCTCTCTCTCTCTCTTTCTCTCTTTATCATGAAATCTCTCTTGCTCACATTATATCTCCGATTCCCTTAACTCTGTTCTCTCTCTCTCTTATCTCATTCTCTCTTAACTCGCTCTATATCATTCCATCTCTCGCTCTCACTCTCATTCTCTCTATCTATCTCCCGGTCCCTCTTTTAATCTCTTTATCTCTCGTTCCCTTGCTTACTCAAACTCCCTCACATTTTGGTCCTCCCTCTCACATCATTCATTTCTCTATCTCTCTCCCCCTCTTCCTCTGCCACCCCCTCCCTTTCACTCTCATCATATCTCTACTTTCCCTCCACCCTCCCTTCCTTTTTATCTCCTCTTCTCTCTCTCCTTCTCTCCAATGCATCTTTCTCTATGTCACTCTCACTCTAAGTTTCATTATTCTTGTATATGTGCCTCTCCCATTCTCTAGCATGCACTTCAATTGCTTTCGCTTCTCTTTTCCACTCTCTAGCCCCCTCTTCTATTTCTCTCTCTTGTTTCTATGTATATCCTTTCATATGTCTCACACTTTCTCTTCTCTCTCTCCTCTCTAGGTCTATTGTCTCTCACACACACTATCTATTTCTTTCTCCCTTCTAATTTTCTTACACTCTTCCCCTCCCTTTATCTCTCTATATCTCTGTTCTCTCTCTTACTCTCTCTTTTTCTCCTCTCACCCACTCTATATCTCTCACACAATTTTCAACCTTTTTCTCTCTTATTCTCCCTCCCTCCCACCCTCACACTCTCTCTATCACTCTGTTATTCTCTCTCCCTCTCTCTAGCCCTTCTTTCTTTAACCATCTTAGTCAATATATATCTCTCTCTTTTTCTCCCTTCTTGCACACTCGCTCGCTCTCTCTCTCTCTCTCTCTCTCTCTCTCTCTCAATCGCTCACTCAATCTCTCTCACCCTCTCATCCTTCCAATCTATCTATATTTCTTACTTTCCGACTCATTCCCATTCTTTCTCTCTCTCCCTTTCATCCCTCCATTTCTCTCTTCTTATCTTTCTCTTTCCCTTTCTTCCTCTCTCTTTCTCTATCCATTTCATTCTCTCCTTCCATCATTCTCTTCAGTATATATATCTCACCCTTTCTACCATTCTCTCACTATCTTTTCATTCACTTAATTTACTTTATTTGAGTATTCTCTCTCTTCTTTAACTTTCTTTCTCTCTCTTATTGTGACTCTCCATCTCTTTCTCTTCTGTCTCACGCTCTCATGCTCCTATACCCTCTAGCACTTTTGATCATTCTCTCTCTCTCCTCTCACACTCTTCTTTATCTTACTCCTTTCTCAGTCTATGTTTCTATGCCTCTCTCTTCCCCTCAATCCCTCCCACTCTCTTCTCTCTCTGTATTCTTCCCTCCATTTCGCCCTCCCTCTACCCTTATCTCTCCTTCCTTTTTTCTCTTCTTCCCACTCTCTCTTACTCTATATTACCTTGCTCCTAGTTCTCTCTCTGTCTTTAACATCTCTCTCTCTTTTAACATCCTGCTCTCTTTCATTCTCTATCTACATCCCGTCCTCTTTCTCTCCTCTATCTTATTCTATCTCCCACCATGTGCCTTTATCTCCCTCCTCCCTCTCTCTATCGATCTTTCTCTCTCCCTTAATCTTTCTCCTTCACTTTGTCACTCTCTCACTCCCTCCCTCTCTCTTTCTTTTAGTCTATATCTTCCCTCCACTCTCTAACTTTCTCTCACACTTTACAACACTCCAACTCTTTCTCACACACTTTTACTCATGTTCCCTTACTCTCACTCCCTCAATATGTCTCTCCCTAGCAATCTCATTGTCACTCGCCCTACCTCTTCACTCTTTCTATCTCTCACTCTCTCCAACTTTCTCTTATTGTCTATTTCATCTCTCTCTCTTTCTCTCTCACACTTCTTTCCCTATCTTTCACTCCAACTTACTATCTCTCACTCATCTTTTTCTTATTCTCAATTTGATCTCTCTTTCTCTCTCTCACCTCTTTTCCTATCATTCACTCTCTCTCTCTCTCTTGCTTCCCTCTCTAACTCCTCCCTCTCACTCTTGTTATCTATCCATTGCTCACTTACTCTCTTGCCTTCTATTTATCTTCTCTATCTCTTTTGTTCTCTCCTTTTTTTCCCTCTCCCCTTCTCTCACTCCTCTCCATTTTTATGTCACACGCTCTGTCTCTTTGATTTTGAGTCTCTCTAACACTTTCCTTTTCTATCTCTCACTCTTGCTATCTATCTCTTGCTTTATCTCTCATCATTTTCTCTTACATTCCCTTTATCTCTTGCTTTCCCACTTTATCATCCCCCTCTCTCACCTTAATTTTATAGCTCACTCTCCCTCTCTTTCTCACTTTATTGTCTCTCTCCCGCTCCTCTATCTTTCTCCACTCCCTCTCTTGGTCTTCCCTATCTCTCTGCCTCTCTCCTGCTTTCTCACTCTCTCATAATCTCCGATAATTAATTTCTTCTCTATCCTACTCTTGTTATCTCTCTCACTTTCATTCTCTATATATCTCAATGTCGATCCTTTTACCACTTTATCTCCTTCTCCCTCTCCCTCTCCCTCTTTGGTATTGCACTCTCTATCTCTATTTTTGTATCTCTCTTTTTCTCCCTCTCTCTTTTATCTATTTTATCTCTTCTTACTCTCTTTCCCATTTTCTATCTTTCTCACTCTCTTCGTAATTCTCTGACTCTGTTGTTCTCACACACACACACACACACAAATACTTTCTTACCCTCTCTCTCCCACTTTTCCATCTCTTGCTCACTCTCTCTCCTTTTCATGTCAATCCCTCATAATCTCTATCTCACTACATCTACACCTCTCATTGTACTTTTCTCCTGGCTCACTCAATTTCTCTTTCTCTTATTCCTTCTTTCCTATTCTCTAAATCTCTCTCTTCCTCCTCATCTCACTCTCCCACTCCATTTCTCCATTTCCCCCACTCTCTCTCTCCCGCTCAAAATCCCTCTCATTATTTCTCTCTCGCTCCCCCACTTGGTCGATCTATCCCCCACTCCATCTCTATCTTCCTGCTCTATTCTCTTCTCTCGTCTCTCTTTAAGTTTCTCTCATTCACTTCCACTCTCTCACCCTCTACCTCTCGTTTCTCTCTTTCTTCCTCCCTCGCCTTCTCTTGCTTAACTACTCTCTCTTCCTCCTCCGTCTTCTCTCTCACCCTCTATCTCCCACTCTCTTGTTTCTCATTCTCTCCCTCTCTTGCTCTCTTACTTTCTCTCCCTTTTATCTCTCTCTATCCTCTTACTTTCTTTCTATCTCACTGACACACACACTCCCTCCCTACATTTCTTTTCTCCATCTCTCTTTCTCCCCTCCCACTCCCTCATTTTATGCCTCACACACACTCTTAATTCTCTCTCCCTCATAATCTCTATCTCACTCTCTCTCCATCTCTTTCTCATTCTATCTTTCTGCATGACTCACTCTTCCTCAAACTCTCTTACTTTTTTACTTTCTCCCGTTCTCTTTATCTCTCCCCCTCCTTTAACAAAAATCTTCTCTTTGTCCCTCTTTCCCATTCTCTTGCTCTCAATCTCTCTCATAATTTCTCTCTTACATCCATTCCATCTCTCTTAATCTTTCTTCACTTGTTGCATCATCTCTCTCTTCCAATCTTTCTATATCTCTCTCCCACTTCTATATTTCCCCATTCTTGTCACTTCTCTTTCTAGCTCTCTATCCCTTTATCTATCTTCTCCCTCTCACCCACTTTCTTTATTCTCCCACTTTTTGTTCTCTCTATTGATATTTATCCACATGCTCTCTCTCTCATTCTTTCTCTTTGCCCTCTCACATTAGTCTTATCTCTCCGTCTCTTGTATTCTTTCTCTTTTCTCACTTTTTACTCCCTATTTGTTACTCTCACTCACTCTCTTTTTATCCCCATCTCTATCTTGATATCTCTCAACCTCTCTATTTTTCCCCCTTGCTTTCCTTCTCACCCATTCTCTCTTCTCTCTTCTCTCATCTCCCTCTCTACTTCCCCTCGCTCTTTCTATTTCCCTCCCTCACTCTATCCTTATCCCTCCATCCCCCTCCTTCTCTCTTTTTATCACTCTCTCTCACTACATCTCCTTCATCTTTCCCTCTCTCCCTCCCTCACTCTCTCTTCCTCTCCTTCTTACACACACACACACTCTCTCTGTCTCATCTCTCTCACATACACTCTATCTCCCACACTCTCATCTCTCATTTACTTGTTCTCTCTCTTGCTTTTCTATTTCTAGCTCCTACTCTCCCTCCACCACACAACTCTTTCACCCCCTTTCTTTTTCTCACTTCCTTTTCCTTTCTCTAACTTTATCTCTCCCTCCTTTTTCCCTCTCTCTTTGGCTCATTCTCTCTCCCACACTTCTCCCTCCTTCTTTATCCCTTTATCCTTCTTGCACATCTCTCTCTCATCCTCTCTCTCTCTCTCTCTCTCACTCCCTTTCTCCCTTGTTCTCTCACTCTCTCCCCTCTTTTCTCTCCCACTATCGCTTCTCCATGTTTATGTCTCATTCGCTCTCTTCTTCTACTCTCTCTAGCTCTCACCATCTTTATCTTTCTCCCATTTATTCCTCCCCTTCTCTCCCTCTCCCTCCATCCCCCTCTCCCTCTATCTAAATCTCTCCTTCTCTCTTACAATCTCTCTCTCTATCACTCACACTTCTCTTGCACTCTATTTTTTATATCTCCCTCTCTTCTCTATCTCACTCTCCCACACTTATCTCTCTCTTTCTCTCACTATTTCTTTCTTTTTGACTCTTTATCTCACTCTCTACCTCTCTTTCCCATCCTCTAAATAACTTTCTTCAATCCCTCTATCTTAATCCATCCCTATATATATATATATATCTTTCATTTTCCCTCTCTCCCTCATTTTACCTGTCTCCCTCTCTAGCTCATCTGCTCCTTATCTATCCCTCCATTTTCTCACTCTCACATTCCCTCTCTCTCTCTCCAGCTTCCTCAATAAATATCTCTTGCACTCTTAATCTTTCACTCTGTCTTCTTTTGATCTTTCATCTCTATCTATCTCACTTTCTCTCAAGCTCTTCGTTATGCTTGAGTGGGGCAGAGAGAGTGAGAGAGCAAGAGAAAGACGAAGAGAGAGTGTAAAAGATTGAGAGAGGTAAGAGAGAGGAGAAAGAGAAGCATAGAGTACGTGAGCGATAGAGAGAAAGAGGGAGAAATATAGAGCTGAAAAAGATAAAGAGATGCAAGATAGCATGAAAGATGCAAGAGAGAGAGAGGGAGAAAGAGTGAGAGATACTATAGAGCAGAGAAGATATATCAAGTATGGAAAATGGAGGAACAGTGAGAGTGATAGTAGAAAATTATGAGAGAGCGAGTGATTGAAAAGTTAGTGAGTGACAGACAGCTACTAAAAAGAGAGCAGAGAGTAATTGAAGAGACCTACTGATCTTGATAGATAGAGAGACATATAGCATGAAACATAAAGAAAAAAAAAAGAGAGATAAAGCAAGAGAGAGATAGGAATGGAAAGAGGGTGAGAGAGACAAGAGTACTACAAAGGGAGGGATGGAGGGAGGGACACGTAGAATAGTAAAAAGGAGAGATGGAAAGAGGGTGAGAGTGATAAGAGAGGAAGAGAGGGAGGGATGGAGGGAGAAGAGTGTAAGAGATCAAGTCAGAGGGAGAGGGAGGGAGGTAAGAGGGGCGAGAGTGAAGCAGAGAGTATGTGATCTACAGAGAGAAATAGGGAGAGAGAGATTCAAGTTAGCAAAAAAGAAGCAAGAGAGAGGGAGAAAGATAGGAGAGAAATAATAAAGCATGAGAAGATATGGCAAGAAAGGAAAGGGGAGGAAGAGTGAGAGTGAGAGTGAGAGTGAGAGTGAGAAATGATGAAAATAGATATTTCACTGAATTTCTCTCTTTCTCCCCCTCCTTCCCTCCCTGTATTCTTCTCTTGTCTCTCTCAACCATTTTATATATGTCTCTCTTTCTATATCTCTTGTATTCTTTTGCTTTATGTTGCATACTATTTGTCTCTCTATCCCTCAAGCTCAATAAGTCTCTCTTCTATCACTCTCTTCTCTCTTTTTAGTATCTTTCTCTCTCTCACTCACTTTTCTATCACTTGCTCTCTCATCATTTACTACTCTCACTCTCACTCTTCCTCCCTTTTCCTTTCTTGCTATGGCTTCCCAAGCTCTAAAATATCTCTCCCTTTATATTTCTCCCTCTCTCTCTCTTTCCCTCTATCGTTCAAGTATTATCTGCTTCTCTCCCTCATATCTCTCACCTCTCTCTCCCTCTCTCTTGACCTCTTACACTCTCTCTCCCTCCATCTCTCCCTCTCTTCCTCTCTTGTCTCTCTCGCTCTCTTTCCATCTCTCCCTCTTACTCTTCTCTTTACCTCTCCTTCAATCCATTGCTCTCTTCCCCTCCTGTTTCTCTCAACCTCTTTCCACCCCTGTCTCTCTCTTTCTCTATCTTTCTTCCTCTTAAGCTCAATAGATCTCTCTTCTATCACTTTCTTCCCTCTTTTCAGTAGTTGTTCCTAACTCACTTTTCTATCACTCGCTCCCTCATCGTTTCCTACTCTCACTCTCGCTCTTCCTTCCTTTTCCTTTATCGTTATATCTTCTAATGTTTTATAATATCTCTCATGTATCTTTCTCTCACTACTTCTTCCATCTTTCTTGCTATCTTGCATCTCTCTGTCTTTTTCTCTATCGCTCACGTACTCTCTACTTCTCTCTCTCCTCTCTTTCTTAATCTCTTACAATCTCTCTCTGCTCTCTCTTGCTCTCTCACTCTCTCTCATATATCTCCTTATCTTTTTTTGCTCTTTCTATCTGTTCTCTCTTTAACTCTCTCTCTCTCACACAGGCACACATTTCATATCTCTTTCTTCATTTCCCCTCCCTATATTTCCCTCCCTCCCTCTCCTTCATTTTTTATCAATCTCTCTATTTTACACACCCTCTCACTTGCTCTCTCTCCCACTCCCTCTCCCTAGCACCCTCTCTATTAAGCTCAATATACTCTCTCTCTTCTCTTACCCTCTCTCAATCTCTCTCTATTTTTTTGTATCTCTCTTTCTCTCTCTCACTCTTCTCTATCTTTCTCACCCTTTTCTATCTATCTATCTATCTCTCTCTCTCTCTCTCTCTCTCTCACTCGCTCTTACTCGCGTTTTCTCTATCTCTCTCAATCTGTTTTTTGAACTTTTGCTCTCCATCTCTCTTTCCCTCTTGCACTCTTTCTCTCCTTATCTCTCTCACATTATGTCTATTTTCTCAACCTCTTCACCAATCTTCTTTTTGGTCTATCTCTCCAAACTTTTGCTCCTCTTATGAGCTCTATCTCCCTCATACTCTTCTCTCTCTTACCCTCACTGTCACTCTCTATTGATCTATCTTTCTATCTCTCTATCTCTCCCTTTTTATCTCTTTATCTCTCCCTCTCTTTCCATCCCTCTCAGCCTCTCCCTCTTTCTCATTTTCTCATTTTGTCTCCCTTCTTCTCTCACTCTCTTTGTCTATTTCTCCTCTTTCCTCTCCCTCCTGCATTTCTCTCACATTTTTTACTTATCTGCTCTCATTTTTTCTCTGTTTCCCTCTATTTTCTCTATCTCTTCTTTACCCCATTTTTGTTCCTCTACGCCTCTCAATCTCTCTCCCTCTAAATTCCTCTACATAACTCCGTCTCTCTACCCCTTTCTCTCTCTCGTTCTCTCTCTTACTCACACGCGCTCTTGCTCACTTGAATCTATCACCCTTTCTCTCATTCTCTCTCTCATTCTCTCTCTTTCTCTTAGTCTATCATTGATTTTTTCTCTTTTGTTCTCTCACTCTCTCTCCCTCTCTATGGAACTCTTTATGTTTCTATTTCTATCACACCCACTTTCTCGCATCTCATACTATGATCCTCAATATCACTTTTTCTATCTCAGTCACTCATAATCTATCTCTTTCTCATTATATCTCTCTCATTTTGTCTCTTTATGGCTCATTATATAGTGCTCTCTCTATGTATTTCTCTCTCCCTCTTTGTCTCAACCTCCGCTCTTTTGTTCTTCTCTATCTCTCCCCCACTCAAGCTCCCTCACTATCTCCCTTTCACTTTCTCCCTCTCCATTTCCCTCTCTCCCTCTCACAATCTCTATCCCTCTCTTTTACTCTTTAGGTATCACTCACTTTCATCTCTTCTCTCATACTCTTCTCTATTTTGTGCTATTTTATCTCTTTTCCTCTCTCTATCCCTTCACTTTTCCCCGCTCTCTCGCTATGAGTTTCTTCGCAATCATTCACTTTCTATCTCTCCTTTTTTATTTCTCTCTTTTCCCTTTCAGTCTTCATCTCAGTCTTGCTCTCTCAACCTCTCTATTTCCCACACTCTCTAAGTCACCCTCTCTCTCTATCTTGAACTCTCTCTTCTCACACTCTTTTTTTGGTTATTTCTCTCGCTCTCTGTTATGCTCTCCCTCCCTCTGTTCTCACATTACTAATTTCTCCTCATTTATCTTGCTCTCTAACTCTCCCTCATTCTTTATATCCATCTCACTCTCACTTTATCTCTCTATCTCTCTCCTATCTCTTTGTTCTCTCACTTGTTCTCTCTCGCCTCTCAAATAAATTTCTCCCCCTCCCACTCCCCCTCCCCTTCCCCCTCCTCCCTCTCTTTTCCTACTCCCTCACAATCACTCTTTCACCCTCTCTCACACCTTCACCATTTGTCTCAATTTATCACTGATCTATTTATATCTCTATCTCCTTCCTTCCCTCAATCTCCCTATTTCTTTTTGCCCCTTTCTCTCTAGCTTTCTCTATCTGTAAAATACACTGTCTTGCTCACTCTCCCTCTTACCCTCACTCTCACGCTCACTCTTCCTCTCTCTCTCTCCATATCTTCTTCTATCTCTCCTACTCTCTTTTTCTTTTCTCTTTATTTTCCGTATCTTGCTCTCTCACACATTCTTTTTATCTTACTCTTTTATTTTTTCTCTCTATCTCCTCTTTCCATTATATTTGTCTCTCTCTCTCTCTCACTCTCTTCTTCTCTCTTTCTCTCTCTATCATTCCCTTTCTCTCTTTAAATCATTCACATTTTTATCTATCTTTCCATCATTCCATCTCTCCCTCTATCTCCCCTCTATGCTACTCTCTCTCACTCTCAATCTCTCATAATTTAACTCTCAGTCTCAAAGTTACTGTCTCTACCTCACTCGCCTCTCTCTATCTCTCTCCCTCTCAATCTCTATTGCCCTCTAGCTATGTCATTCTCAATCTCTCTCAGTCATTCCTTTTCACTTTTATCTTTCTCTTCCTCAATCTTTCCCTTTGTTTCACTACTATTCCATTATTCTCCATCTCTCATCCACTCTACTCTATCTCTTTATTTCTTCACCTCTATATATCTCTCGTTTATCTCTCTCTCTCTCTCTCTCTCTCTCTCTCTCTCTCTCTCTCTTTCTCTTTCTCCTTTTTTAGATCTCTCTTTATCACTCCCCTCCATCTCTCTCGTTTTCTTTATTTCCCCACCTTTTATTTTTTTCTCTTCATATTTAATGTCACAAACTGTTTCTCATTCTCTCTCTTTCTCGTTGATATTCTCTCTCTATCTTTTTCATATTCTCTCTTTGCTTTCTCTCTTACTCTTTCCCCTATCACTCTCATTCTCTCATCTTCCAATCTCTATCTTGATATCTTTCTACCTCTCTATCTCACTCTTTTTCTTTCCTTCTCACTCACTCTCCTCCTGTTCTTCTCTCTCTTATTCTCTCAATTTCCCTCTCTCTATCATTATCCCTCACACTCTCCCTACTCTCTCTTTATCTCCCTCTCATTCTGTCTCTCCTTTGTCTTCTCCTCTCTAACTCTCTCTTCCTCTTTTCTTACACCCACTCTCTCTTCCTCTTTTCTTACACCCACTCTCTCCCCCTCTTTCGCTCATACTCTCTACTATTACTTGGTCTCTCCCCTTCTTGTCCATCTCTAACTCTCACTATTTCTCCGCAACATATACACACTCTCCCTCCCTCTTTCTTCTTTCTCTTTATCTTTATATCTTTCTGAAGCTTTATCTCTCACTCTTTTCTCCATCTTTTTTGGCTTTTTATGTCTCTTTCCCTCCCTCTGTTCTTTATCCTTCTCCCTCCCTTTCCCTCTCCCTTCCTCTACCTCTATACCTCTTTATCTCTTTCTCTAACTTTCTCCCCTTCTCTTTCTCTCTCTTCCTATCACTCTCTCACAATTCTATTTTTTCCCACATTCTCTTCTCCATGTCATTGTATTTTTTTCTCTCCTTTTTCTCTCTCTCTCTCTAGCTCTCACCCTTTAAATCTCTCTCCCATTTCTTCCAGCCCCTTCACTCACCCACTCTCTTGATCCCTCTCCCTCTCTCTTTCTCCCTCCGCTCTTCACGTGTTCTCTCTCATTCTATATCTATTGCTCTTTCTTCTCTTAATCCCTCTTCTCTATCTCTATCTAGTCTATCTCACTTCCCCCACTCAATCTAACTCTTTCTCTCACTACCGCTATCACTTTGACTCTTTATATTCACACTCTGTCCCCCTTATTTAATCTCTCCCAGTTTCTATCTTAAGAACCCTACCTCTATCTATCTCTCACATCTTCTCTGACACTTTCTTCGTCTCTATCTCACTATTCCTCTAGTGCTTTATTTTGCTTTCTCTCTCTCCTTCCCTCTATCTCTTGGTCTGGCTTACTTTCGCTTTAGCTTGTTATCTCTCGATCTTTCTCTCTTGCTCTCGCCTTGTGCTTTCTAATCCTTTCACTTTATTATTCCCACTCTCTCTATCTCTTTCCCACTTACTTCACTCTCTCCCTCCCTCACTCTTCTCTTACTCATTGTTCTTTCTCTTTTTCACACTTACTTGCTCTCTCACTTCTCTCTCTCTCTCCCTTTTCTATACTCTCTTGCTTTTTCTAGCTCTCCCTAGATCTCTCCCTTTTTCTTCTTCTTTCGTTATCCCCCTCTTTCTCCCATTCACTGTCCACCCTCCCTTTATCACTCTACCTTGCTTCCTCACTTTTCCCTCCCACTCACTTACACTCTCTACCCATCTTCTTACTGTTTCTTCCCTATCTTCCTCTCTCTCCCTCACTCTATCATTCCCTCCCCTCTCATTCCCTCTTTACTGGCCTCTCTCTTTAGTGTGACCATATCTCTTTTTTTCTCACTCTCAATCCCTCTCTCGTCTGTTCTCTCTCTTCACTCACTCTTCTTTGTTGCTTCTTGGTGTCACTATCCCTCTCTCTCACCCTCTCTATCCCCCTCTCTCTATAATTCTTTCTCCCTCTCCCCTACTCTCACTCTTACACTCTCTCTTTTACTTTATGTACCTCTTTCCATCATCCACTCTATCGTTCATTATTTCTCCTTATCTCTTTTTTACCTTTCTCTCTCTATCACTCTCTCTCTCTAACTCTTCCTTTGTTTGCTTCCACTTTCTCTAATTCTACCCACCACTCCCTCTAGCTCTCTCAACATCTACCCTCCCTCTCCCTCGATCACTCTCTCCCCATCACTCTTTCTCCATATTATGCTCTCTCATCATTTAACTTTATTACTCCCCCTCTCTCTCTCAGCCTATCTCGCTCACACTTACTTCACTCTCTCAATCTCTCACTCTTCTCTCCCTTTCTCACTCTCTTGCTTGTTGCCTCCCTCTCCCCCTCTTTTTTATACCTCTGTTGCTTTTTCTAGCTCTCCCCAGCTCTCTCACTCTACTCTTTGCTCTTTCTCCCCTTCTTTCTCCCATTATCTCTACCCTCAACCTCTATCTCACTCTCGCTTCCTTGTTATCTCCCTCCCACTCTATTACCATCTTTATATTACTTTTTGTACATTTTTCCCTCTTTCCATCCTATCTCTCTCACTCTCTAATTTTTTCCTACTCACGTCTACATGTCCCTTTCTTTCTCACTCTCTCAATTTCCTCTCTTGATCACTCTTTATCACTTTCTCTTTCTCTCTCACTCCTTCCCTCTCTCCCCCTCTCTAACTCTTCTCTTCTGCTCTTTTCTCTCTCTCACTCTCCCTTGCTTCATCACTTTTCTTTCTCTCTCTCACTCTCTCTCCTACTCTCTTGTTTGTTGTCCCTTTCTCAATCTCTCTCTATCCCATCCTCTTTTCCTTACTCTCTACACCCTGTCTCCCTATTTATCTCTCTCACAGTATCAACCTCTATCCTACTCTCTCTCCATCTCTCCCTTTTTTTATCTCTCTTCATCAATCTCCTTCTCTCTATCTTTCTCTTGCTCCCAATGTCCTTCACTCTTCCCTCTTGCTTTCTCTTCTCTCTTTGGTCTCTCTTCCACCCTCCCTCTCTCCCACACACACTCTCTCAATCTCTAATACTCTATTTTCTCTCTCACCATGCCTTCTCCTCCCTCATTCTCTCCATCTCTTATCTCTCTCTCTCTCCCACTTTCCATCCTTACTCTTTCTCTTAGCCTTTATCTACATATCTTTATCTCTCTCTCATACTTTCTACCCTCGTTCTCTCTTCATAACTCGCCCTCTCTCCCCCACTATCTACCCTCTCTCAGTCACTCTTCACCCTTGTGCTTCTCTCTATCTTTCACTTGCCTAACTCCCTCACGCTTTCCTCTTGTTATTTTTTTCTCTCCCACCTCTCCCACTCTCCCTTTCATTCCCCTCTAACACTATCTCTCCACCTCCCTTTATCTAACACCATTGCAACCTCCCTTTCTTCCCCTTCCTCCCTCTCTCGCACTCTCTCAGTCTTCCCTCACTCTCTCTTCTTTGTTTCTCTCTCTATTTTTCTCTCCTTCTATCTCACTGCCACACTTCTCTTTTGCTTGCTCTCATTCTTTCGATTGTTCTTCATCCTCCTCTCTCTATCTCTCTATCATACTCTCTATCCTCTTTCTCCCATCATATCTCTCTCGCTCCCTCTACTACTATCCACCTCCTTTTACTCTCTCTTTTACCCTTTATCTACATATCTTTATCTCTCTCTCATACTTTCTACCCTCGCTCTCTCTTCATAACTCGCCCTCTCTCCCCCATTATCTATCCTCTCTCAGTTCCCCTTCACCCTTATGCTTGTCTCTATCTCTCACTTGCCTAACTCCCTCACGCTTTCCTTTTTCTCTCCCACCCTCCCTTTCTTACTTGCTCACACATATCTTTATCTCTCAAACTATATTTTTACCTCCCTCTCTCATACTCTACACCTCATTCCACGCCCTTAGCTTTATTTCTTTCTCTTTCCATCTCTTCCCTCCCTCTCTATATATATTTCTCTCTCCCTCTCTCCATCTCTTTCTATCTCAACTTCTTTCCTTATCTCTCTTTATCTCTCTTGTTCTCTCACACATTCTCTTACTCTCACTTTTCTCTCACACCTCCCACCCTCCATCTCTTTCTTGCTCTCATGCACTCTGTCTCTATCCCTCATGTTCTCTTTTTTTTTTCATTCCCTCCCTCCCTCCCTCTATTTTGTCTCTCTCCTTCTTTTGACTTCTATCTCTCTCTTTCTCTTTCTCCCTTCCTCTCATGCTCTGTTTCACTTCATTTTCTCTCTATCTCTCATAAACAACAGCTTTATGTTCTATCACTCCCTCTCTCCCACTTCCTTCCACTCTCTCTTCTCATGCTCTCTCTTCACATGTTCTTTCTTCATGTGCACTCTGATCTCTGTCTCTTGCACCTCTTGCTCTTCCTTCTCTTTCTCATCTCTCTCTTCGTTCACTCCTTCATCACTCTATAATTTCTTCTTTTAGTTTTTCTCTCTCTCCCTTCCATCCTCTCATGCCCTCCATCTCTCTCTCTCCACTCTCTTACCACTTATTTTTCTCTTTCTCTTCTCTATCTGCTCTCCTTTATGCCTCTCTCTCCCCCTCTCCTCCTCCCCTTTACACACTCTGACACTCTCCCATTCTATTTCATCTTTATTTCACACTCTCTATCCCTCCCTCTATTTCTCTCTTTCTCTCTCTTCTCTAGTTATTTCTGTCCCTCTTTAGCACTTTCTCTCCCTCACTTCCTCTTCTCTTTTTTTCTCTTTCCTCCTTATCATTTTATGTTCTCGATCTGTCATATTAGTTATTTCACTCTCTCTAACACAATTCACATCTCTATCTCCATTTCTCCCTCCCTCTATCCCTCCTTTTCTCCCCTATCCCTAACAGACTATCTATATATATCTCTCTCTTTCTCGCTATATCGTCCCCTCCCTCCCTTTCTCCCTCTTTCTTTTTCCGCTATATTCATCTTTTCTCTCTCTCTCTCCTTCTATTTCTCTCCCTCTCTTGCTCTGACACTCACTCTCCCCCATTCACTCTCTCTGCTCTCTCTCCGAATATGCCCACACCTCTATCTCCCACTCTCTCTTCTCTTGCACTTTCATTTCTCTCATTTTCTCTCTCTTTCACTCCCACATTTTCTCTAGTTCTTTATTTTTCTATTCTCCCTCCCCCTCCCCTCTCTCTTTCCTATCTTTTTTCTCTCTCTATATCTTTCTCACTATCTTTCTCTCTTATTAGTACTCCCTCCTCCTTTACTCTCTCTCTATAACTCAAAATCTCTATCTGCCTCTCTCTCTCCTCCACTCCCTCCCTCACTCTCTGTCTCTCCCCTTTTCCTTCCTCTCTCTCCATCTCTCATGTTCCTCTCTTGCTCTCATCTCTCTCTTCTCTGCTCTTCCCTTCTCTCTCTTTCTCTCTCTCACTCTCTCCCTCTCTATCTTTATTACTTCTCTCTCTCCCTTTCTCTCATACACTCTAACATCTCCATCTTTATCCCTCCGTAGCTCTATTTCTCACTATCTAGCTCTCTCCCACCCCCTCACCTCTTGCTCTCTCTTTTGTCTCTCACACATCCAACCTTCCTCTCTTTCTTGCTCTCACATACACTCTCTATCTTTATCTCTAGTGCTCCATATTTTATCTTTCCCTTCTTCTCTTTTCTCTCTCTCCCTCTTGCCTCACTTATCAATTCTTTTTCTATCTATTTTCTTCTCTTACTCTATGTTGTGCTCTCCTTATCTCTCCATCTCTCCCAGTCAAAAGCTCCCTTTAATCACTCCCCTTCTTTCTCCCACACTTCCTTTCACTCTCTTCGATCTCTCTCTCTTGCATCTTTGCTCTGTCTTCTCTCTTTCTCATCTTTTACTTCTCTCACTCCCTCTCTTCTCTTACTACCTCGTCACTGTCATTTTTTATTTATCTTCATCCCTCTCTCCCTCCATCCATCGCTCTCTTCCCACTTTTTCTTATTCTCTCACTTTGTCTTCTTTTTCTCTCTCCCCAAATCTCCTTCTCTCTCATTGCCTCTTTCCCTCTCAAACTTTTCACTCCTTTCGCCTTGTCTATCCTTCCCTCTCTCAGACCCTCTCCCTCTTCTCTCTTACATTCTCTCTTACATTATCTCTTACCATCACTTATCTTTCTCTCTATGCTATTTGTCAACGCTCACTCTTCCAACCTCTTTTCTATCTTTCTCTCTCTCTCCATCCCTCTATCTCACTCTCTCTTCTGTCTCTCACTTCCCCCCTCTTCTCCTCTCTTATATATCTCTCTCTAGCTATCTTCATATAACTCTCTCTTACACTATCCCTAGCTTTATCTCCATTTCTGTCTCCCTCTATCGCCCTCCCCATCCGTCTTTCTCTCTTTCATTCTCAATCTCATACACACACTCTCTCTTCCTTTCTTTCTCACTTTCTCTCCCACTTTCTCTTTATCTCTCTCGCTTGCCCAATCTCTCTGATTTTTTCTTCTCTCTCAATCTATATTTCTCTCCATAACTCTCTCTTCCATCTCTTTTCAAACACTCCCTCTCTCCCTCTTCATCTTTTTCTCATTTTCCCTAACTCTCTTCCTCTCTATATCACTTACTCTCCATCTTTTAATATCTATTATCTTCTCTCATTCTCTCTTCTTTATCTTATTTTTAATTATCTGTCTTCCCATCTCTCTAGCTCTTCTCCCCTGTTCTCTCTCTTTTATGCTTTGAATTTGATTTTCTCTATGTCTCTTTTAATATTTGTTCTCTCACTGTTCTTTCTATATTCGTCTTTATATCAGTCTCACCATCTCTGCTTCTCTATCTATCTTTGTCTTCTCTTCATCTCTATTTATCTCACTTTCTCTATTCTCTTAGCTTCACTTAAGATTCTCTTACAAACTCTCTTTTGCTTGCGCCCTCTATCTCTATCTCTCCACCGTCTCTTACTTATCTCACCCCTCTCACTTGCTCTCTTTCTCTTTCTTTTTATATCTCCCTCTTGCACTCTCTTCTCTCTCTTGCACATCTTTCTCATTCCTACCTTTTTCTCTCCATCTCTAAATCACACTTTCTCTCTTCCATCCTCTCTAGTTCTTGCCCATCTCTCAGCTACCTCTCTTATTTTTTTTCTAACATTCTTTTTTGCTTTTCTCTGACTCTGACCTCTCTCTCTTCTCTAGTTTCCTCTCCACCTCTCTCTCTTGTACTTTTCTACCACTCTCCATCTCTCTAACTCTCACTTTCTTAATCTTAGAGATGCGAGAAAGTGGGTGAGATAGAAGTAGAATCATAAAGAGTGCTAGAGAGAGAGAAATGGAGATAGAGATAAGAAAGGTATTTGTGTGAGAGAGAAATAGAAAGAGAGAGGGAGAGAGTGAGACCACAAAAGAGAAAGAAGGAAAGATAGACAAACAGAAAAAGAGAGAAAGAGAGAGGGCGGGTGAGAGACAGGGTGAGAGAGATTTGAGTGAACAAGAGACTGTGTAAGAGAGAAATCATGAGGGAGAATAAGGGAGAGAGATGAAGTGAAGTAGTGGATGTGAGAGGAAGAGAGAGATTGAGAGATGTAGAGGAAGTAAGAGAGAAAGGAGGTGAATAAGAGATAGAGAGAAGATAGAGGGAAACAAAGGAAGAAGGTGATTGGATAAGTAAATACTGTGAGAGAGAACGATAGGAGGGAGAGAAAAAATAGAGAAATAGAGAGAGGGAATGAGAGAAGAAGAGAGAGGTAATGAGAAAATGAGAGAGAGGAAGAGGGTAGGAGGGATGGAGAGGGAGAGAGATAGATTGATTGATATAGAGTTATAGTGAGGGCAAGAGAGAGAAAAGAGTAAGAAGGAGAGAGAGCTACATAATAGGAGCATAAATATGGAGAGATAGACCAAAAAGAAAATGTGAGAAGAGGTAGAGAAAATATACATAATGCGAGAGAAAGAGAGAAGGGGAGAAAGAAATGAAGAGCGAGGAGTTCAATAAAGAGATTAGGAGAGACATAGAGAATGAGAGTAAGGGAGAGATAAATAGAAAGAGGGAGAAAGATAGAGTAGAGTGAGAGAGAGAGAGAGATAGAAAAAAATAGAGATGAAAATAGACAGAGACTGAGAGGGGGTAAAAGAGAGAGAGTAGGAGATATTGAGCTAGGCAGAGAGAGTTTTAGGGGGAGGGAGTGTGGTGAAGATAGACCAAGTGAGAGGGTGTGTGAGATAGGGGAGAGCAAGGTAGATATAGAGATGCAGGGAGGGAAATATTGGGAGGGAAAATGAAGATAGAGATATGGAATGTGCACGTGTGAGAGAGAGTGAGAGAGCTAGAGCGAGGTGGAGAGAGAGTTTAAGTGATGGAGAGAGAGAGAGAGAGAGAGAGAGAGAGAGAGAGAGAGAGAGAGAGAGAGAGAGAGATGAGAGATAGGTGAGAGAGAGAGAGAGAGTAGCAGAGAGTACGTGAACGATAGAGAGAAAAAGGGAGAAAGTGATAGAGATAAATTTTTCAGAGAGAGCATGAGAAGAGTGGGGATAGAGCAAGAAAAAGAACACAAGAAAAATAAATAGAGAACAAGAGAGAGTGTGTGAAAAATGGAGACAGTAAGAAAGAAAGAGGGAGAGAGGAAGAGAGAAAGAGGGGGATTAGAATTGGAGATATAGATAAGATATGTGTGAGTAAAAGAATGTGTGTGAGAAAGAGACAGAGAGAAGAGTGAGAAGTGTGAGAAGATTAAAAGTGATAGAGAGGCATAAATAATAGAGAGTGATAGTGGGAGGAGAGAGGATAAGAATAAAAGAGTGGACAAGATAGTGATAGAGAAAAAGAGAGGGCGAGAGGGAGAGAGAAGAAGGGAGAGCTAGAGAAAGAAGGAGATAGAGATAAGTATAAGAAGTGGGGAAGAGTGAGGAGAGAGGGAGAGAAAGGGAAAGGAGAGAGAGAAGGATATACAAAAAGGGGGAAAAGGAGAAATAAATAAAAATGAAAATGAGAGAGACTGAGAGAGGGGGAGGGTTGGAGGGAGAGAGAGATAGAAGTATTGAGAAAGAGAAAGAAAGAACAAAAGAAATAGATTGAGAGAGGTATGGTGAGGGAGCAAGAAAGATAGAGGAGAGAGATAGAGTGATGCAGAAAGAGGGAAGGAGAGGGAAGGGATGGACAGAGTGAGGGGGAGAGGGGATGAGAGGGAAGAGAAGAGTGAAGAGGAAGAGGAGAGGGAGAGAAAGAAAGGGAAGGAGGCTGAGGATTTATCCAAGTTTTTCTTCATCCTCAACATCTTCTCGCTCTCTCTATGGCTCTTTCTCCCTCTACCCCAATCTCACTCTTTAAATTTATGTACCTCAATCTCTCATTCCCTTCTATAGTCTCTATTTCTCCTTATCTCTCCATATCTCTCCATATCTACCTTTCTCTCCCTCCGTTCTATCTCTATCACTCTCTCTCTTTGTAACTCTTCCTTTTCTCTTCCACTCTCTTTAAATATATCCACCTCTTCCTCTAGCACTCTCAATGTCTGCGCCCCTCTCCCTCTATCTCCCTCTCCCTTTACATGCTCACTCACTAACAATCTTTTTCTCATTCTCTCTCATTCTTTCTCTCTCCCTTACTATCCCTAACACTTTTGCTCTTTGTCTTATTACTATCCTTACTCTCTCTCTCTCTCTCATTTATCTATATTTCTCTCTCTCTTCTTTACCTCCCCTCATTTTCTAGTCTCTCTCATAGCCTCCCTCCCTATCTTTCTCTCTCTCTCTCTCTCTCTCTCTCTCCCTTCCTTATTCACTCTTTCTCTCTTTCTCTCTTTCTCTCACACATGTTATCTCTCCCCCTCTATCTTGTTACCTCTCCCTCTCTTTTGTTTCCTACATTTCATCATCTTGATCCATTTCCCCCCAACACCTGTTACACTCCCTCTCCCTCTTTATGTCTCCCTAACTCTCTCTATCTTCCTTGCAATATTTGTCATGTTTTGTTTTTCTCTCTCACTTTCTATCTCACTCCACGTTCTCTCCTTCTCTCCCTCAATTCTTTCCTTGTTCCCGTGATCTCAGGTTCTCCCTCTCTCTCCATCATAATCTTTATCTCATTCTCTAACTTTATCTCTCACTCTGTCTATTTTCACCACTCACTCACTCTCCCTTCTTTCTCTATTTGTCTCTCCTTCACTCTATTTATCTCCCTCACTCCCACTCTTCGCCTCCCGCCCCATCCCTCTCTTCTCTCGTTTCTCTTTCCCTCTCTCACCCTCAAACTCTCTCTCTCACTCTCCCTTTCTCTACCTCATTCACTTTATCTCTAACCTACTCACTCACTCATTCTATCTTCTTCTTCCTCAATCTCTCCATTCTATTCTCTCTCTTTCACACATCTCTCTCTTGGCCTCTTTCTGTCCCAACATCTCTCTTACCTACCCTTAGTCCTTCCCTTTCTCTCTCTAAAACCCTCCCTCCGTCTCTTTCTTATACTTTCTCCCTCTCTCTCTGAAACCCTCCCTCAAACATGCTTTCATCCCTCTCTCTCTCTCAGTCGCATCATCTTTCACTCTCTTCCTCCATCTCATTCTTTTTCTTTAGCTCTCTCATGGATCTCTTCTCTCTATTTCTCATTCTTTTCCTTCTCTCTGTCTTTCTCATGCTTTTCACTCTTTCACTCTCTCCACCTCCATCTACTCTCTCTATCGCTCAATCATTCTCAAACTCCCACCCTTCCTCCCTCTCCCTCACCCCTCCATCCCTCCCTTCTTACCTCTTTCTTTCTTATTATGTCTTATTTACTTTCTCTTATCTTCTCCTTACTCTCTCTCTTATCTCTCATTTTCTTCCCTCTTTCATCTAACTTAGTCTCACATGCTTTCTCTCATAACTCCCTTCATCTCTATCCTCTCTCTCATTCTTTATCCCTCCCTCTTTCTTATCTTTCTCCTCTTTTTATTATTTCTTTCTCTTCTCTTTCCCCACTCTTACCTCCTTACTATCTCTCACCCTCTCTCTTCCCCTCACACCCTCTCTTAGTCTCTTTCATTTTCTCACCTATCTCACTCTCTATATTTTTTTCTTCTTCCTCTCTTATCTCTCTCTCTTCTGTCTCACTCTTTCTAATCTCTCTTTCTCCCTTACTCTTCCTATTCTCTATCCCTATCATTCTCACTCCCAATCTCACTCTCTCCCTCTCCCTCTCTCTTTCACTATCTCTCTCATGCTCTCTCTCCTTCATTTTCTCCCTCCTCCCTCTCTCTCTCTTTCTCAATCTCTCTTCTTTAATTTTCTCTTCTCCCTTTTCTCTCTTGCCTCTCTCTCTTCCCCTACTCTTCTGCTCTCTCTCCTCTCTTTCACTTCTTTGCCTCCTCTCTGTCTTTTCTATCCCTCCACTTCCCACTCTATTTCTCTCGTTACCCCTCCCTCTCTCTTGCTCTATATTATCTCCCTCTCAGCTTTCTCACTCTTGCTAAATCTCACTCACACTTCTCTCTCTTTATCTCCCTATCTTAATCATCATTCTATCTCTTTCTCTCTATATCTCTCACACTCTTAAACAAACACATTCAATCTCTCCCCCACTCTCTTATTGTCCCTCTACCTGTCTTGCTTTCTCCATCCCTCCATCTCTCGCCCTCTCCCTATCCCCCTCCCTCGCTCTCTCCCTGCCTCTCTCACTTGCAATCTCTCTCCCTCTTCTCCCTCGCTCTCTCCCTGCCTCTCTCTCTTGCAATCTCTCTTCCTCTTCTCCCTCTATCTCACTTACCCCTTCACCACTTTTCTCCTTCTCTCTCCGTTACAATTTCTATTTTATTTTCTCTCTATATTTCTCTCACTGTTTCTCTCTCACTTTCTCAGTCTCTCTCCATCTCTTCTCTCTCTTTTTCTCTCTCCCTCCGGCTCTATTTTTCTAGGTTTTTCTCTCTTACTCCACTCACTTTCCAGCTCTCTTTCACTTTAAATCATGCTCACAATAACTTTCTTACTCTCTCCCCTATTATTATCTCTCTCTAGCTATTCTTTACATTTCTTTCTCTAGCATGCCACTTTGCATCTCTATCTCCCTCTTTCACTGTCTCTCTCTCTCTCCCTCTCTCTTTATATCTTATCTTGCTCTCTTTTTTTGCTCTCTCCCTCTCTCTTCCTCTTTCTTACTTGCTCTTTCACCATGTTTAACTCTCTCTCATTGTCTTTATCATGAATCTCTCATCATCGTTGTATTTTTCTCCCACAATCCATTCCTTTCTATCCCTTCTTCTTTCTTTCCTTCTCTCCAACTTTATCTTCTTTTCTCTACGTCAAACTCTCTCAATGTTTCATTATTATTGTTCTATGCCTCTTCCACTCCCTAGCCCGCTCTTTAATTTCTCTCGCTTCTCTCTTCCACTCTCTAGCTCTCTTCTTTTACTCTCTCTTGTACCTATGTCTATCCTTCCCTATCTTACACTCTCTCTTTTTCTCTCTCCTCTCTAGGTCTACTATCTCTCACACACACTATCTCTTTCTCTCTCTTCTCTTGCTCTGCCTTCTCATTTTCTCACTCATCGCCTCCCTTTATCTCTCTATGTCTCTCATCTTTCTTTTACTTTGTCTTTTTTCTTCTCTTATTCTCTCTATATCCCTCACACATTTTCTCTCTTTTTCTCCCTCCCTCCCTCACTCCCTCTCTTTATCACTCCATCATTTTCTCTCCCTCACTCTAGCGCTTCTTTCTTTAACTATCTTACCCAATCTAGCTCTCTCTTTCTTTCTCCGCTCTAGCACACACACTCTCTCTCTCTTTCTCCCCTTTCACACAGTTTCTTTCTCTCTCTCTCTCTCTCTCTCTCTCTCTCTCTCTCTCTCTCTCCCTCCATTGCTCACTCAATCTCTCTCCCTCACTCAATCTCGCCCTCTCACCTATCCCTCCACTATCTATATCTCTTACTCTCTGACTCGTTCCCTTTCTTTTTCTCTCTTCCCTTCATCCCTCCATTCCTCTCTTCATATCTTTCTCTTTCCCTTTCTTCCTCTCTCTTTCTCTATCCCTTTCATTCTCTCCTTCCATTATTCTCTTTAGTATATATATTTCACCCTTTCTATCATTTTCCCACTATCTTTTCATTCACTTAATTTACCTTATTTGTGTATTCTTTGTCTTTTCTAGCTTTCAATTCTCTCTTGTTGTGTCTCTCCATCTCTTTCTCTTCTGTCTCACTCTGTCATGCTACCATCCCCCTCGAGCACTTTTGATCACTCTCCCTCTCTCCTCTCTCCTCTCACTCTTATCTTTATCTTACTTTTTTCTCACTCTCTATTTCTATACCTCTCTCTTTCCCCACTCCCTCCAACTCTTTTCTTAATCTCTCTTATCTCAGTGTGTTCCTCCCTTCATTTTGCCCTCCCTGTATCCTTATCTCTCTTTCATTTATTCTCTTCTTCACACTCGCTCTTACTCTATATTACTTTGCTCTTAATTCTCTCTCTTCCTTTAACATCTATCTCTTATCAACATCATGGTCTCTTTCACTCTTTATATACCTCCTCTTTATCTCCTTCTCTATCTTATTCTCTCTCCTATTATGTGTCTTTCTCTCCCTCCCTCCGTCTCTCTATCAATCTTTGTTTGTCCCTCACTCTTGCTCCCTCACTCACTCTCACACTCTCACTCCCTCCCTTTCTATATCTTTTAGTCTATGTTTTCCCTCCACTCTCTAATTTTCTCTCACACTCTACAACCCTCCAACTTTTTCTCACACTCTACAACCCTCCAACTTTTTCTCACACTCTTTTAATCATGTTCGCTCACTCTCTCTCCCTTTATATGTTTTCCCCTAGCAATCTCAATGTCACTCTCCCTCTCTCTTCACTCTTCCTATCTCTCACTCTCTCCATCTTTCACTTATTCTCTCTATTTCATCTCTCTCCCTTTCTCTCTCACACCTCATTCCCTATCTTTCACACTCTTTCCCACTTCTCTAACCCCTCCCTCTCCCTCTCACTCTTGTTACCTCTATGTTGCTCACAAACTCTCTCTCCCTCTCTTTATCTCTTCTATCTCTGTTGCTCTCTCCCTTGTTCTTTTCCCTCTCCCCCTCTCTCGCACCTCTCCATTTTAATCTCACACCTTCTTTGTCTCTCTCATTGTGAGTCTCTCTCACAAACAGTAACACTCTCATTTTCTATCCCTCACTCATGTTATCTATCTCTTGCTCTATCCCACATCTTTCTCTCTCACATTCCCTCTCTCTTGCTGGCCCACTATATCATTCCCCTCTCTATCACACATCCCCTCACTCACCCTCAGTTTATAGCTAACTCTCCCTCTTTTTCTCACTCTCTTGTCTCTCTCTCCCCTCCTCTATCTACCTCCACTCCCTCTCCTGGTCTTCTATATCTCTCTACCTCTCTTTTGCTTTCTCACTCTCCCTCCCAAAATCTCTTATAATTATTCTTTTCTCTATCTTCTCTTGTTATCTCTCTCTAACTCTTATTTCTTGATATATCTCAATCTCACTTTATTTACCAGTTTATCTCCTTCTTCCTCTCCCTTTCCCTCTCCCTCTCCCTCTTTGGGATTGCACTCTATGTCTCTCTTTTTGTATCTATCTCTCATTTTTCTCCCTCTCCTTTATCTATTTTATCTCTTTTTTCTCCATTTTTCTCTCATTATTTCTCTTTTACTCATTCTTTCATTCTCTCTCTTTGCAATATCTCTAACTCTATTGTTCTCTCTCACTGCCTCTCTCTCTCACACACACACAAATACTTTCTCATTGTCCCCTCCTCACTCCTCCAACTCTAGCTCACTCTCTCTCTCTCCTTTCCATGTCTCTCTCTCATAATCTTTATCACACTACATCTCCTCTCTCATTCTACTTTTCTCCTAGCTCACTCCTCCTCAATTTCTCTTGCTCTTATTCCTTCTCTCCCTTTATCTCTATCTCTCTCTTCATCCTCTATCTCACTCTCCCCCTCCATCTCTCCATCTCTGCCTCTCTCTCTCTCCCTTTCTCATTCTTTCACATTATTAATTTATCGCTCCCCACTTGCTCATTCTATCCCCCCACTCCATCTCTATAGTCCCCTCTCTCTTTTCATGTCTCTTGTCTCTCTTTATGTTTCTCTCCCTTGCTCCCTCTCTCTCCCTCTCTCCCCCTTCCTCTCATTTCTCTCTTTCTCCCTCTTTCCCTCCCCCTCTCTCTTGCTCAACTACTCTCACAAATTCTCTTCTCTTCTCTCTCACCCAGTATCTCCCACTCTCTTGTTCTCTCATTCTCTCCTGCTCTTGCTTTCTTACATTCACTCCTCTTTATTTCTCTCTATCCTCTTACTTTCTGTCTGACTCACACGCAGACACACTCTCTATTTCTCCCTCTCTACATTTTCCTTCCTCCATCTCTGTTTCTCCCTCTCACTCCCTCATTTTATGCCTCACACACACTCTTACTTATCTCTCCCTCACAATCTTTATCTCAATATATCTCTCTCTCTCTCATTCTACTTTTCTCCATGGCTCACTCATCCTAAAATTCTCTTGTTATTTTAATTTTTCTCCCTCTCTCCTTTACCACAAATCCCTCTCTTTGTCCCTCTCTCCCACTCTCTTGATCTTAATCTCTCTCACACTTTCTCTCTTGCCCCCCCATTGGCTCCCTACCTCACTCTTCTCCTCTATCTTTCTACCTCTTATCTCGATCTCCCTCTCTCTAAACATCTTCCTATATTTCTCTTTCCATTTTTTCTCTTCTCTCGTTCTCTTCTCTCTCTTGCATCCATTCCACCTTTCTCAATCTCTCTTTACTTGCTCCTTCATCTCTCTCTCCACCTCTATATATCTCTCATTCTTGTCACTTCTTCTCCAGCTCTCTATCCCTTTATCTTACTCCTCCCTCACTCACTTTCTATTCTCCCAGTTTTTGTTTCTCTATTGATATTTACCCACATTCTCTCTCTCTCGCTCTTTCTCTTGCCCTCTCTCACTACTATTATCTCTCTCTCATTTCTTTCACTATTCTCTCTTTTTGTTCCCTCTTTTTTACTCTCTCTCACTCTCTCTTTCTCCTTATTTTTATCTTGATATCTGACAACCTCTCTATCTGCCCCCTTGTGTTCCCTCTCACTCACTCTCACTTTTCTCTTCTCTCCTCTCCCTCTCTATTTGCCCTAGCACTCTTTATTTCCCCCCTCACTCTATCCTTACTCATCCATTCCCCTCCCTCTCTCTTTTTACCACTCTCTCTCACTATATCTCCTTCGTCTTTCCCTCTCTCTCCCTCTCTCACTCTCTCTTCCTCTCCATCATGCACACACACACTCTTTCTGTACCATCTCTCACATACTCTTTCCCTCACTCTCTTCTCTCATTTCCTCTCTCTAACTTTATCGCTACCTCCTTTCTCCCTCTCTCTTTGGCTTATTCTCTCTCCCACACTTCTCCCTCCTTTATCCCTTTATCCTTCTAACGCATCTCTCTCTCTCCCTCTTCCCTCTCTCCTCTCTATCTCCCTCTTTCTCTCACTATCTCCCTCTCTTCTCTCCATTATCTCTTCTCCATGTCTATGTCTCATTCGCTCTATCTTATTCTACTCCTCTAGCTCTCACCCTCTCTATCTTTCTCCCATTTCCTCCCCTCCTCTTCCTCCCTCTCCATCCCACTCTCCCTCTACCTAAATCTCTCCCTCTCTCTTACAATCTCTCTCTCTGTATCACTCAGACTTCTCTTATCCTCTATATTTTATATCTCCCTTTCTTCTCTATATCACTATCCCATACTTATTTCTCTCTTTCTCTCACTATTTCTTTCTCTTTGACTCTTTCTCTCACTCTCTAGCTCTCTTTCCCACCCTCTACCTCCCTTTCTTCTATCCCCCTATCTTAATCTCTCCCTATATCTATCTCTCTCTTGCTCAGTCCCTCCCTCTCTTACTCAGTCCCTCCCTTTTGTATCCCTCTCTTTCTCACACTCTTTTCTCACTCTCACTTTCCCTCTCTCTCTCAAACTTCCTCAATTAATCTCTTCCACTCTTAATATTTCACTCTGTCTTCTTTTGATATTTCATCTCTCTCTATCTCAATTTATCTCTAGCTCTTTATTATGCTTGAATGGGAGAGAGAGTGAGGAGCAAGAGAGAGACAGAGAGTAAGTAAGAGATTGAGAGAGGGAGAGAGTTGAGAGAAATGATAGAGAGAACCAATGAGTATGTGAGCGACAGAGAGAAAGAGGGAGAGAGAGAGATGCAAGATAGAAGGAAAAATGCAAAAGAGAGAGGGAGAAGGATAGAATTGGAGATATTATAGAGCATAAAAAAATTTAGAAAGAAGGGAAAAAGGGAGGAAGAGTGAGAGTGATAGTAGAAAATTATGAGAGAGAGACTGCTAGAAAAGTGAGTGAGAGAGAGACAACTACTATAATGAGAGAAGAGAGCAATATAAGTGACCTACTGAGCTTGAAAGATAGAGAGATAAATAGCATGAAACATAAAGCAAAAGAGAGAGATAGAATGAAGAGAGGATGAGAGAGACAAGAGAGCAACAGAGGGAAGGACGGAGGGAGGGACACAAAAAATAATAAAAAGGAGAGATGGAAAGAGGGAGGATGAAAGAAGCTCTTAATGGATTAGTCTAGGGGACTTGGACTCAAGCCATACATGTGGGTTTAAGAAGAAAGAGCCATGAACATTGTCAACCTAATCAAAGCCCAAGGATAAATGAGTCATATTACTATGACAACATATTTCATCTTTTTATTGCAGTTTAATAATACCTTGCATGCCAACTTAATGTAGTTTCTTATTTGTTCTAGAAGATATTTTATCTTCTCTTTCTTGCTTGTAAGCTTTAGCTTAAATATAGGCCTTACTTCAAATGAGAAAAAAGACATTGGATTTTGGCAGAAACTTGCTTTTGGGTTGTTTCCCATGGTTTCCTGAGGATTCGGCTGAACTCTTGGCCATCACTCAAGGAGTTCTTACTTGACTTATCAAGCGGATTTCCACCCCATTTGTGACATCTACTAATGTACCAAGGTTCTTTCCCCATGTCAAGCTTAGGGTGAAGGTCTTATACCAAAGTTCTTTTTTGCGTTGAGCATTGGGTCAAGGTTTATCTCGATCCATCCATTTTACCGCCAGGTTTTACCTTTAGTTCGGATTGATCCAGCTTTGGGATGATTTTCTTGTGTTGTTTCATGCATCTCATATGAATTTCCATCAATTCCATTCAGTTTTAGTTTAGCACATCAGGTTTTCTAATTAGAAAAGTAATCCCCACGGTCCTATCTTGATTTTATGCACATTAAAGAGTGTAAGAGATCAAGAGAGAGGGAGAGAGAGGTGAGAGGGAGAGATAGGTGAGAGGGAGAGATAGGTGAGAGGGAGAAGCAGAGAGTAAGTGAGCTATAAAAAGAAAGAGGGAGAGAGAGAGAGATTCAAGTTAGCGAGGAAGATGCATGAGAGAGAGGGAGAAAGATAGAAGGAGAGATATAATAGAGCATGAGAAGATATTGTAATAAAGGAAAAGGGAGGAAGATTGAGAATGAGAGTGGGAAATGATGAGATAATATATTGCTTTATTCACTCCTTTTCCTTCCTTGTCTCTCTTACCCTTTTTCTATCTCTCTCACTTTCTCTATCTCTCTTCCACTTTTGCTTTTATCTCTCTATCTCTCAAGGTCATTGGGTCTCTCTTCTATTACTATCTTCTCTCTTTTCAGTAGCTATCTCTCTCAATCACTTTTCTATCATTCGCTCACTCAACATTTTCTACTCTCGCTCTCACTCTTCCTCCCTTTTCTTTTCTTAGTATATCATCTCATGATCTATAATAACTCTCTCATTATCTTTCTCCCTCTCTCTCCCTCCCTCTTTCTCTCTGTCGCTCATGTACTATCTACTTTTCTCTCTCATCTTTCTCACATCTCTCCCTCTCTCTTGACCTCTTACACTATCTCTTCCTCCATCCATCCCTCTCTTGCCTTTGTCACCCTCTTCTCCATCTCTCCCTTTTACTCATCTCTCTGTCTCTCCCTCAGTCTAGACCTCTCTTCCCCTCTTGTCTCTCTCACCATCTTTCCACCCTGTCTATCTCTTTCTCCATCTTTCTTCCTCTTTTGCTTTATGTTTCATGTTTTTTGTCTCTCTATCTCTCAAGCTCAATAGGTTTCTCTTCTATAACTCTCCTCTCTCTTTTCAGTAGTTGTTTTAACTCACTTTTCTATCATTTGCTCTCTCATCATTTCCTACTTTCACTCTCACTCTTCCTTCATTTTCATTTCTTGTTACTTCTTCTCGTGTTCTATAACATCTCTCCCCTATTTTTCTCTCACTCTTTCTTCCAACTTTCTTGCTATCTTGCATCTCTCTCTCTCCCTCTTTCTCTCTGTCTCTCACTTACTCTCTGCTTCTCTTTCTCCTCTCTCTCTTCTCTCTCCTTTTCTCTCTTGCTCTGTCACAGTCTCTTTTATATCTACCTATCCTCTTGTTCTTTCTATTCTCTCTTTCACTCTCTCTCACAGGCACAACTTCCTTATCTCTTTCTTCATTTCCACTCCCTATATTTCACTCCCTCCATCTCGCTCTCCCTCCATCTCGCTCTCCCTCCATCTCCTCCTTTTTTATCTAGCTCTCTATCTCACACACCCTCTAACTTGCCCCTCCTCCTTCTCACTCCCTCTCCGCAGCGTCCTCTCTGTCAATCTAAATATCTCTCACTCTCTCTTTTCTTACCCTCTCTCAGTCTCTCTCTATTTTAATAACTCTTTTATACTTCTCTTTATCTCGCTCACTCTTCTCTATCTTTCTCACCCCTTTTTATCTCTCTCTCACACTCTATCAATCATCATTCTATCTCTCTATCTCTCCCTTTTTCTCTCTATCTCTCTCCCTCTCTTTCCATCCCTCTCACCCTCTCCATCTCTCTCATTATCTCTCTGCCTATTTCCCACACTTTCTTAGTCACCCTCTCTACCTATCTTGAACTCTCTCTTCTCGCACTCTTTTTTTTGCTATTTCTCTCGCTCTCTGTTATGTTCTCCCACACTCTATTCTCTCATTACTAATTTCTCCTCATTTATTATGCTCTCTAACTCTCCCTCTTTCTTTATATCTATCTCACTCTCACTTTCTCTCTTTATCTCTCTCTTATCTCTTTATTCTCTCACTTGTTCTCTCTCAATCTCTGAAACACATTTTGTTCCCCTCCCAATCCCCTCCCCTCCTCCCTCGTTCTCTTTCATGCCCCTATCACTCTCCCTCCCTCTCTTTTTCTACTTCCTCACAATCACTCTTGCACCCTCTCTCACACCTTCACCATCTCTGTCTCAATTATCACTCATCTATGTATATCTATGTCTCCTTCCCTCCCTTTGTCTCACTATTTCTCTTTCACTATATGTCTTTAGCTCTCTCTATCTTTCAAACACACTCTCTTGCTCACTCTCCTCTCTTACCCTCTCTCTCTCTCTCACGCTCACTCTCCCTCCCTCTCTCTCTCTCTCTCTCTCCATATGTTGTTCCATCTCTCTGACTCTCTCTTCTTCTTCTTTTTATCTTACCAATCTTGCTCTCTCACACGTTCTCTCTATCACTCTCTTTTATTTTCTCTTTGCCTCCCTCTCTTTTTCCTCTCATTCCACCATATCCCTCTAGCTCTCTCACTCTATTCTCTGCTCTTTCTCTCTCATGATTCCCTTGTTCTCTTTCAATTCTTCACTTTTTATCTCCCTCCCTCTCCCTTTCCATCATTACCTCTCCCCCTCCTTCTCCCCTCTCTTTTTCTCTATCTCACTCTCATTATCTCTCATAATTTCACTCTCAGTCTCTCAGTTACTCTCTCTAACTCACTCTTTTCTGTATCTCTCTCCCTCTACATCTCTATCGCCCTCTAGCTACGTCATTCTCAATCTTTCTCACTCATTCCTTATCACTTTTCTCTTCCTCTTCCTCTCTTTTTCCCTTTGTCTCACTACTCATCCATCTTTCTCCACTCTCATCCACTCAACTCTATCTCTTTCTTTCTTCACCTCTATATATCTCTCATTTCTCTCTATCCCTCTCTCTCTTCTTTTTAAGCTCTCTCTTTATCACTCTCCCTCTCTCTCTCTTATTTTCCTTATTTTCCAACCTTTTATTCTTTCTCATATTCATTGACACACACTCTTTCTCATTCTCTCTATTTTCGGTCTTTCTAGCTGATATTTGCTCTCTATCTTTTTCATACTCTTTTTGCTCTCTCTTACTCTCTCCCCTATCACTCTCCTTTGTTATCCTTCTCACTTAATCTTTATCTTATGCTCTCTCTTGCTTTCTCCTCACTCTTCTCTCCTGCTCTTCTCTCTCTTATTCTCTCAATTTCCCACTCTCTCTATTGTTATCCCTGATGCTCTCCTTCCTTCGCTCACTTTATCTCTCTCTTACTCTGTCTCTCCTTTGTCTTCCCCTCTCTCACTCTCTCTTCCTCCTTTCTTACACCCACTCTCTCTCCCCCTCTTTAGCTCATTCTCTCTAATCTTACTTTGTCTCTCTCTATCTTGTCTTTCTCTAACCCTCACCTCTACATACTCTCTCTCTTTCTTTCTTCATTCTCTCTATCTTTACACCTTTCCTGAGCGTTATCTCATTCTTTTCTCCATCTCTTTTTGCCTTTTTATGTGTCCTCCCTCCCTCCCTTCTTTTTATCCTTCCCTCTCCCTTTCTTTCACCTCTCTACCTCTTTATCTCTTTCTCCAACTATCTCCCCTCCTCTTTCTCCCTCTTTTTATCACTCTCTCACAATTCTCTTTTCTTCCACTCTCTCTTCTTCATATCATTGTATTTTCATCTCTCCTTTTCTTCTCTCTCTTTAGCTCTCACCCTTTCTATCTCTTTCCCATTTCTTCTAGCCCATTCTCTCACCCATTCTCTTGATCCCTCTCTCCCTCTTTCTTACTCCCTCCTCACTTCACATCGCTCATTATTCTCTTATTCTCTCTTCTCTATCTCTATCTACTCTATCTCACTTCCCCCCACTCAATCTAACTATTTTTCTCACTACCTCCCTCACTTTGACTCTTTATATTACTCTCTCTACCTATCTTTTGCAACCCCTACCTCCCTCTCTTTCCTCACACCTCTCTAGTTCACATCTTCTCTTACACTTTCTTCGATCTCTATCTCCATTTTCCTCTAACTCTTTATTATTCTCTTCTCTCTCTCCTTCCCTCTCTATCTCTTGCACTCTCTTACTTTCTCATCTCTCTACCACTTACTTACTCCCTATATCTTACCCTCATCTCTCCCTCCCTCTATCATACTCTTCTCTCTCCCTCCCTCTCTTCTCTAGCTCATTATTCTCTCTCTTTCTCTAACCTTCTTGCTCTCTCACTCTCTCTCTCTCTCCCTTTTGTATACCTCTCTTGCATTTTCTAGCTCTCAGTAATCTCTCCCTCTTTCCTCTTCTTTTGTTATCCCCTTCTTTCTCCTGTTCACTTGCCACCCTCCCTCCATCTCTCTGTCTTGCTTCCTCGATATCTCTTTCCCACTCCCTTGCCCTCTTTATCTCACCTTCTTACAGTTTCTTCCCTCTCTTCCTGCCTCTCCCTTACTCTATCATTATCTCCCCTCTCCTTCCCTCCTTGCCAGTCTCTCTCTTTAGTGTGTATTTATATTTCTCTCCATATCTCCCTTTTTGTCACTCTCAATCCCTCTCTTGTCCATTCTCTCTCTCCACTCACTATTTCTTGTTGCCTTCTTAGTGTCACTCTCCCTCTCTCTCATCCTCTCTATCCCCCTCTCTCCATAACTCTTTCTCCCGCTCCCCTGCTCTCACTCTTACACTCTCTTTTCTTTATGTAACTCTTTCTGTCATCCACTCTATCAGTCTCTATTTCTCCTAATCTCTCTTATTCTACCTTTCTCTCTCTATCACTCTCTATTTGTAACTCCCTTTTTTTGCTTCCACTCTCTCTATATCTACCCTCCCTCTCCCTCTCTCTCTCCCCCTCTCTCTTTTTCCATCTTATGCTCTCTCACCCTTTAAATTTATTACTCCCTCTCTCTCACTCAACCTATCTCGCTCCCACTTACTTCACTCTCGCACTCTCTCTCTTCTTTCCCTTTCTCTCTCTTTTTTATACCTCTGTTGCTTTTTCTAGCTCTCCCCAGCTCTCTCCCTCTCTCCTGTTTACTCTTTCTCACCATTCTCCCATTATCTCTCCCTCTACCTCTATCTTTCTCTCGCTTTCTTGTTATCTTCCTCCCACTCTATTACCATCTCTATCTCACTTTCTTAGACATTCCTCCCTCTTTCCATATCATCATATCTCTCTGTTCTTTTCTTACTCACTCTCTACATGTCCCTTTCTTTCTCTCTCTCCCTCCATTCCCTCTCTTTATCACTTTTTATCACTTTCTCTTTCTCTCTCTCAGTCCCTCCGTCTCTCACCCTCTCCAACTCTTCTCTCGCTCACTTTTGTCTCTTTGCTCTCCCTTGCTTCCTCACTTCTCTTTCTCTCTCACTCTCTCTCTCGCACTATCGGTTGATGTCTCCCTCTCTTTATCTCTCTCTATCCCCTCCTCTTTTCTTTACTCTCTACCCTCTCTCGCCCTTTTCATCTCTCTCACACTATCAACCTTTCTCCTATTCTCTTCCATCTCTCCCTCTTTTATCTCTATTCCTCTACCTCCCTCTCTCAATCTCTCTCTTGCTCGATCTTCCTCACTCTTCCCTCTTGCTTTCTCTCTCTCTCTCTCTCTCTCTCTCTCTCTCTCTCTCTCTCTCTTCCAACCTCCCTCTCTCTCAACCTCCTAATCTCATACTCTATTTTCTCTTCATCATGCTTTCCCCTCCCTTCTCTCCATCTCTTATCTCTCCCTCTCTCTTTCATATTCCATCCTTATCTCTATCTTTCTCTCTTTTTCTCCTTGCACTATGCTGCACTCCCATTGTCTCACTATCTCTCCCACTCAACTGCACTCTCTTATATCACTTTCTCTTCTCTTTTTCTCAGTCTCTCTCTTTCTCATACTTAATCATTTGTCACTTGCTCTCTCACCCTTTCTCACACTCACTCTAACTTTTTCTTCTCATTCTCTCTAATCTCTCGAAATTGCATATCTCACTTTCTTCTTTTTTTCTCATCTTTCTCTTCTCTCACCCTCTCTTCTCTTGCTTCTACTTTTCCCTCTCTCTTTCTTTCTTTCTCTCCCTCTCTCCCCCTCCCTCGCTCCCTTTCTCATGGCCTTCATCTTTCCTTTCCTTCCTCCCACTCTATCTCGATCTCCCTTCTCTATCACTCTTCTATCTCTTCCCCTCTCCTCATTCCTCTCTCCCACTCTCTCTATTTCATTTGTCTCCTCTTCCTATCTATCAATCTGTCCCTCCCTCTCTCCTCTCTCTTCTTTATCGTTTCTCTCACATACTCTCTCTCTCTCACTTCTCTCTTTTTTCTCTTTATCTCATGCTTTGTCCCCCCAACACTCATTTCTCTCTCTATCTATATTCACTCTCTCTCTTTTTTTCCTTTTGTTCCCCCTCTATTCCACGCTCTCTCCCTCTCTTTATCTCTCTTCTCTTTCTCCCACTCTTTCTCCCTCTCTCCATCTCTCTATCTATACCTCCCACTCTCTCTTCCTCTCTCCATCCCTCTATATCTCACTCCTATGTACTCCTTGTCTCTCTCATGTCCTCTCTATCTCACACTTTTTCTCTATTCCCCTCTCTTTCCCTGCCTTCTTATATCTCTCTCACTCTCACACTCTCCTTTGCTTCTTATTACTCATGCCTATCCTACTCTTTCTCTCTCTATCTCTTTTTATCTTCCCCTCCTTTCCTTTCTTCCGCTCTCCCTCCCTCCCTCTTTTCGTCTATTTCCCTCTCTCCCTTCCTCTCTGCTCCTTCAATTGCTCATTTTCTCCCTTTTTCCCTCTATCTTCTCTCATATTCACTCTCTTCTCATGCTCTGTAATCAGTGAGAAATAGAGTGTGTGCTGAAAAGACAAATGAAGGTTTGGTGGTAGAATGATAGAGAAAAGTGAAGTGTGAGAAAGTTAGAGCAAGAGTGATAAAGAGTTTAGGCTGAACAGAGGTTTAGAGAGTTAGAGGCAGAGAGTGAAAGGGAGGGGAGAGAGGGACTTAAGAGGGTGGGAGAGAGATGGATAGTGGTAATGAAAGAGATAATGAGAAAGAGACAGAGAGGGTAAATATTGCAAGAGAAAGGGAGAGAGCTGACAAGAGACAATAAGAGAGGAAGAGGTTGAGGGAGAGAGTGAGAGTAAAGTGAGAGAGGGAGTGAGAAAAAGGTAAGGGAGAGAGTGCGAGAGGAAGAGAGGAGTGAAAAGTCTGATTAAGGGTTTGGAAAAAAGAAAGCTTTTGTTGGGGCTAGATAGAAGACAAGGGACAAGGAGATATAAAGTAGGAGAGAGCATGAGAGAGCGAGAGTGAGTAAGAGATGGGACCAAAGAGTGGGAGTGCAAGAGAGGATGAGAGAGACTGAAAGAAGAGCAAAATAAAGAGATTGATAGAAAGTAAGATAGAGAGATAAACAATGATCAACAGAAGAGAGAGTGAGAGATAGAGGGAGGTAGGGAAATTTAAGTGAGTGCGAGAGAAAAAGAGATAGCAGAGAGATTGTGAGAGAGAGTGATAGAGATAAGAGAGCAAGAGAAAGAAAAGGTGGGAGAGTGAGGGAGAGAGAGGAGAGAGTAAAAGGGGGGGAAGATAGATGGAGAGAGGGAAGAGTTAAAATATAAAATAGAAGAGAGGGAAAGCGGGAGGAGAAGAAGAAGAGTTGGAGCACAAAAGATGGAGGAGGGAGGAAGAGAGAGCAAGTAAAATAGATAGAGTGAAGAGTACGAGAGAGAAGAGAGAGTGTGAGAGAAGAGTGGTAGGGAGAAAAGGAAAAGAGACATGAGAGAGAGAAACATAAAATGGCATTAGAAGATTGTGCAAAAGAAACAAATGATGAGAGAGTGTGTGATAGAAGTGTGAGAGAGAAAGAGCTAGGAAAATGAGAGAGTGTTTGATATTGAGTTGGAGAAATAGAGAGGCAAGGAAATTGAAATGTAGAGAGATTGATAAATAGAGAGATAGGGTTGGAATGAAGGAGGGAAATATAAGAGATGGAGAGAGGGAGTGAGAGAGAAGTAGGGAGAGAGAGGGAATAAAGAGAGGTAGAGAGTGAGTGTAAGTGAGAGCGTGAGAGAGAAATAGAAGATTTGAGTGATAAGGGAGGGTGGGAATGAGAAAGAGAGAAGTGAGAAAGATAAATGGAATGCGAGTGAGATAGTAAGAGTTAGAGAGTAAGAGTGATGGAGGGAGTGAGAGTGAGAAATAGGAAAAAAGAGGGAGGGAAATATGGAGGGGAGAGTGATGGAAAGAGATGAAGAGAGAGGAGAATGATAGAGAGGGGAAGAGAAAGAAGAGAAGAAATAGAAAGTGAGAGAGATGGGAGAATGAGAGAGGGGAAGAGAGGAGAGATGGAAGAGAAAGAGAGAGAGAGAGTGCGAAGACCGAGAGAAAGAAAGTGGGTGCAATGAGTGGGAGAGAGATGGAGCGAGTTAGAGAGGATGAGAGAGTGGAAGAGTGGGTGGGAATGAGGATGAGAGTTGGAGAGATAGAGTGAGGTTGAGTTAAAGGGAGGGGGAGAAAGTGAGAGCGTGAACAAGAGAGGGAGAAAGAGAGAGAGGGAGGAGGAAAGAGAGAGATAAAGGGGAATAAGAAGGGATAGAGTGTGGAAGAGAGAGGGAGGAAGAGTTACAGAGATAATGATAAGGGAGAGCAAGAGAAGAGAGGTGAGAGAGAGAAAGAGCAAGGTAGATATAGAGGTGTATCATGAAGTACGACAATAAAGAGAGACTGAAAGAGGAGGTGAGATGTGAAGGGAGAGGGGAGAGGGAGTGAGCCAGAATTATTGAAGGAGAACAAAGTGATAGACTTTGTGTGTGGAAGAGAGAAAAGAGAATACGGAGCATGCGAAGTGTGAAAATTAGAGAGGGAGAGTAAGAGAATGCGGAAGAGAGGGAGACAGAGTGACAGAGAGGGAACAAGGGGATGAGAAGGGAGAAGAGAAGGTAATATAAGTGGTGGAGAAACAAAGAAGAGACGAAAAGAAAAGAGAATGAAGAGAGAGCTTAGAGGGGGTGAGAGTGAAAGAAAGTGAGAGAAATACATAAGACAGAGAGGTAGGAAAAGATAGAATAAGTGAAGGAGGGTAAGAGAGAGGGAGAGAGTGAGAATGAACGAGAGAAAGTAGGGAGAATGAGAGTGAGATAAAGGTAGAGAGAAGAGTAAGAGAGAGCAAGAAAGAGAGAGAAAAGGGTGATGGAGAGAGAGAAAGAGAAGAGTTCCACGAGCAAGAGAGAGGTAAGTATGGAGAGAGAAGAAGAGAATGAAAGAGATGAGGAGGAGAGAAAAATTCGAGCAAGAGATAAGAGAGATGGCAAGAGAGATGTAAGGTGTGAGAGAGAAGGTAAGAGACTAAGAAAGAGCAAGAGAGAGTGAGTAGGAGAGAGGGAGGAAAGCATGGAAAGAGGTAGTAAGAGATGTAGAAGAGCAAAAGAGAGAGAAGAGTGTGGAGATGCAGAGAGAAGAGTGTGAGAAAGAGCTTGAAAGAAAGAGAGAGAGGAGAGAGTGTGATGAAGAGATAGAAAGAAGGTCTGTGTGAGCGAACTATTGATAGAGTGAGTGAAGCAAATAAAAGGAGAAAGGGGAGGAGAGGAGAGAGGAAGAGGGGGAGGGATTGATTCAAGATTAGAGGAGAGAGATGGGGAGTGACTGGAAAGAGAGAATCAAGAGAGTGGGAAAGAGAACAAGAGTGAGAGAAAGAGAGATAATGCATAAGAGAGAGTAATAAGAAAGGTGTGAATGAGGAAAGGAGGAAGAAAGAGCAAATGAAATGGAGGAGGGAGAAAGAGAGAGGAGAGAGAATGAGAGTAAGAGGGAGAGGGAGAGAAAGAGAGAGAAATAGAAGAGATCCGTGAGAGAGAGATATGGAGGGCACGAGAGAGAGAGAGAGAGAAGGAGAGAGCATGAGAGAAACAAAGACTGAGAGGGAGAAGGAGAGGGAGAAGAAGAAGAAACGAGGGAAGAGAAAGAATAATAGAGCAAGAGAGTTGTGGGATGAGAGATATAGGGTTATAAAGAGGGCAAAATAGAAGTAGAGAGATGGAGGTAGAGGGAGAGAGAAGTGTATAACAAAAAGCTTGAAAGAAAGAGAGAAAGATGAAGATACTAGTAGAGAGTGTGCGAGAGAGAGATAGAGAGAAATTGAGGTAGATAAAAGTGAGAGGTAGGGAGGGTTGGATTCAAGACAGAAGGAGAAAGGGGGAGTGAGATAGAAGAGAGAGTGAAGAGAGAATGAGAGAGAGAGAGGAAAAGACTTCAAGAGAGAAAACAATAAGAGAGCAAGGAAAGGAAGGACGGTGGGCAAAAGCAAGGGGGGAGAAATTGTCTGAGAGAGGGGAGGTAGGGTGAATGTGAGTGAGATATAGGTAAAGAGAAGGATAGAGTGAGAGAAAACAAGAGCGAGAGAAACAAGTATGTGTGATAGAGAGATAAAGAAGAGATCCATAATAAAAAGAGAGAGATGAAGTACAAGAGTTGTAGGGAGTAAGGAGAATAAGAGAAAGAAAGAAAGTGAAAGAGAGAGAGAGAGGAGAAAGGGAAGAAATCGATGAGACCGAAGAGAAAGGATCAAAGGAACTGCAGGCGGAGAGAGAAAAAACAAGAGTGTAAGAGATCAAGACTGACAGAGAGGAAGTAGAGGGAGAGAGAAGAGTGAGATATGCAGCTTGAAGGAAAGAGAGAGAAGAGGGACAGAGATATGAAGAGACAGATAGTGAGTTTTTTAGAGAGATTGATAGAGGGAGGGTGACGTAGATAGAAAGGGAGGTAGAGGAGAGGGAGGGAGGGATGCATGGATTATGGAGAGAATGAGAGTGGGGGTCCGAGTGAGAAGAAAGAGAAGAGAAAGAGAGAGAGAGAGCGAGAGAGCGGGCATAAGTGAGACGAAGAGAGAGAGAGAGAATACATAATAGACATAGGTAGGAAAGGAGAGGACGAGGGAAGGAGGGAGTGGGCAACAAAGAAGAAAGAGAGGGAGAGGGAAAATGAGAGTGAAATGGAGGTATAGAGGATTTAGTGAGAGCAAGAGAGAAAAGAGTAACACAGAGAAAGAGAAGAGTGCCATAAAAGAGAGCAGAGAGAAAAATTGGGAGACATTGAGAGTGTTAGGAAAATGGTGTTAGTTGAAGAGAGAAGTTAAATACATTGAGGATAGAGAGATAGAGAGCGAGAGAGAGAGAGAGAGAGAGAGAGAGAGAGAGAATTGAAAGAGATGGGAGAGAGGGAGGGAGAAATGGTGTCAGTAAAAGTATGAAAGATACAAGAAGAAATAAAAAAAGGAAATAAAGCAAGAGAGTGATTGCATAAGAGAAAGAAGAGAAAAATATAGAGCAAAAGAAATTGAGAAGTGAGTGCGAGAGAGGGATGGAGGCCACAAGAAAGGGAGGGAGGGAGAGAATTAGATAAAGAAAGCGTGAGAGATAGGATTAGAGGGATGGAAAGAGAGAAAGATTAGAGGGAGAGAAGAAAGAACCACGAAGTTGTGAACGATGGAAAGAGAGGAAGAGAGAGCGAGAGCTAGAGAGGTTGAGAGTGAGATAGAGATAGTAATGGAAACGGAGAGTATGACATATAAAGAGGAAAAATAAAAGTAGAGAAGGAGATAGAGAGAGGGAGAATCAAGAGAGACGATGAAGAAAGAGAAAGATGAGTGTGAGAAAGAGCTTGAATGAAAGAGGGAGAAAAGGGAGAGAGGGAGTGATGAAGGCAGATTGAGAGTAAGAGAGATATAGATAGATAAAGATGTGAGATACATAGGTAGAGAGAAAGAGAGTATAGAGGAATGGTTTTAGATAGGAGGAGAGAAAGGGGAGCTAGCGAGAAGTGCAAGAAGAGAAAGTGTATGTGAGGGAGGGAAAATGGGAGAGAAATAGAGAGATAGAATATACATAATAGAGAGTGAGAGAAATCTTCATTCTATCTTCATCTCTATTTCATTCTCTCTACCACTCTATTTCCTTATTCTCTCAGTCTTTCTCTCTGTCTCGCTCTCTCTCTTCTCACACTTTGATTTGTAGCTCTCTTTGCTCTCTCCGTCTTTTCCTCTCTCACCCTCTCTCTCTATTCTTTTCTCCCCCTCCCTAGTTCCCAAACTCTCTTTCTCTTGCTATTCTACCTCTCTCACTTACTTTCTCTCCCGCTCTCACTCTCCCTTTCCCTCCCTCTCATTTCTCTTTCCTTTTTTCTTTTTATACCTTCATCTCTCTTTCTCTCTTTATCTCTTAGTCTCGACCTCTCTCTTCTCCCACTCTCTCTCCTGGATCTCTCACTATATCCTGTGCTCTCACTCTTTCTCTCTCTCTCATCCAGTCTACTCCTATCTCCCCCTCACTCTTACTCTCCAACTCTTTCTCTTTATCCATCAAAGTCTCTATTTCTCTCGTATCTCTCTATCCCTCTTGCCCTTCTTTCTCTCTCACTCTCTCCTCATTTCTCAATAACTCTCCTTCTCCAACTCTTCCTCTCCCTCTCCATCACCCTCCCCTTCTACCTCCCTCTCTTTTTTGTACCTCTCAGAATCTTAATATCACTCTACACTCTTTTTCTCACTCACACTCTCTTGCACAAACTCTCTCTCAAATTCTCTCATCTCTATCTCCCCTACCCCCTCTTTCTCTTTCTCACTCTCTTTTCTATCTCCTTGTCCTCTTCTCTCCCATGTTCTCTCTATCTTGCACTCATCACTAACATAATCTATGTCTTGTTGTCTCCCTCTGTCTCTCACACACACTTCTCTCTTTCTATTTATATCTTTCTTCCTTTCCCCCTCTCTCTTTCTTGATCCCTCTTTCTCTCTCTCTTTCTTGCTCTCTCTTCTCTCACTCTCCCCTTTGGCTAGCTCACTCTCTCTTGTATTCTCTCTTTCTTTCTCTCTCAAGCTCTCTCTAGTCCTCTCTCCCCCTTGCTCTAACTCTCTTTATCTCTCAGTCTGGGTCTCTCTGTTCTCTCACAGCCTCTCCTGCCTCTCTCACTCTCTCTTCTCTAACTCTCTCTTCTCTCTCATACTCTTCACTCTCTTTTCCCCTCCTCCATCTTGTGCTCTCCAACTCTTATTCTCTCCCTCCCGCTTTCTCTCTCTTATCTTTTATACTGTAACTCTTCCCTCTCTCCATTAGATAGATAAGGAGATAGTGTTTAAAAGTGTGAGGGAGAGGGTCATAAAGAGAAAGAGAGTTAGGGAGCAAGAGAGAGGGCAATAGAGGAGTAGAGGGAGAGAGTGTGAGAAAAAAAAAGAGTGAGAGAGAGATATAAAGAGGGAAAAAGAGAAGAGAGAATTTGTGTATCAATATACTTTTTGCTTACTCTCCATATCTTCCTCTCTCTCAATCTCGGCCACTTTTTCTCAGTCCTTATTTTCCTCTATGTTGTTTTACCACTAGCTTTTATCTCTCTCCCTCCATCTCTCTTTCTCTATCGCATGGTCTCCTTTCCTCGCACTTTGTTAATCCCACTCTCTCTGTGTCGTTCTTCCTCCCTCTCCTTCTTCCATCCCGTTCTTACTCTTATCTTGCTCATTGTTCTCTCTCCTCTCTCTCCCTCCCTTCTTCGCTTTCTTGCTTGTTCTATCCCTCTCTCTCGCCCTTCTATACCTCCTTAATTTTTTTAGCTCTCACTCTCTCCTCTTTGCTCTTTCTCCGCCTCTCTTTTGCTTTCTTTATTTTCCCACTACTTGTTCTCTCTTTATCTTTGCCCCCGCACACCGTCTTTCTCCATCTCTCTTAACTCTCTCTAGCTGCTTCTCTCTCCCTTGGCTTCTTTCATCTTTATCTCTATCTTAGTCTCCATTTAGCTTTATCTCTCACTCCTTTCTCCCACTCTCTTTGCCTCTTCTTCTCTCTACTCTCTCTCCCTCCTATCTCTATCCCCTCTCACCCTTATTTTGCCTCTCTAACTCTTTCTCTCTCTCTCTAACTCTCCCTCCCTCTTTCCTTCACTCTTCCCTCTCTCCTCTCCTACACTCCTTCTCACCCTCTCTCTCCTTCATTCTCTCTCTTCATTTCTTAATCTCTTCCTCTATCTCTCTTCGCAAGAAAGGAGAGAGAGAGAAGACTAAGAGAAGGCAGAGTGAGAGATCGAGAGAGGTAAGGAGATTATGAGAGAATTTGGTGGAGGAGAAAGAGAGAGAGCGAGGGTGAGAAAGTTAAAAGAGACTAAGAGAGAGAGAGGGAGAGATTAAGAGCTAAAGTGAAAGAATGGTGGGGAAAGGGGTGAGAGAAGAAGAGGGAGAGGGTCAGAAAGAGAGGTAAAGAGACTGAGAGAAAGAGTCAACGTGAGAGAGATTGTGAGGGAAACATAAGGATACAGAGGGGAAGAGTGAGTCGGAGAAGAGAGAGATAAACATAAAGAAAAATGAGCATGAGGAGAGTGAGTTAAAGACATAGAGCTAGTGAGAGAGAGGTTGTGATAGAGGGAGGGAATAAGAAAATAAAATAGAGGGATGGAGAAAGAGGTTGGCGAAGGGTAGAAGAAATGAGAGTGAGAGAGAGATAGAGAGGGTGAGAGCTAGATAAAAGAACAAGAGAGCAAAACAGAAGAGATGTGGAGAAGGGAATGTGGGAGAGGAGAGAGCGAGAGAGTGAGAGAATGTGGGAGGTAGATTTAGAGAGAAAGAAGTAGAGAGGTAGAATAAAGGAGACAGAAGGATAGAGATGGGAGGGAGAGAGAGTAGGAGAGACAAAGAGGCCAAGAAAGAGGGAGAAGGAGTGAGAGATAAAGCTATAGAGAGACAAAGATAGAGAGAATGATGAAGAAGGGAAGGGAGAGAGATGTAGCTAGAGAGAGTAAAGAGTGATGGAGAGAGGGTGTGGGTAGAATAAAGAAAGCAAGAGAGAGAGAGAGAGAGGAGAAACATAAAGAGATTGAGAGATAGAGAAGGAGAGAGAGAAGAGATAAAGCGTAGAGAGATTGAGAGAGATGGAACATTAGTGAAAGCGATAGTGAAAGTAAGACAGGAAGAGAATAGATAGTTAGAGAAAAAAGAAAAAGGATGAATGAAATAGAGGGTGATAAACTTAGAGAGGGAGTGGGAGAGAGAGCAAGTGAGAGAGAGAAATTATGGGAGAGATTAAGAGCGTGAGAGAAAGAGTGAGATAAAGGGGGAAAGTGAGATATAGGAGGGAGAGAGATAGAGGGAGAAGAGAAAGTGAGAGTAGTGAGAGGGAGAGAGAAAAGATATCAAGAGAAATTAAGGAAAAATGAGCTAGAGAGAAATGGAGAATGAGAAAGAGAGAGACATAGTGAGATAAAGATTATGAGGGAGAGACATAGGAATGGAGAGATAGAGAGAGCTATAAATGATAGAGAAGGAGAGAGGGAGTGTAAGAGAGAGTTGAGAAAATGTGTGAGAAACTCGAGAGAAGAGCAAGAGAGAGAGAGAATGGGAGAGTTAAAGAGATCTTGAAAAGTGCAAAAGAATTAGATAATGAGAGAGAAATATTGAGCAAAAAAAGAGCAAGAAAGAGGAGGAAGAGAGAGGTAAGGGAGAGGGGGTAGGAATGAGAGAGTACGAGAGATAAAATAAAGAAAAGAGTGAGAGGGAGATAATTGAAAGAGCAAGGGAAGGGAGAGACATATATAGAGTTATAAAGAGGGCAAGAAAGGGGTAGAAAGAGAGAGATAAAGAGAGCTATAGAAAGAAGAGAGAGAGAGAGAATACAAGTGGGGAGAGAGGAGAGATTAATTGCAAGGAAGATTTTGATAGTGAAAGCATGAGAGATGGAGAGACATAGAGAAGAGCATGAGAGGGGGGAGAGGGAGATATAGAACAGGGAGGGGGAGGGAGAGAGAAGAAAGAATGAGTAAGAGGGGGTGAGTGAGGGATAAAAGAAGAGTGATGGATGGGAAGGGTGATGTAGAGGTAAAGCGAGAGATGGAGGAAAAGTGAGAAAGAAAGATAAGAGAGAGTGAGAGAGAGGGAGGGAGAGAAAACAAGAACGATAACAAGGCAGAGAGAGAGAGAGCCCAAAAATAGTTTGTGGGACAAATTCATGGTGAGATAAAGAGAGAGACTTATAAGAGAGGGGGAGATAATGATGAAGAATAGGGAGAGAAAGTGAGATAGAGGGAGATAAAAAAGTGGGAAAGAGAGAGTGAGTGAGCAATCTAGATGTAGAAAGAGTAAGAGAGATGGAGCATGAGAGGGAAGAGTGAGAGAGAAATAGAGTGAGAGAAAGTGAGAGACGAAAGATAGATAAAGAGAGAATGAACAATGGAGAGAGAGAGAGAGACAGAGAGTGAGATTACAATTGTGAGGGAGAGACATGTAGAGGGCAGAGAGTGAGGTTACAGAATTAGAAGAGAGAGTGAGAGAGTTGGAGGGTGGTAAAGTGAGAGAGAAAGTTAGAATGGAGGGGAGACAGATAAATCGAGATAAAGAAAGATGAAGAGTGAGAGTGGGAGGGAGAGAGAGAGTACAAGTATGCGAGAGATTGAGAATGAGTGGTGAAAGGAGGGAGAGGGAGCCGAAGAGAGGAAGAAGGAATAATGTAGAGAGAGAAAGGAGGGGATAGAGAGTGAGATTGAGCATGATGTACATAGAGAAAGAGTAGTGAGAGGGGGAGAGAGAGAGTGAGAGCAAGATAATAGAGAGTAAAGGAGAGGGAAGGAAAGATAAGGGTAGAGAGAGGGGAGGGAGAGAAGTGAAAATAAGAAGAGGGTCAGAGGGAGGCAAGGATGAAGAGAGAAGGTACATACCGTGAGAGAGAGAGAAAGCGGAAGTGAGAGGGAGAGAGAGTGAGGGAGGGAGATAATATGAGAGAGAGTGAGAGAGAGAGAAAGCGAGAAGATAGATAGATTGAAAATAAAGGGAGATAGAGAAGGTTTCAAATAAAGTGAAGGTCGATTGAGAAAAGAGAGACAATACGAGAGAGAGAGGAAAGACAGAGGAGTATGAAAGAAGAGATGGAAGGAGATATAGACTGAGATAGAAGTGAAAGAAGTGAGAGAGGGGGAGTGAGAGAGATGCGGATAGAGAATAGAGATGGAAGAGTAAGTGAGAGATAATAGGTGAGAGAGAGAGGTCAGAAGAGAAAAATAGGAGGGAGGGAGGGAAAGAGCATGATAGAATGAAAGAGTGAGAATGGAGAGGGAGCGAGAAAAGAAATAGTGAGATAAGAGAGATGAGTAAAGAGATGAAATAGAGGGAGCTTGAGAAGTGAGAAGGAAAGATTGCAAGATAAATGCAAGACATAGAGGGAGAGAGAAAGATTAGAGATCATGAAAGATAGAATAAGAGATAATAAAGGAGGAAGAGCAAGAGTGAGAGTAGGAAATGATGAGGGAGCGAGTGATATGAGAGTGAGTAAGAGAGAGAGAGTGCTAAGGAAAAGAGAGAATAAAGAGTGATAGCAGATAGACCAAATGATTTTGAGAGATAGAGAAATAAACTGAATGAAACATATATTAAGAGAAGATGAGAGATACGAAAAGTGAGAGATTAGGATGGACAGAAGAAGAGAGGAAGGGAATGAGGAAAAGAGATAATCTAGAGTGAGCAAGAGAGTGAAGAGATAAAGAGAGGAAGGTTGGGAGAGAGATAAGGAAGGAGAAAAACAGTTAGTGAAAAAGCAAGGGAGTGGGAAAAAGGAACAGAGAGATTGGTTCTGAGACTGTGAGAGATAAGAGAGATGACACAAGAGAGACATAAAAAGATTGAGAGGAAAAGCGATGGCGAGGAAGAGAGAATGAAGAGAAAAATAAAGATCTTGGGAGAAAGCGAGAGAGAGAGAGAGAGAGAGAGATGAAATAGACGGAGAAGTGAGAGAAAGAGTGAGGGAGAGCAAGAGCAAGATATGGAGGGTTAATGGAGATAAATTGAGGAAGAGAGGAGTAAAAGTGTGAGAGAGAAATTGTGACAAAGATTGAGATAAAGAGAGAATGCGTGAGGAAGAGAGAGAAAAGAGAGAGGGGTGATGGAGATAGAGAAAGGAGAGAAAATAGAGCAAGAGAAGAAAGCAAAAGAGAGAGACATACAGATCATGTGGGAGAAAGTCGGAGGCCGAAATATAGAAGACGAGAACTAAAAAGAGTCGGGAGGGAGAGAGTGTGAGATGGAGGGAAAGAATGTGTGAGAGAGAACGAGAGAGAGAGAGAGTGCGGTGAGAAAGGGAGAGAGATTTAAAAAGCAAGATAGATAAAGGAAGAGAAAGTGAGGGAGACGATGAGAGTGAGGGGGAGAGAGTACAAGAGAGATTGAGTGAGAGATAGAAGCTGGAGTAAAAGAATAGAGTACTAGAGAGTGAGAGAGAGAAGTAGGGTGGGAGATAAAGAGCTGGATGGAGATGGTGAGAGCATGGGAGCGAGATTGAGATAGAAAGAAGAGAGAGCGAGATATATGTCAAAAGGTAGAAAGAGCACACAATTGATTATGAGAGAGTGAGAGAAGAGTTAGGCAAGAGGGTGGAGTGAGATATAGAAGAGCAAGATAGAGAAGAGAAATATTGTGTAAGAGTTAGAGATGGATCGAGCAATGGAGAGAAGGAGACAGACGGAGAGATAATAAGAAAAGATTGAGAGGGAGGTTGAGAGAGGGAGAGAGGGGGAGAGAAGGAGGGAGAGAGATGGAGAGAGGGAGAGGAAAGAGAGTAAGTGAGAGTATGTGTCGAATAGAGGGGGATAAAAAGGAGCGAAAGGGAGGAAGAGATTGAGGGGGAAGGGAAATTGAGGGACGAAGAAATAAAGATGGTGATAGGGAAGTTGTGTGACCGTGTGAGATCAGAAAAGCAAGAGGAGAGAGAGGGATTGAGGGAGGATAATGAGAGAGCAAAAAGGAATGGAGGGATCATTAGAGAGGTTGAGAGAAAGGAGAGAGAGCGAGAGAGAGGAGAGAGAGAGAGCGAGAGAGAGAAGAGAGAGTGAGAGGGAGTATGTAAGAAAGAGAGAAAGAGAGAGAAAAAAGAGAGGGGTTGAGATAAAGGAAGTGAGAGGGAGAGAGAGGAGAGATAGATAAAAAGAGAAAATGAGGGAAAATGAATAGAGAGAGTGTGTTTGTGTGTGTAAGCGAGAGAGATATGAAGAGAAAGAAAGAGTGAGAGACATTAAAGAGGTTGAAAGAGAGAGTGAGAGAGATAGAGGGTGAGAGAGAGAAATGAAGTGAGAGAGCTACATAATAGGAGAAATAGATAGAATGATAGATTAAATAGATATAGGAAGAAGAGAGGGAGAAGAAGAGACAAATGAGAGGACGAGAGGGGGAGAGAGAAAGAGAGATGGAGAGGAAGAGAGAGTTAAAATAAGAAATTTGGGGAGAAATCGTTAGAATGAGAGCAAGAGCAAGAGAAGAATTAGAAATAGGGAGATTTAGATAGAGAAGAGTGTGAGAAAGAGATAAGGAGAGAGAGAGAGAGAGAGAGAGAGAGAGAGAGAGATAGAAAGAAAGAGAGCGAGTGAGAGATAGACCTAGTGAGAGAGATAGAGAGAGGGAGAGTGAGAAATAAGAAAAAAGAGAGAAAGACAGAAAGAGAGTGAGTGAGAGAGAGTGAGAGAGATAGACTAAGTGAGAGAGCTAAAGAGTGGAAGTGTGAACAAGAAAGATTGTGTAAAATATGAAGGGAGGAAGAAAGAATGAGAGAGAAACAATTAGGGAATGAAACCTAGAGAGATAAGTGATACAGAGTTGGAGATTGAGATAAGAAAGCCGTGAGAGACAAACTATGGGAGAGGGTGAAAGTGAGAGAGAGTGAGAGCTAAAGTTGGGGGGAGAGAGAGATCACAAGAGAAGGTGAGAAAAAAGGGTGGGGGAGATAGTGAGAGCACAAGAATGAAGGGAAGAGAGGGAAGCAGGGGCAGGGAGAGAGAGATAGGAAAAGAATAGGGAGAGGCAAGGAGGTAAAATAAGTACGAGGAAAAGATGGGAGGAAGGGAGATAGAAGAGAGTAAGGGAAATATAGATAGAGAAATAAACAAAGAGGGAGACAAGAGGACAAGATAAAGAGAAAAGTGAGAGAGAGAAAAGAAAGAGGGAGAACGAGAGAGATAGATATATGTTTAGAAAGATAGATAGCAAGAGAGAGAGTGTGTGTGTCCAAGAGAGAGGGAGAGTGAACAAGTGAGAGTGTGTCAAAGATAAAGGAAGGGAGAAAAGAAGAGTGAGAGAGAAAAAGGAGGAGAGAAAGAAAAAGGTAGGGAGAATTGGACATAAAGATAAGAAAGGTTTGAGAGAGAGAAAAGGAGAGAGAAGGGTGAGTGGCATTGAATGATAAAGAGAGATAGATAATAGAGAGAGATAGAGGAATAGGAGAGAGAGAAGGTGAGAAAATGGAGTGAGCAATGGTGAGTGAGCAATAAAGAGAGAAAAGAAGAAGGGAGAGGGAGAGAGGTAAGAGAAGTAAGAAGAAGAGAGAGGGAGGAGTGAGGGAGGAATACAGAAAGAGAGAGACAACAGACAATTAGGGGAGAGAGGGAGGAAAATATGAAAAGAAAAAGTGGGAGATGGAGAGAGATAGAGATAGATAAAAAGAGGGAGAAAGAGATAATGAGATAGGAAGAGGGAGAGAGCGAGAGGGAGAAGAACAAGAGAAAGAAAGAAAGACCATGAAAAACAGAGAAGAGTGATAATGAGAAAGTGAGAAAAGAAGGGGAAGAGAGGAGTGAGTGAGAGAGTTTTAAAAGTGAGAAGTTATGGATTAGAGGGAGAGAAGAGAGAGTGAGAGGAGTATTGTGAGAGACAAAGGTAGAGATGGAGATAGAAAAATATCTAGAGATATAGGAGAGATAGATACTACGTGAGGGGGTAATATAATAAGAGGGGAGAGGTAGTGATTGAGAAAGATAAAAATAGAACAAAAAGAGAGAATGTATGAGATAGAGTGAAGGTTGGGAGAGAATGAAAAAGTAAATAAAGAACTTGAAATGAGTGAAAGTGAGAGAGAGAGAGAGAGAGATTGAGAGAAAGAGCATGAGAAGGGGAGTGTAATGCTAACAAAGAGAGAGAGATTGAGAGAGATATAGAGAGGGATATAGTAAAAGGAGGGAGAGGAGAGAGAGAAGAGGGTGAGGGTGATAAAGAACTGAGAGGGATATGGTGATTGAGAAGAGAGATAGGAGTTAGAATTTGAGAGACAGAGAAAACAAGCAGGGAGTGTGTGAGTTAGAGAGAGTGAGCTAGAAGGGTGAAAGAAATGGGAGGGAGGTAGGGAGGGAGAGAAGGAGAGAGGAAGAGAGGGAGAATGGGAAGAAGAGGAAGGGAAAGATATCAAGAAAGGGCAAGAGAGGGAAGAGAGAGAAATGGTGAGTGATAGAGAGAAAGAGAAAAAATGAGAGGGTTAGAGAGCAAGATAAAGAGGGATAAGAGGAATAGAGAGAGGTGAGAACGAATGAGAGAGAGCACAAATGAGAGTTAAACAAAGCCAACTGGGAGAGCAAGGCAAAGAGCGGGGAGGGAGATAGTGAGGCAAAGAGAATGAGAAAAATATGGAATAAAAAGAAGTGTAAGAAAGAAATATATCCAAAGGTTAAGATAAACAAAGTGAGTAACTGTGAAAGAGATTCAGAGTGAGAGAAGAGCTTAAAGGTGGGGGAGAGAGATGAGAAGAAGGTAGCAATAATTGTGAAAGAGATCGAAGTGAATGTTGGAAAGAGAGAGAAGAGAGAGAAGAGAAGATAAGATGAGAGAGCGAGAAAGACATAGAGGAAAGAGAGGGAGATAGAAAGAGGGGGAGAAAAAAAATAAAAGAGAGATAGTTAGAGAGAGAATATGTGAGAGAGCGAGATAGAGAAAGAGAGCAAGAGATTAGACAGACCTCTAGATAGATTAAGAGAGAGAGCATGAGAGAGGGAGAGTGGCGTGGAGAGAGGAGGGTGAGCAAGTGTGTGTGTTTGAAAGATAAGAGTGAGCTAGAGAGGAGGGGAAATGAAATAAGGAGATAGATGCAGGGAAAGGGAGAGAGAGTGGAGTGAGAAATTGACACAGAGATAGTGAGGGTGTGAGAAAGGGTGATAGTACAATTGTGAGGGAGAAATAAAAGAGAGGGATGGAGAGAGATCAGGGCATGAAAGATAGAGTGTCCTTTAATACACATGAGAGGGTATTAAATATCTTTCACCATTAGATTAAATCATACATAAAAAAAGTTCCATAGTATTCAAACAGACATCCGACACTCACGACATAAAAAATTGATGCCAACAAAGAACCCCCAATAAGTGCAGCGCTGCTAAGCCACATAGCACTTATTGGAAGCAGCTCATTTTTTTATCAAAATAAGGTTCGTGGCAATAACGTAACTTGGTCAACCAAAGAACGGAGCTTAATACACAAAGAAGGAAAGTTGTACAAGTCATACCCAATCTTAGAGTGTGAGAAGGAATGTATACGGGCATATATCCAACTTGATAGGTGGACCCAGTGGCTACAAAGCGTGGCCTCTGAGGTGGGTTGGGTTGCTATGAATCATGACCCAAAGGCCTCAAATGCCTACTACAATAGGAGAAATGCTGAGAGACTTACATTCAAGCATATTAAGGGGTATGCATGGTAATAAGGCTAGATTATCTCATGTAACCCGAGTGATTTGATATGCTTCCTCATAAGAACCGACCAAGTGCTAACTGTGATTCTCGTTGAGTGAAGCAACCATAGTTCAGTTAGAAGGCTAAGGAGCTTGATGGATCTGATTAGAACCATAATTAATAAAGTTGCAAGAATGAGTGAATAGTCAAGAAGACAGAGTTATCTCATGTAAATCAAGTCATCTATTAAGCATATCAATAAGGATTGTCGTGGTTCATACATCCAACATGAATGGGGCAAAAAGTGATAATATCAGAAAGAAAAACTGTGAGATTTATATCCAATCATGAGACTAGATCGAGGCGTGAAATCTCAAATACCTGCTATAATAAGGGGAAATGTCAAAGGGGCTTACATTCCACATTAAAGGGCATGCAAGCTAAGCAGGATGGATTATCTCAAGTAATCTAAGTCATTTGTTTTTCTTCCTTGTAAGGAACAAACCAAGAGTAACTATCATTCCCAGTGAGTGAAGCACCCATAGCTCAATCAGAAGAATATGAAGTCTGAAGTATTTTGAATGGAGCAACAACTGATTCAATGACTAGATAGTATGATTAGTTGAGAAGGTCTAATCATCTTCTGTGATTTGAGTCATCTATTATGCATGTTGGTAAGGAATGTAAGGAATGTTGGTAAGGAATGTCATCTATTATGCACTCTCTTATATCACTCGCTCTTCTCTTTTTTCTCAATCTCTCTCTCACACACACATACTCAATCTTTTGTAACTCGGCTCTCATCCTTTCTCACTCCCTCTCTCTCTCATTTGTCTCTTCTTCCTGTCTATCAATCTGTCCCTCCCTCACTCCTCTCGACTCTCTCATTTATCTTTCATATCACACACTCTCTCTATCACTTCTCTCTCTTTTTTTCTCTTTATCTCACACTCTGTCTCTCCAAAACTCCATTTCTCTCTGTATCTATATCTTCTATCTCTTCTCTCTAACTCCTTTTATCTCTCTTCTACTATGTCTATCTCTCTCTCTCTTTTCTTCCTCACTACCTCCCTCACAACACTCTACATAAATATCACTCTCTTTCCCAATTTACCTCTCTTGCTCTTTTAGTTCTCTCTCTCCTTTTTTCTCTTTGTTCCCCTCTCCCTTTCACGCTCTCTTCCTCTCTATCTCTCCCTCTCTCCATCTACCTCTCCCTCTCTCCATCTACCTCTCCCTCTCTCCATCTCTCTATCTCTCCCTACCAATCTCACTCCCTCTCTCCATCTCTCTATATCTCGCTCCTTTGCTCTCCCTCTCTTTCTCTGTTATCCTCTCCATCTCACACTTTTTCTCTATTCCCCTCTCTTTCCCTCTCACTCTCACACTCTCTTTTGCATCTTATTGCTCAATCGCCTTCGCTCTCCATATCTCTATATCTCTTTTTATCTCCACCTCTTTTCCTTTCTTGCACTCTCCCTCCCTCCAATTTTTCGTTTATTGCTCTCTGTCCCTACCTTCCTCTCTCCCTTTCTCTCTGCTCCTTCCATCGCTCCTTTTCTCCATTTATCCCTATATCTTCTCTCACTTCCACTCTCTTCTCATGCTCTATAATCAGTCCCTCTCTCTCTTCTATCAATCCCTCCCTCTCTTATCTTTTTCTCATCTATCTCTTTTGTCATCCTCTCCCTTCACCCTCTCCCAGTTCACTTGACTTTATTTCCCTAACTGTCCCTCTCCCTCCTTCTATCTATTGTGCCATCACCCACTCTCTTGCTCTCAAATCTCTCACCCCTCGCTCACTCTATCCCTCTCTTTCTCTCTCTTCTCTTTGTCTATCTTTCCTTAATCTCTCTTGTGTTCTCACTTACTCCCTCTTTCTTTCTCATCTCTCACTCTCTCTCCATCTTCCCATCCTTTCTCTCACAGCACACCTTCTATGTTATCTCTGTCTCCATCTCTCTCCACTTTATGTTTCGTTCTATCTCTCGCATCTTTCTCACTCTCATCATCTATATCTTTCTTTCTCTTTATACCTCTCTCATTTTTGCTCTCTCTAGCTCTCCCTCTTGTTCTCTCTCTCTCTCTCTTGCTTTCTCTCCGCCTCCCTCTCTCAGTCTTCCACTCTGCGTCCCTCTCTTTCCCCCTTCTCATCTCTCTCCCCCATCTAGCCCCATCACTACCTCTCTTTTTCTTCCTCCCTCTCTCTCTCTCCCACTCACATTCTCTATCTAATTCGGGGCTCTTTTACTCTTTAGGTATCATTCAATACTCATCTCTTCCTCATTTTTCTCTCTCTCTTCTCTATTTCACGCTTCTTTGTCTCTCTATCCCTCTCCCTAGCCCTTTTCTCTTTTCCTCGCTCTCTTGCTATGAGTTTCTCCAACAATAGCTCACTTTCTATCTATTCTTTCTAATATATATATATATGTATATATATATATATATATATATATATATATATATATATATATATATATATATATATATATTTTCAATCTCCATCTTTATCTTGCTCTTTCTGCCTCTCCTCAATTAGTCACTCTATTTCTCTATCTTGAAGTCTCTCTTCTAGCTTTCTTTCTCGCTCTCTGTAATGCTCTCTCTTCTCTCTTTCTTCTCTATCTCCTTATCCTCTTCTTCGACCATTTTAGTCTTTTTTCCTCCTCCTTTCTATTACTTTCTTTTTCTATTGATCTCAATCGCTATCAAAATTTCTCTCTTAATCTTCTTTAATTCTCTCTCTCTTTTTATCTCTTGCTATCCATCTCTCTTTATTTATCCCTCTTCTGCTCTTCTTCGCTTTCTCTATTTTTGTCTCTCTTCTTGCTCTCACTTCTCTCTTATATTCACTTCTCTCTCTCACCCTCTCCAACTCTCTCTTTTTCACTCTCCTTAATCTTCCTCAATTTTCTCTCTATCTCCACCTCTACCTTTATTTTACTCTTCTCTTTTCTCTATCCTCATTCTCATGCTCTTTGTCCAGCCTCTCTCTCCCTCTCTCATGCACTCTCTCTCTCACTCCCTTCTCACTATCACACTTTTCAAGCTCTTTATTCTTCTTTATCTCTCTTTCTTTTGCATTTACTCTCTCTCACACATTTTGTCTCTTAAATCATTCTCTATCTTTCTTTCTTGCTCTCTCTCACACATTCTCTCACTTTATTATCTCTATATCTTTTGTCACACTTTCTACTTATATCTCTTATTATCTTACCCCCTCTTTCAATCTCTCGTTCTCCTTATCTCTCTTAATATCGTTGTATCTAACTCTTTCATGCTCTTATTCACTCACTCTCACAACTAGTCTCTCACTATCTCTTCTCTCTCTCTTGTTTTTTATATGTCTCTATCATTATCTTAACTCTTTTTCCATTTCTCTTGCAATCTCTCCTTCCATTCCCCTCTTCTTTTCATTCTCTCTATCTCAACCCACTCTCTTCATCCCCTGATCCCTCCCTCTCTCTTACTTACTCACTCTCTCCCTCCCTGGAGCTCTCTCACCCTCTCTCTCTCTCTCTCGCTTCTCTCACTCTGATAACTCTCTCACTCTCACCTGTCTTTCCCTTCCTTTCTCACTTTCTCTCTCTCACTCTTATCTCTCCCTTCTCCTCCCTCTCACTCTCTCTTTTTCTCTCTCCTGTCACTCCTCTCTCTTACTCTTCCCTCTCATTCTCTACAATTACTTTATATATCTATCTATCTCTCCCTCCCTTTTTCTCTCTATCTCTCTCACTCTGTCCATCTCTCCCTCTCTCTTCATCCCTTATTTTCTCATTATCTTTCTCTTCCTCTCTCTATCTCTCAGTCTATTTCTGTCCTTTATTTTCTCTTTCATGTCTTTCTCTCTCACCTTTCTTACCTATCTCCTTCACATTCTCCTTCTCTTCTTTTGTTTCCCTCTCTCTTCTCTCTCTATTTCTTCTTTATCTATTCTCTCTCCCTGTCACTTCCCTATCTCACTCCATCTCTCTTACTCTTTCTCTGTCTCCGTCTCTGTTTTACTCACCCACTCTATTGCTCTCTCAAATCTCTCTCACCTCCTCATTCACTCTTTCTCTTTCTCGTTGTTTATCTTTCCTTCTATCTCTCTGTGTTCTTACTCTCACTCTCCCTCCCTCTCTCTCAATCTCTCCACTCTCTCTCCATCTTCTCTATCCTTCTCTCTCTCACTCACACCTTCACTATCTTTATCTCCATTTCTACCTCTCTTACTGGCACACTTTATTTTTCTACTTATATCTCACCCGCTTTCTCACTTCCTTATCTTACTCTCATCATCTATTCTCTCATTTTATTTATATCTCTCTCATTTTTTCTCAGTCTCTCCTCTTTTTCTCATCTTTCTATTCTCTCACTCTCTTTTCTTTTGCTCCCTCTGCCCTCTCTCATTCTTTATTTTTCTTCCTCTCTCTCCCTCCCTCGATCCCATTCTCATTTCCTTCATCTCTCCTTCCCTTCCTCCCACTCTATCATGATCTCCCTTCTCAATCACTCTTCTATGTTTTCTCCTCACTCCTCATTCCTCTCTCCCTCACTCTCTCTTTCATTTGTCTCCTCTTCATTTCTATCAATCCGTCTCTCCCTCACTCCCTCTCTACTCTCTCCTTTATTATTTCTCTCACATACTCTCTCTATCACTCCTCTCTCTTATTTTTCTCTTTATCTCACGCTCTGTCTCTCCAACACACCATTTCTCTCTCTATCTATACATTCTCTCTTCTCTCTAACTCTCTTTATCTCCCACTATTGCTATTTCTCTCTCTTTTTCCTCAATCCCTCCCTCACACTCTATATAAGTATCTCTCTTTTCTACCTTTCCTCTCTTGCTCTTTTTAGCTCTCTCTCTCCGTTTTGCTCTTTGATCCCCTCTCCCTTCCACGCTCTCTCCTTCTCTCTCTATCTCTATATCTCTCTCTCCCACTCTCTCTTCCTCTCTCCATCTCTCTATCTCTCCCTCCCACTTTTTCTCCCTCTCTCAATCTCTCTATATCTCGCTCCTTTGTACTCCCTCTCTCTCTCTCTCTTATCCTCTGTATCTCACACAATTTCTCTATTCCCCTCTCTTTCCCTCCCATCCTTTATCTCTCTCTCTCTCTCACTCTCACACTCTCTTTTGCTTCTTAGAACTCAATACCTATCCCTCTCCATCTCTCTATCTTATTTTATTTTCACCTCCTTTCATTTCTTCCGCTCTCACTCCCTCCCTCCCTCCCTCTTTTTGTCTATTTTTCTCTCTCCCTTCCTCTCTTCTCCTTCCATCGCCCATTTTCTCCCTTTCTCCCTCTATCTTCTCTCACATTCACTATCTTCTCATGCTCTATAAACAGTGAGAGATGGAGTGTGTGTTGGAAAGAGACACAAAGGTTTGGTTGGAGAGGGAGAGAGCAAAGTGAAGAGTGAGAAAGTTAGAGCAAGAGTCATAAAGAGGTTGGGCAGAACGAAAGTAGAGAGAGTTGGAGCAGAGAGTGAAAGTGAGGGAAGAGATGAACATAAGAGAGTGTGAGAGAGATAGATAGTGGGAGAGAAAGACATAATGAGAAAGAGAGAGAGAGGGTAAAGATTGCAAGAGAAAGAGAGAGCTGACAAGAGAGAGTAGGAGAGGAAGAGGCCTACGAAGAGAGAGAGATAGAAGAGAGTGAGAGTAAAGTGAGAAAGGGAGTGATAGGGAAGGAAGGGAGAGAGTGGGAGAGGAAGAGACAGGTGAAAAGTGGGAGTAAGGGTTTGAAAAAAAGCAAGCATGAATGGGGCAAGAAAGATGGCAAGGGACGAGGAGATATAGAGTAGGAGAGAGCAGGAGAGAGCGAGAGTGAGGAAGCAAGGGAGAGAGTAAAAGTAAGAGATAATACTAGGGAGTTAGAATGCAAGAAATAATGAGAGAGTCAGAAAGAAGAGCAAAATAAAGTGCTAGAGAGAAAGAAAGAAAGAGATAAACGGTCAACAAAAGAGAGAGTGAGAGATAGAGGGAGGTAGGGACATTAAGAGTGAGAGAGAGAGAGGAATAAATAAGAGAGAGAATGTGCGAGTGAGTGATAGAGATAAGAGAGCAAGGGAGAGAAAAGGAGGGAGAACGAGGGTGAGAGAAAAGGAGAGAGCAAAAGAGCAAGATAGATGGAGAAAGGGAAGATTTACAATATAAAAGTCAAGAGAGAGAAAGTGGGAGGTGGGGAAGAAGAGTTGGAGCGCACAAGATGGAGGAGAGAGGAACAGAAAGAGCATGAAAAATAGAGAGTGAATAGTAAGAGAGAAGAGAGAGTGAGAAGAGAGAGATGACTAAAATAGAAGAGTGATGGGGAGAGAAGAAATGATACATGAGAGAGAGAAAGATAAAATGACATTAGAAGATTGCACAAGAGAAAGAAATGATAAGAGAAAGTTTGATAGAAGAGTGAGAGAGAGCTAGGAAAATGAAAGAGAGCGAGTGTTTGAAGAGAGAGTTATTGAGTGGGAGAAATAAAGAGACATGGAAAGTGAACCGTTGAGTGATTGATAAAGCGAAGGAGGGAAATATAAGAGATGGAGAGAGAGAGAGAGAGCGGGAGGGAAGAAGGGAGAGAACTAATAGAGAGAGGTAGAGATTGAGTGTTTATGAGAGCATGAGGGAGAAGAGAGGGTGAGAGGAAGAGGTAGAGAGAGATAAAGAGACTGAAGTGTTGGAGGGAGGGTGGGAATGAGAAAGAGAGAGGGGATAGAGATAAAGGGAATGAGAGTGGGATAGAGAGAGTTAGAGAGGGAGTGAGAGTGAGAAATAGAAAAGAAAAAGAGGGAGAGAAAAATTGAGGGGGCAGAGAGAAATGTAGGGAGCAAAGAGATAGAAAGAGATGTAGAGGGAGAGAGAATGAGAGAGGAGAGATGAAAAGGAAAGAGAGAAGGGAGAATGAGAGAGAGGAGATGGAAGAGAAAGAGAGAGAGAGTGGGAAAACCAAGAGCAACAGAGTGCGAGCAACGAGTGGGATATAGATGGAGCAAATTGAAGAGGATTAGAGATAGGAAGAGAGGGTCGGAATGAGGATGAGAGTTGGAGAGATAGAGGGAGGAGGACAGAGTGAGCGAGTGAACAAGAGAGAGGGAGAAAGAGAGAGAGAGAGAGAGAGGAAGAAAGAGAGATATAGAGGGGAAAAGGAGGGAAAGAGAGCGTGGAAGAGAGAGGGATGAAGAGTTAGAGAGATAATGATAGTGAGAGATAAGGGAGAGCAAGAGAGAGAGGTGAGAGAGAGAAAGAGGAAGGTAGAGATAAAGATAGTAGAATATCAAGAAGTAAGATGAAAAAAAGAGACTAAAAGCAGAGGAGATGTTAAGAGAGATGGGATAGGAAGTGAGCTATAAAAATTAAAGGAGAACAATGAGAGAGAATTTGTGTATGGAAGAGAGAATGAGAGAATAAAGAATATGAGAGGTGTGAAAATTAGAGAGGGAGAGTGTGAGAGAAGGTGAAAGTGAGGGAGATAGAGTGGCAAAGAGGGAAAAAGAGGATGAGAAGGGAGAAGAGAGAAGGTAATATAGAGACTAAGAGGTGAAGATACAAAAATAAGAGAGAATGAAGAGAGACCTTGGAGGGGGCAAGAGTGAAAGAAAGTGAGAGGAAAACACAAGAGAGAGAGGTAGGAAAAGACATACTGAGTGAATGAGGGAAGTAGGGTAAAAGAGAGGGGGAAAGTGAGAATGACAGAGAGAAAGTGGGGAAAATGAGAGTTAGATAATGGTAGAGAGAAGTGAGTGAGAGAGAGAAAGAAAGAGATAAAGGGTTGATGGAGAGAGAGAGAAAGAGAAGAGTTCCTTGAGCAAGAGAGAGGGAAGTTTGGAGAGAGAAGAAGAGAATGAAAGCGTGAGAGAGAGAGGAGTAAGTGAAGAGAAAGTTGAGTAAGTGAGAAGTGAGAGGGCAAGAGAGTTGCAATGTGTGAGAGAGAAGATAAGAGAGTATGAAAGTGCAAGAGAGAGTGAGGACGAGAGAGGGATGGAGACAGGGAGGACAGAGTGGAAATTGGTGGTAAGAGATATAGAGAGAGAAAAAGAGAAGTTTAGAGAAAGAGAGAGAAGAGGGTAGAGATGGAGAGAGAAGAGTGTGAGAAAGAGCAGAAAAGAATGTAAGAGAAGAGAGAGTGTGATGAAGAGACAGAAAGAAAGTTTATGTGAGAGAGCGATATATTGATCGAGTGAGTGATGCAAACAAAAAGAGAACAGGGAGGAGAAGAGAGAGGAAGAGGGGGAGGGATTGATTCAATTTTAGAGGAGAGAGATGGGAGTGAGTGAGAATAGAGAAATAAGAGAGTGGGAGAGAGGGCAAGAGTGAGAGTGAGAGTAATACATAAGAGAGAGTGATACGAAAGATGAGAGTGAGAAAAGGAGGAAGAAAGAGCAAATGAAACGGGGGAGAGAGAAAGAGAGAGGAGAGATAAGGAGAGTAAGAGGGAGATGGAGAGAAAGAGAGAGAGATAAACGAGTGAGAGCAAGAGAAATGGAAGAGATCCATGAGAGAGAGATGGAGGGCACAAGAGAAGGGAGACTGGGAGAGAGAATGAGAAGAAAGAGTGTGAGAGAGAGGGAGAAGAAAAAGAAATGAGGGAATAGAAAGATAAATAGAGCAAGAGAGTTGTGGGATGAGAGATATAGGGTTATAAAGAGGGCAAAATAGAAGTAGAGAGAGATGGAGGTAGAGGGAGAGATATGTGTATGAGAAACAACTTTAATAAAAGAGAGAGAATGATGAAGAGATTGGTAGAGAGTACAAGAGAGAAATTGAGGCAGATAAAAGAGAGAGAGGGAGTACTGGAGAGACGTGGAGTGAGTTAGAAAAGAGAGTGAAGAGAGATTGAGATAGAGGACAAAACTTAGATAAACAGAGAGAAAACATAAGGGAGTAAGGAAAGGAGGGAAGGTGGGTGAAAGCGAGCCCTTTTTATTCTTTCTCTGTCTTTATCATTCTTTCCAACTTTCTCTCTCACTTTTTTCCTAATCTCCTTTGGCCTCTTTCTCTCTTCTCTCGCTCTCTCTCTCCCTTCTTTATTTGTCTCTCTCCCTTTCCCCCTTCTTCTACTTCTCTACCGCTCTATAATTTTATTTTTTTCTTCAATTGCTCGCTCTGTCTCATCCTTTCTCACCCTCACTCTCAATATTCTTCACTCTTTCTCTCTACTACCTTATCTACTTATGCTCTCTAATCTCTCTCTCCCTCCTACATCTCCATCTCTTCTCTGACCTACTCTCTCTTTTCTCACACTCTTCTCTCTCGCTACCCTCTTCACTCTTTCCTCTTGATCCCCTCTTCAATGTCTCTTCACTTTTCTTTTTATCTTCCTATCTTCCTCACTCATGTTCTCTCCTCCAACTATCCCCTCTCCTTCTCTCACGCACTTACCACTTTCTCTCTCACTCTCTCTCACTCCCTTCTTCTCTTCTCCTTCCCCTCTCATTCTCCCTCTCTCTTCCTTGTCCGCTTTCTCTCCACAATCTCTCCCTTGCTCTTCCCCTCTCTAACTCTCTCTTAAGCTTTATTTTGTCCCCCGCTCTTTTGCTTTCTCTCAACTCTACTTCCATCATTCTCTCTCACTCTCTCTTCTCTAACTCCCTCACTCTCTTTCTCTCCACCCACTCTCTATCATCTTATCTCTCTCATTCTCTCTGTCTCTTTATTAATTCGCATCTCTTTCATGCTCTCTCTTCTCTCACTCTTTCTTTTTGCTCTCTTCTCTCTTTGTCACTCTACTCTCTCTTTCTCTCTCTTACCTTCACTATCTTCCTCTTGTTCTCTTTATAACTCATCTTCCCTCTCCCCATCCCACTTCTCTCTCTCTCTTCCACCATCTTGGTCTACCACCTTTATCTATCTCTCTCTAACTCTTCTGTATTTTACTTTACCTCTATCTATCTATTAATCTATTCCACTTGCATATTCATTCTTCTACCGCTCTCTCTTGTTCTCTCTACTCTCTTATTATCTCACTCCATTTCATTCTCTTATCTCTCACTCTCTCTCTCTCTCTCTCACCATCTCTTCTTTCTCTATCTTACCTTCTCAACCCTCTCTAGCTCTATCTCTTTTACTTTATGTACCTCTTTCTATTGCCCTCATTGTCTCACTCCCTCTCTTTTTTCACCCTTTTCTCCCCTTTCTTTTGCCTCTCCTTCACTCTTTCTCTATCTTACTTGCATTTTTTTCTCTCCCTTTTGATACATACATATATATATATATATATATATATATATATATATATATATATATATATATCCTTTTGTCCTTATAAGGGATGCTCCCCATTCAGATTTCTCAATGCTTGGAGTGATCATTCTAACTTCTTAGAGGAGGTGAAAAGAGCTTGGAGAGTTCCAGATTACCCCATATGCAATCCACTTAATAAACTTTGGAGGCTACATAAAAATGTGGTTTATCATTTAAGGAATTGGAATAAGCACAGCTTTGGGAATGTGTTTCAACAAGGGATGCTGATACTAAAGTGCAGTTGCTAGAAGCTCACCAAGACTAGGGTGTGAATCAGGATCAAGATCTAATTTCTGCTCATACTCAATTATTACTAGCTTTGGATAGGGAAGAGAATTTTTTAAAACAAAAAGCTGCGGTTAACAGCTATCTTTTTGGGGACCGGAACACTAAGTATTTCCATGCCATGATTAAAAACAGGAGGAAGATTAATGCTATTCTTAGAATCAAGGATTCTGTTGGTAATTGGGTTACTGATCAACATGCTATTTAACAAAGTGATGTACAGTACTTTCAATCTCTGTTTGTTGCCCAACCTACATCATCAAATTCTTTGTTTACTGAGGTTTTTTCAGGAAACTATGCACATGTAAATCAGCTTAACTTGACTTTATTCCCTGATGAAAAGAAAATTTTGCATGCTTTAAAAAGTATTGATGGAAATAGGACTGCTGGTCCTGATGGCTTAACCTCAACTTTTTACCTAAAAGCCTGGGACATTGTGAGCACTGATCTCATTAAGGCTGTTCAATCTTTCTTCTCAGGAACTGATCTACCAAAGTATTTTACTGCATCTAGCATTGCTCTCATTCCTAAGGATACTCAAAAATCAAGCTGGGTAGATTTCAGACATATTAGTCTCACCTCTACCTTTTCTAAAATCATTAGCAAGATTATAGTGGGGAGATTGCAACCTCATCTTAATCATTTAATTATCTCTAACCAATCTGCTTTTGTGTAGGGGAGAAACATCACTGACAATTGCTTGCTTGCTCAGGAGTTGTTACTGGATATTGATAAGGGCTGTAGGGGACAGAATATCATTTTTAAGTTGGATCTCAAAAAAGCTTATGACACTATCAGTTGGCATTTTATAGATCTGGTGCTTAAAGCTCAAGGTTTCCATCCCTCCTTCTGTAATTTAATTCAGAGATGGCTCTCAAGTGCTTATTATAGTGTCCTTGTTAATGGTAGCAGCTTTGGTTTTTTTAAAGCAGGTAGGGGGTTAAAGCAAGGTGATCCCCTTTCCCCAACTGTTTTCATTTTGGCCTTTGACTATTTTTCCAGGATTATTAATGCTGCTCATAATCACTACCCCTACCTAAATTATAACCATGGCTCCTCCCAAATTATCAGTCATCTGGCCTATGCAGATGATGTAATTATTTTCATTAATGGGAGCAAGCAACCTATCAGAATAACTATCCAAATGACAGAACATTTATCCAAGGTAGCTGGTCTTGAACTCGATAGAAGGAAGTGTCAGTTTTTGACTGGGAAAAGGTATAAACATCAGCAGTGGGTGAAAGAGTTCTCTCGCTTTTCGGCTGCTGAACTTCCTTTAAAGTATCTAGGGGTGCAGTTGATCAAAGGCAGGAGAAAACAATCCCAATATGATGAGGTGGTACACAAGATTGCATCAACTTTAAACTGTTGGACCAATACTTTCTTATCGAATGGAGGTAGATTAACTTTGCTAAAAAGTATTTTATCAACCTTCCCTCTTTATACCATGCAGATGGTTGGAATGAAAAAAAGTACCCAAAAGTTGATTGAAACTATCTTCAATAAATTTCTTTGGGAGGGTCAGTCCAAGCAACACCATTGGACTGTGTGGAATAAATTTTGTAAACCTATAAAGGCTGGGGGCTTGGGCATCAAGAGCTTCCAATAGATGAGCCACCTTTTTTACTGTAAACAATGGGTCAAATTTAGAAGGCAAGATACTATGTGGGCTAAATTCTTAAAAGAGAAATATTGCAGGAAATCACATCCAAATGCTGTTTTGCCAAAGCTGGGGGATTCAAAACACTAGAAAAGTTTGCTGAAAGTGAGGGAAACAGCTAACCAGTTCTTCTGCTGGGAGGTTGGAGCCGGGGATGTAAATTTTTAATATGATAAATGGATTCCAGATGGTCATTTAACTTTCACTAATGAGATAAATCATCATCTTACAGTTTCAGATTTCTGGGTGGAGGACCATTCCACCAATGGAATGTTAGTCTTCTGAGAGAGGTGTTGGATGAGGAAAGTGTGCAGCAGATCCTTGTCATCCCTATTGAACCAACTAAACCTGATAAAATTTTGTTGAAGCAATCTAACAAACAATCCTTTAACAGCATGATACACAATTCCTTCACTTCATGGTCTGACACCAATTGGGGGGAGAAGATCTGGACCAGGCTATTGTCTCCATCGATGTCCTTTTTTTGTTGGAGATTATTTCATAAGTATCTTCCATTGGATGATATCTTGAAGTTAAAAGGGCTGAGAACTGCCTCTAGATGCTGGTTATGCCATTCTCATGAAGAAACTGTCTCTCATCTTTTCCTAAATTGCTCTATCACTAACCAAGTATGGAATGCTATGTTACATCAACTAAATTTAACACAACTTAAATATAACTGGATATCCTTGGAGGCTTACTGGGAGGACTGGAAAGATGAGCAGTGGTACTAAGTTCCTTTAGTCCTCTGCTGGTTTGTATGGATGGCCAGAAATCAAGCTAAGTATGAAAACAAACCTTGTCTGATTAATACTATTGTTGCTAATTGTTGTAGCTTCACAAACAAACACTCATTGCTGGAATGCTCCACCAAAAGAAAAACTGTTTTGCTGAGATGGTCCCTGCCTTCCATGACATGGATTAAAATCAATAGTGATGGCAGTTTTACCCCTTCATCTGATGGTATAGGTTCTGTGTGCACAAACTCTTTGGGTCAGTTATTGTGGTTTTTTCATGCACCCATTGTCTCTTCATCAGCTTTGTATTCTGACCTTCAGGCTGCTCACTGGGCACTTGTTACTACTAAAGCACTCAATTATCATTATGTTTGGATAGAATCTGACTCACAACAATTGATTAATATTCTGCAGGGGTTCTCTCCTCCTCCCTAGAATTTGGTCTATTTTCTCAGAACCATTCTCTCTACTTTTGGTTTTTTTACACTTAAATGGTCACATATATTTAGAGAGGGTAACCAACCTACTAATTGGTTGGCCAAAAACGCTGCATCCACTAGTAATACAGTTTTTCTGCTACACCTTTTAAGCCTCTAAGGCTTTTACTATTAAGGGATTTGACTAATATTCCCTTTCTCCGATGTATGTAACCTTTTTTATTGAATGTATTTTCCCTCTCTCTGAATATATATATATATATATATATATATATATATATATATATATATATATATATATGTACATACATATATATTACTCTTCATTTTATTTTCATCTCCCTTGCATTATCTCTACCCCACTATTTCCTTACTTTGTTACCCTCTCTCTCTCTCACTCACTTTTTTCTCTCTTATTTATGTCTATCTTTCCTCTCTCTGTCTTTATCTCTCTCACCCTCTCCTTCTACTCCTTTCTCCTCCTCTCTCTAGTTCTCAAACTCTCTTTCACTCCATCTCCCACTCGCTCTCTCTTCTTTCTCACTCTCTTTCCCTAACAATTCTCTATCTTTTGATTACTTTCTCTCCCTCTCCCTCCCTCTCATCTCTTTCCTTTTTTATCTCTAGCTCTCCATCTGTCTTTTTCCCTTTATCTCGTTGTATCAATCTCTCTCTTCTCGCACTCTCTCTCCTCACTCTGTCATTCACTTTTGTGCTCTCTCTCTTTCTTTCTCTCTCACCCTCTCTTCTCTATCTCACCCTCAGTCTTAGTCTCAACTCTCTGTTTCTCTTTATCTATCTCAGTTTCTATTGTCTCTCTTCTCTCTCAGACTTTTTTGCTATTTCTCAATAACTCTCCTTTTTTCCCACTCTCCCTCTCCCTCTCCCTACCCCTCCATTTCTAGCTCTTTCCCTCTCTCTCCCTCCCTCTTTTTCTTTTCTGTATCCATCAAAATCTTAAAATCATTCACACTCCTTTTCTTGCTCATTCTCCCTCACACACTCTCTCTCAAATTCTCTCTCTTCTCCATCTCCCTTTCCCCCTCTTTCTCTTTCTCACGCTCTTTTCTATCTCTCTATCCTCTTATCTCCCATCTTGTCTCTATCTTACTCTCAATCACTATCACAATTTATGTTTCATTTTCTCCCTCTCTCTCTCTCACTCTTCTCTCTTTCTTTTTAAATATCTCTTGCTTTCCCTCTCTCCTTCTCCCTCTTTATCTATTTCTTTCATTCTCTCTCTTTATCTAACTCTTCTCTATAGTGTACTCTCTTTCTTTCTCTCAATTTTTTCTAATCTTCTCTCCCCTTACCTAGCTCTCTAACTCTCTATCTATCTCGTTATCTCTTTCTTTCACTCTCTTATCTCTCACTTTTCTCTCTTTTGCACTTCTTTCTCTCTCTCACTCTCCCTCGTCCTTTCTTAATCGCTCTCTCTCCCTCCATCCCTCCCTTCCTCTCCCTCCATCTCTTTCCCTCTCTCTCCCTCCATCCCTCCCTTCCTCTCCCTCCTCCCTCTCAAATTCTTGCCCTCTCCCTCTCTCCATCCCTCCCTCCCTCTCCTTTCATTCTCTCTCATATTCTTTATCTCACTCTCACACCCTTTCTCTCACTCATTCTCTTAATCTCTCTCTTCTCTCATTCTTCATTCACTTTCATATGTATCTCCCTGCCCCTTACTCATACGATTTTCTTGCTCTCCCCAACTTTTCTCTACCTTTATTTTCTTTTTTCTCACTCTCACTCCCTCTCTCACTCTTGCTCTCTCATTCTCACTATCTAACTCTCCTTCTATTTATCTTTCTCCCTTCTCTCTTTCTCATTCCCAACCTCCCTCCATCACTCCAGTCTCTCTATCTCTCTCACTCACCCTCTTCCTCTCGCCCTCTCTTTCTCTCTCATGCTCACAATTACACTCACTCTCTACCTCTCTCTATTCCCTCTCTCTCTCACCCTACTTCTCTCACTCTCCCTCTCTCCATCTCTTATATTTCCAGCCATCATTCCAACCCTATCTCTATTTGTATCAATCTCTCTACATTTCGCTTTCCTTATCTCTCTATTTCTCCCACTCAATATCACACTCTCACCCATTTTCCTAGCTCTTTCTCTCTCACTCTTCTATCACACACTTTCATCATTTCTTTCTTTTGCACAATCTTCTAATGTCATTTTATCTTTCTCTTTCTCGTCTCTTTTCCTTCTCTCCCTATCACTCTTCTACCTTACACCTCTCTCTCTTCTCTCACTCTCTCTCTTCACTCTCTTACTCTTCACTCTATCTATTTTTCTCGCACTCCCTTCCTCCCTCCATCTTGTGCTCTCCCACTCTTCTTCTCCTCCCGCTTTCTCTCTCTTATCTTTTATATTGTAACTCTTCCCTCTCTCCATCTATCTTCCCCCCTTTCACTCTCTCCTTCTCTCACTCCATTGCTCTCCCTCCCTTTCTTTCTCTTACTCTCTATCTCTATCACTCACTCTCACACACTCTCTGCTTTATCTTCCAATCTCACACTTACTGAATCTCCCTACCCCCCTCTATCTCTTACTATCTCTTCTATTGATTGTTTATCTGTCTATCTTGCTTTCTATCTACCACTTTACTTCGCTCCTTTCAGTCTCTCTCATCCTCTCTTGCACTCTCACTCCCTAGTCCCATCTCTTACTCTTCACTCTCTCCCTCTTTTCCTCACTCTCGCTCTTTCCCGCACTCTCCTATTCTATATCTCCTTGTCTCTTGCCATCTATCTAGCTCCATCAAAAGCTTTCTTTTTTTTAGATCCTTACTCCCACTTTTCACCCCTCATCCTATCCCACTCTCTCCCTTCCCTCCCTCTCTCACTTTACTCTCACTCTCTTCTATCTCTCTTTCTCCCTCAGCCCATTCCTCTCTTACTCTCTCTTGTCAGCTCTCTCCCTTTCTCTTGCAATCTTTACCATCTCTCTCTTTTTCTCTCTATCTCTTTATCTCCCACTATCCATCTCTCTACCACTCTCTTAAATCCATCTCTCTTTCACTCTCTGCCTCTAACTCTCTCAACCTCCGTTCTGCCCAACTCTTTATCACTCTTGCTCTAATTTTCTCACCCTTCACTTTGCTCTCTTGCTCTCCACCAAACCTTCATTTGTCTTCCCAACACACTATATTTCTCACTAATTATAGAGCATGAGAAGAGAGTGAATGTGAGAGATGATAGAGGGACAAAGGGAGAAAAAGCGCAATGGTAGGAGCAAATAATAGAGGGATAGAGGGAAATAGGCGAAAAGAGGGAGGGTAGGGAGAGTGGAAGAAAGGAAAGGAGGTGAAGATAAAAAGAGATAGTGAGAGATAGAGAGGGATAGGCTTGAGTAATAAAAAGCAAAGGAGAGTGTGAGAGTGAGAGAGAGATATATATATAGGAAGGGAGGAAAAGAGAGGGGAATAAAGAAAAAGTGTGAGTTAGAGAGGACATGAGAGAGATAGTGAGAGTATAAAGGAGCTAGATATAGAAGATGGAGAGAGGGAGAGAGAATGGGAGGGATAGATAGAGAGATGGAGATATGGAGATATGGAGAGAGGGAGAGATAGAGAGATAGAGAGAGAGAGCATGGAAGGGAGAGGGGAACAAAGCGCAAAAAGGAGAGAGAGAGCTAAATAGAGAGAGATACTTATATAGAGTGTGAGGGAGGGAGTGAGGAAGAAGTGAGAGATTAATAGCAAAAGAGAAAATAAAGAAAGTTAGAGAGAAGAGAGAATATATAGATAGAGAGAGAAATGGAGTGTTAGAGAGACAGAGCATGAGATAAAGAGAAAAAAAGGGAGAAGTGATAGAGAGAGTATGTGAGAAACGATAAAGGGGGTGAGCAGAGAGGGAGGGATGGATTGATAAACAGGAAGAGGAGATAAATAAAAGAGAGAGAGAGGGAGAGAGGAATGAGGAGTGAGGGGATGAGACAGAAGGGTGATGGAAAAGGGAGATCGAGATAGAGTGGGAGGAAGGAATGCAAAGTTGAAGGCCATTGAAAGGGTGCGAGGGAGGGAGAGAGGGAGACAAGAAAGAAAGAGAGAGGGCAATGTAGGAGCAAGAGAAGAGAGGGTGAGAGAAGAGAAAAATGAGTAAAAGAGAAGAGAGAGTGACATATGCAACTTAAAGGAAGAGGGAGGGAAGAGTAAGAGTGAGTGTGAAAATGGAAGAGAGAGCGAGTGACAAAAGATTGAGTATGAGAGACAGAGAGAGGCAGAGAAAAAAGAGAAGAGACAGTGATATAAGAGAGAGCAGTTGAGTGGAAGAGATAGCGAGACAATGGGAGTGCAACGTAGTGTAAGGGGGAAGAGAGAACGATAGAGATAAGGATGGAAAGTGGGAGAGAGAGAGAGAGAAGAGATGGAGAGTAGGGAGGGGAAGGCGTGGTGAGAGAGAATATAGTATGAGAGAGTGTGTGAGAGAGAGGGAGGGTGCAAGGGGGAGAGAGAGAGAAGAGAAAGCAAGAGGGAAGAGTGAGGAAGATGGAGCAAGTGAGGGAGGAAGAGAGAGAGAGAGGGAGATAGATGAACAGAGATAGAAGAGGGAGAGATGGAGAAAGAGTAAGAGAGAGGTTCATAGTGTGACAGAGATAAAAAGGGAGGAGAGGGTAGAGAGAGCATAAGATGGAGAAAGAGAGAGAGAGAGGGAGGGTAGATATAGAGAGAGAGCTAGAGGGAGAGTTGGGTAGATTTAGAGAGAGTAGAAGCAAAAAAAAGGAAGTGATAGGGAGAGAAAGGTAGAATAAGAGAGATAAAGGGAGATAGAGACTGATAGAGTGGATGACAAAAAAGGTACATAAAAAAATGAGAGAGTGTAAAAGCGAGAGTAGGGGAGCGGGAGAAAGAGTTATAGAGAGAGGGGGATAGAGAGGATGAGAGAGAGGGAGAGTGACACCTAGAAGGCAACAAGGAAGTGTGAGTGAAAAGAGAGAACAGACAAGAGAGGGATTGAGAGTGAAAAAAAGGAGACATGGAGAGAAATATTTATACAAACTAAAGTGAGAGACTGATAAGGAGGGAAGGAGAGGGGAGGGAATGATAGAGTAAGGAGAGACAGGAAGAGAGGGAAGAAACAGTAAGAATCTGAGATAGAGAGGGTGAGGGAGTGGGAGGGAGATAACGAGGAAGCAAGACAGAGAGATGGAGGGAGGGTGGAGAGTGAATAGGAGAAAGAAGGGGATAATAAAAGAAGAGGAAAGAGGGAAAGATTAGGGAGAGTTAGAAAATGCAAGAGAGGTATAAAAAGGGAGAACAGAGAGAGTGAGAGAAAGAGAGAGAACAATGAGCAAAGAAAAAGTGAGAGAGGGAGAGTGAAGAAAGTGTGAGAGAGACAGAGAGAAGCGGGAATAATAAAGTGAAAGGATAAGAAACCATAAGATGGAGCAAGAGAAAAAGATGGAGAGAGATAACAAGCCAAAGAGAAAGTAAGGGAGGGGGAGATATAGAATGGGAGAGGGTATGAGGGAGTGAGAGAGGGATGGAGAGAGGAGAGTAAGATTGAGGGAGTAAGTAAATGGTAGAGGTGAGAAAGTAATAGAGTTTAAGAGATAGAGAGGGAAGGAAAGAGAGAAAAGCATAATAAAGAGCTAGAGGAAAAGGGAGATAGAGAGCGAAGAAAGTGTAAGAGAGGATGTGAACTAGAGGTGCGAGGAAAGAGAGAGAGGTAGGGGTTGCAAAAGAGAGGTAGAGACAATAATATAAAGTGTCATTGAGGGAGGTAGTAAGAGAAATAATTAGATTGAGTGGGGGAAGTGAGATAGAGTAATTAAGAGAAGAATTATTGAAAGATATAGAATGAGAGAGAGCATGTGAAGAGAGGAAGAGGTAGAAAGGGTGAGAGCTAGAGAGAGAAGAAAAGGCGAGATGAAAAATACAATGACATGGAGAAGAGAGAGTGGGAGAAAAGAGAATTGTGAGAGAGTGAAATAAAGAGGGAGAAAGAGAAGTGGAGATAGTTGGAGAAAGAGAGAAAGAGGTAGAGATTAGAAGAAGTGAGAGGGAAAGGGAGAGAGGGAGACAAACATAGAAATACAAAATAGATGGAGAAAAGACTGAGATAAAGTTCTAGAGAAGTACAAAGATAGAGAAAATGAAAAAAGAATGAGAGAGAGAGAGTGAAAGTTTGAAAAAGACAAGGAGAGAGACCAAGTAATAGTAGAGAGTACTAGCAAAATACGGGGAGAGAGAGTGGGTGTAAGAAAGGAGGAAGAGAGAGTGAGAGAGGGGAAAACGAAGAAGACAGAGTAAGAGGGAGATAAAGTGAGAGAAGGAAGGAGAGTGTCAGGGATAACAACAGAGAGATAGAGGGAAATTGAGAGAATAAGAGAGAGAAGAGCAGGAGAGAAGAGCGAGAAGAAAGCAAGAGAGAGCATTAGTTAGAGTGTTAGTGAGAAAGATAGCAAAGGACTGACATAAAGAGCTGGAGAGATAACAAGACAGAGATGGGAAGAATGAGAGTATGAGAGTGATATGGGAGAGAGTAAGAGGAGCAATGAGAGAATACGAAAAAGATAGAGAGCAAATATCAGCTAGAAAGACTAAAAAGAGAGCAAATGAGAAAGAGTGTGTATCAATGAATATCAAAAGAAAGAATAGAAGGTTGGAAAATAAGGAAAATAAGGGAGATTGAGAGAGGTGAGTGAAAAGATAGAGAGCTAAAAAAAGGAAGGAGAGAGAGAGAGAGAGAGAGAGAGAGAGAGAGAAATGAGAGATATATAGAGGTGAAGAAAGAAAGAGATAGAGTTGAGCGGATGAGAGATGGAGAAAGATTGATGAGTAGTGAGACAAAGGGAAAGAGAGAGGAAGAGAAAGAGAAAAGTGAAAAGGAATGAGTGAGAGAGATTGAGAATGACATAGCTAGAAGGGGATGGAGATGGAGAGGGAGCTAGATATAAAGAGAAGAGTGAGGTAGAGAGAGTAACTGCAAGACTGAGAGTGAAATTATGAGAGATATTGAGAGTGAGAGAGAGTAGAAGAGAGGGTAGATGAGGGGGAGAGTGAATGATGGAAATAGAGAGATAGAGATAAAGAGAGAATGATTGAAAGAGAGTAAGGGAATGATAGAGAGAAAGAGAGGAGAAGAGAGTGAGAGAGCTAGAGGGATATGGTGGAAAGAATGGAAGATAGAGAGGGGAGGCAAAGAGAAAATAAAAGAGAGAGATAGAGAGAATGTATGAGTGAGTGAGATAGTGAAGATAAAGAGAATGAAAAGAGATATTCAGAGAGATAAAATAAGATATGGAGAGAGAGAAAGGAGATAGAGGAAGAAAATAGAGTGAGAATGGAGTAGGGGGAGAGAGAGCTGTAGACAGAGCGAGAAAATGTAGAAGATGAAGGAAAACCTGGAAGAATCCTCACCATCCTTCTCTTTTTCTCTCTCTCCTCTACCTCTTCACTCTTCTTTCCCCATTGTTCCTCTCTCTCCCTCACTCTGTTCTTCCCTTTCCTCTTCTTCCCCCTCTCTCCATCAATGTATCGCTCTCTTCTATCTTGCTCACTCACTCTCTCGCTGCCTTTCACTCTCCTTCCATCTCTCTCTCTTCTCTCACTCTAAGCTCTCTTCACTTCCATTTCTCAATCTCCCTACCTCTCTCTCACGTATTCTCTTCTACTTCTTCCTCGCTCCATCTTACTCTCTCTCTCACTCTTCTATCTATTGATCTCTCCCTCACCATACCTCTCTCAGTCTCTCTCATATTCATTTTTATTTCTTTCTCCCTCTCTCCCTTTCGACTATCCATTTCTCTCTCTTTCACCTTTCTCTCCCACACTCCTCACTCTTCCTCACTTCTTATACCTATCTCTATCTCCTTCTCTCTCTCTCCCTCCCTCTCACACACTCTTTTTCTCTATCACTATTTCGCCCACTCTTTTTTTATTCTTATCCTCTCTCCTCCCACTATCATGCTCTCTTATCCATGTCCCTCTATCACTTTTAATCTTATCACTCATCTATCTCCTTCTCTCTCTCACACCTTTCTTATCTATATCTTCAATTCTAATCCCTCCCTCTTTCTCTCTTCAACTCGTCCTCATTATCTCTTCCTCTCTTCATTTTTTACACACTCTCTCTTGTTCACTATCCATCTATCTTGTGCTCTCTTTCTTGCTCTATCTACACTCTTCTCTTGCTTTCTCTCAAAAAATTTATCTCCATCACTTTGTCCCTCTTTCTCTCTATCTATGTTTCTTTCTTCCTCTCTGTCTCCTCTTCACTTTAATTATCTCCTTCTCTCCCACTATCAATCTCTCTTTATCTTTCTCTTTCCCCCTCTTTCTTTCCCACTCCTGCTCCTCTCTCCCTCTTACTCTCTCTTCTGCTGCCTCTCTATCTCTCTCCCTCCCCTTCTTCTCTCTCTTCTCTTTCTCTCTTACTCTCACTCTCTTCCCCTCCCTTTTTGCTTACCATCATTTGTGATATATCTCTCCCACCTTTAGCTCTCTCTTCTCCATCTCTTTCTCTTTCATCCACTTTCTGTCTCTCTTGTCACTCTCTTTCTCTATCCCTCTTCATCTCTCCCTCTCCCTAACACTCTCTCTTGGTCACTCTCCCTCTCTCTATATCTCTCTCACTTTCTGTCTCACTCTCTCTTTTGTTGCCCTATCTCACACTCTATTTCTATGTATCTCCATCTTTTTCAAACTCTCTCTCATGCTGCTATATATTTTTCGCCCTTTCTATTTCTCTTGCTCTTGCTCTCATTATCTCGCTTTGTCCCCCAATCTCCGTTTTTAACTCTCCCTCTCACTTACACACAAAAACATTCTCTCTCTTCCTTTATCTCTTTATCTCACTCTCACCTACTCTCTCCCTCTCTCTCTCTCACTCCTCTCTGTACCTCATACTTTCCTCTCTCTCTCTCTCTCTCTTTCGTTAACTTACTCTCTTCTTCTCTCTCTCTCTTCTATCTCTCACCCTCTCGCTCTAGATCTCTTACACTCTCTCTATCTCTCTCAAGATCTCTCACTCTCTTTCACATGCACCCCTTCCATATCTCTATCTATATTTCCTCTCCCAATATTTCCCTCCCTGCATCTCTCTCTCTCTCCCTTTCTTTCGATCATTATGTATCCCTCTTTCTATCTGACACACCCTCTCACTTACTCTCTCTCCACCTCACGCGCTCTCCCTAACACACTATTTGCCTAGCTCAATATCTCTCACTCTCTCTTCTTTTACCCTCTCTCAGTCCTCTCTATTTCCATCTCTATTTTTTTTATCACTCGCTCTCTCAATCTTCTCTATCTTTCTCCCCCTTTCTATCTCTCTCTCTTACTCTCATTCTCCCTATTTCTCCCAATCGCTTTTTTGAACTCCTCGATCTTCATCTCTCTCTCCCCTTTTCTCGCTATCTCGCATTATTTCTATTTTCTCTACCTCTTCTCCCCTCTTCTTTTTGGTCTATCTCACCATACTGCTGCTCCTATTATGTAGCTCTCTCTCCCTCTTACTCTTCTCTCTCTCATACCCTCACCATCACTCTATATCAATCCATCTATCTCTCTCCCTTTTTCTCAATCTCTCTCCCTCTCTTTCCATCCCTCACACCCTCTCCATCTCTCTAATTTTCTCATTACCTCTCCATTTTTCTCACTCTCTCTATTTATTTATCTTATTTCTATCCCTCTTGCCTTTCTCTCTCGCATATTTTACTTATACGCTTTCCTTCTTCCTCTATTTACCTCTTTCTTCTCTCTCTCACTTCATCTACATCTCTCAATCTCTCTCCCCCTCTCTCTTCCTCTACTTCACTTCGTCTCTCTCTCTCTCTCCCTTATTCTCCCTCTATTTTCTCTCTTACACACTCTCTTGTTTACTCAAATCTCTCTCACCCTCTCTCACGCTCACCCTCTCTTTCTCTCTTTTTCTCTTTGTCTATTTTTCCTTCTTTATCTTTTGTGGTCTCACTCTCTCCCTCTCTCTTTCTATATCTCTCTCTCACACAAATACCTTCCCTATCTCTATCTCCATTTCTCCCTCTCTCTGGCACTCTTTATGATTCTACTTCTATCTCACTCACTTTCTCACTTTTCTAACTTACTCTCATCCTCAATATCTCTCTTTCTCTATCACTCACTCATAATCTACCTATTTCTTACTAGCTCTCTCTATTGTGCACTCTCTATTTATTTCTCTGTCCCTCCCTCTCTCTTTCTTCCTTGCTACCTCCCTTTCTTTCCTACTTCTCTCTATCTATCCTCCACTCAAGCTCCCCCACAATCTCCCTATCCCCCTCCCTCTCTCCCTCTCACAATCTCTATCCCTCTCTTTTACTCTCTTGGTGTCACTCAGCCTTCATCTCCTTCTCCTTCTTTTCTCACACACTTCTCTATTTCGCACTATATTATCTCTCTCCCTCTCTCTAGCCCTTCTCTCTTCCGTGCTCTCTCTCGCTATGAGTTTCTCTTACAATCATTCACTTTATATCTCTCCTTTTTTATTTCTATCACTTTTTTCCTTCGGACTTCATCTTTATCTTCTCTCTCTACCTCTCTTTCTCCCTCACCCTCTTAGTCACCCTCTCTCACTATCTTGAACTCTATCTACTCCCACTCTCTTTTTGGCTATTTCTCTCACTCTCTGTTATGCTCACTCACCCTCTATTCTCTCATTACCTATTTCTCCTCATTTATCTTGCTCCCTAACTCTCCCTCTTTCTTTATATCTATCTCACTCTCACGTTTTCTCTCTATCTCTATCTTATCTTTTTTCTCTCTATTTTTGTTCCTTCTCTTTTTTCGCTCTTCCTCTCTCAAACACTTTCTCTCCGCCTCCCACTCCCCCCCCTTTCCTCCCTTTCTATCTTTCATGTTCCTATCACTCTCCTTCCCTCTCTTTTCCTACTCCCTCACAATCACTTTTTCACCCTCTCTCACACCTTCACCATCTCTATCTCAATTTCTCACTTATTTGTTTATCTCTCGGTCTTCTTCCCTCCCTCTTTCTCTCTAGCTCTCACTATCTTCCAAACACACTCTCTTGCTCACTCTCCTCTCTTACCCTCTCTCTCTAACTCTCCCTCTACCTCACCATATATATTTTCTATCTCTCTTACACTCTCTTTACTTTCTCTCTATCTTCCCCAACTTGCTCTCTCGTACATTCTCTTTATCTCTCTCTTTTATTTTCTCTCCGCCTCCCTCTCTTTATCCCCAATCTTTTCACCATATCTCTCTAGCTCTCTCACTCTCTTCTTCTCTCTTTCTCTCTCTATCATTCCCTTTCTCTATTTCCATTATTCACTCTTTATTTCTCTTTTTCCATCATTCCCTATCCCCCTCCATCTATCCTCTCTGCTACCCTCTCTCTCTCTCTCTCAATCTCAATAGCTCGCATAATATCACTTTGAGACTCTCAGCTACTCTCTCTACCTCACTCTTTTCTCTCTATCTCTCTCCCTCTCCATCTCATCACTCTAGCTATGTCATCATCAATCTCTCTCCCACATTCCTTTCATTTTTCTCTCGCTCATTATTATATTTCTCTTCCTCTCCCTTTCCCTTTATCGCACTACTATCCATCTCTCTTCCATACTACTCTATCTCTTTCATTCTTCACCTCTATATATATCTCATTTTCTCACACTCTCCCTTTCTAGCTCTCTCTTTATCTCTCTCGTCCCTCTCTCTCTCTCTCTCTCTCATTTTCTTCATTCTCCTATCGTTTATTCTCTCTCAATATTCAATGACACGGGATAAGCCATATTGATATTATCTATCTCCCACTTTTTATAGTCAATCTTTTCGCTCTTCTTGCAGAGATTCTCTCTTTCTTTTTCATATTCGCTTTTTCTCACTCTTACTCTCTCCTCGATCACTCTCATTATCTCATTCTTCCCATCTCATTCTTGATATCTCTCTACCTCTGTATCTCACTCTTTTTCTTTCAATCTAACTCATTCTCTATTCTCATTCTCTCTCTTGCTTTCTTTTTGCTTTTATGTCCCGCTCTTCTCTCTCTTATTCTCTAAATTTTCCTCTCTCTCTGTATTGTTGACGCTCACACTGTCCTTCCTTCTCTCTCTTTATCTCCTTCTAATTCTGTCTCTCCTTTGTCTTCCCCTTTCTCACTCACTTCCTCCCTTTGTTAATCCACTCTCTCCCCCCTCTTTCCTTCATTCTCTATACTATTACTTGGTCTCTTTCTTTTTGTCTATCTCAAACTCTCACTCTCTCTCCACCAGATATACAAAAGCTCCGTCCCTCTTTCTTCTTGCTCTCTATTTTTATCTCTCTCTCAAACATTATCTCACTCCATTCTCCATATTTTTTTGCTTTTTTTTTGTCTCTCTCTACCTTCTTTATCCTTCTCCCTTGCTTTCACTTTCCCTTCCTCCACCTATCTACCTCTTTCTCTCTTTCGTTAACTATCTCCCCCTCTCTTTCTCCCTCCTATCACTCTCTCTTTTCCCACTCTCTTTTCTCCATGTCATTATATTTTTCGGCTCTCTTTTTCTTCTTTCTATCTAGCTCTCACCCTTTCTATATCTCCCCCATTTCTTCTAGCCCCTTCTCTCACCCATCCTCTTCATCCCTCTCTCCCTATTTCTTACTCCCTTCTCTCTTCACATACTCTCTCTCTCATTTTATACCTACTCTCACTCTTCTTTTAATCTCTCTCTACTCTAACTCACTTCCACCCACTCAATTATCTCTAATCTCATTATATCTCTCATTTTTAATCTTTATTTAACTCTCTAACTTATTATTGCACCCCCTTCCTCCGTCTCTGCCCTCACACCTCTCTTATTCGCACTCTCTCCTAGTTTCTCTTTTAAAATACCTACATCTCTATCTCTCACATCTTCTCTTACAGTTTCTTTGATCACTATCTCGCTTTTCCTCTATCTCTGTATTATGCTCTTTTCTCTCTCCTTCTGTCTCTTCCTCTTGCCCTCTCTTACTTTCTCACCTCTCTTCCTCTTACTTACTCCCTCTCTTCTACTCTCCTCTCTTCCTCCCTCGCTCACTCCCTCACTCCCTCTCCCATTTTCTATCTCCCACTCCTTTTACTTTTCTCTTTAGCCTGTTATCTCTCTCCATCTTTATCTCTTGCTCCACCTTTTTCTTTCAAATCCTTCCACTTTATTATTCCCACTTTCTCTCTGTCTCTCTCCCACTCACACTCTTCTCTTACTTTTTGTTTTCTCTCTTTCTCTTACTCTTGCTTTCTCTATCTCTCTCGAACTCTCCCACTCTCTCCTCTTCTTTTGTTATCAACCTCTTTCTCTCATTGACTCTCCACCCTCCCTCTATCTCTCTCTTGATTCATCGCTATCTCTCTCCCACTTTCTTACAATCTCTATCTCAAGTTCTCAATATTTCTTCCCTCTATTCCTCTTTCTCCCAAACTTTATCCTTCCCTCCATGCCACTCTCTCTCTTTAGTGTGTATATATATTTTTCTTTCCTATCTAGCTTTTTTCTCTCAACTCTCTCCCTCCCTCTCTCTCAGTCACTTTATCACTCTCAATCCCTTTCTCATATGTTCTCTCTCTTCACTAACTCTTCCTTGTTGCCTTCTTGTTGTCACTCTCCCTCTCTCTCATCCTCTCTATCCTCGTGTCTCTCTCTATAGCTCTTTCTCCCTCTCCCTTGCTCTCACTCTTGCGCTCTCTCTTTCACTTTATGTACCTATTTCTCTTTCTTTTTCGCTCTCTCACTTTAACTCTGTCCTTTTGTCTCACCCTTGCACCTTTCTTTTCTTTACCTGAAATTCTCATTCACTCTCTCTTGTTCTCTCCCTCTATCTCACACTTTAACTAAATCTCCCAAGTTCTCTCTCTTGCCTACACTACCTCTCTCTGCCTCTCTCTCGCATTCTCCCTATTTCAAGATCTCTCTATCTCCCTCTTACTTTTTTAGTTTCAGTTTCTCTTCTCTTACCCTATCTCACTGTTTTTTCTATGTCTCTCCTTTTACTATCTCTTTCTCTGTCGTCTCTTTCTTACCCCCCTTCTTATCTCTCTCACACTTTTGCTCTCATTCTCTCTCTTTTCTCCCAATCTCTTTTTTTAACTCTGTCCCTCTCGCTCTCTCTCTCTCTCTTTGTCCCTCTCTCATACTACGCCTCTCCTTCTCTCCCGCTTCTCTTACTTTATCTTTCTCACTATGTGTCTTCTCTCACACTTCTCTTATTTTCTATTTGTTTTATCTCTCTACGCTTTTCTCCAATTACGTAGCTCTTCTCTCACCCACTCTCCCACCACCTCTCTCAATATCTACCCATCTCTCAGTATCTCTCACTCACACACAAAAACATTCTCTCTCCCTTTCTCTCTTTATCCCACTCTCACTTCTTCTCTCGCTCTCTATACCTCATACTTCCTCTCTCTCTCTCCCCCCCTCTTTCTCTCTATCTCTCATGTATTCTCTGCTTCTCTCTTTCCTCTCGAACCTCTGTCTCCCACTCTCTTGATCTCTTACTATCTCTTTATCTCTCTCTTTCTCCCTCACCCTCTGAATCCTATCATCTTGTTCTTTCTATATATTCTCTCTTTCTCCCTCTCTTTCTTCCCCCACACACACCTTCCATATCTCTATCTTTATTTCCCTTACCTATATTACCCTCCCTCAATACCTCTTTCTCTCCCTCTCTCTCATTTTTTATCCTTCTCTCAATCGCACACACCCTGACACTTGTTCTCTCTCTCTTACTCCCTTACCCGAGACCTCTCTTTGTCTAGTTCCCTGTCTCTCACTCTCTCTTTTCTTACCCGCTCTCATTCTCTCTCCATTTCCATCTCAATTTTTGTATCCCTCTCCTCTCTCACTCTTCTCTCTTTATCTATCTCCTCACTTTATATCTCTCTCTCACTATTATTCTCATTCTCTTTTTTTTATCCCAATCTCATTTTTGAACTCCTCACTCTCCATCTCTCTTTCCCTCATGCTCTCTCTTCATTTCCCTATCATATTATGCCTATTCTTCTTTACGTCTTCTCCTATTTTCTTTTTGTCTATCTCTATACTTTGCTCCTATTATGTAGCATTCTCTCTCTCTCACCATCACCATCAATTTCTATATATCTATCTCTCTATCTCTCCCTTTGTCTCTATCTCTCCCGCTTACTCTCATTTTATTTCTTCTTGCATGTTATGTTCTCTCTCTTCCTCAAGCACACTCAATGTCTTTCATATTCACACAAGCACACACACACTCTCTCTTTTGCCTTGTCTCTTTGCTCTCTCTCTCACCATCATTCACACATTCTCTCTTTGTTTTCTCTTACATTCTCTCTCTTTTCTCTCGCTCTCTACTTCTCATCGTCACTCGCTACCTCTCTCACTCTATTTTTCCCCCATCTCTATGTTGATATTTCTTTACCTCTTTATATCTCTCCCTCGCTCTCCCTCTCACTCACTCACTCTTCTTTCTCCCTCCTCTCTCTCATTTTCTCACTCTCATTCTGTCTCTTTTTCAACATTCTCTCTCTCCTAATTTATCTGCCTTACTTTCTCTTATCCCCTCCCTTTCTCGCGCATGCACTCTCTCTCACTCTTTTCTTTCTCCCTCTTTGTCTCTCACACACACACACAAACTCCAACTCACACTCCTTTCTCTCAATTGCTTTCTCTCTCTATCTCTCTTCTATCTTTTGCTCTCACTCTACCTCACTATCTCCTTATCTCTCTCTTTATCTCTTATTATCTATCTATCTCTTTATTTTCATTCCCTTTATCCCTTTCCTTTTGTCGCTTTATCTATCCTACCCTTTTTCTCACTCCCTTCTCTTATCATTTCTCTCCCAACTCCTCTCTCTCTCTCTCTTTCCTTCTCACTTCCTATAGGCCTCATCTTCTCTCTATTCCTCTCCTCTCTCTATTCCCCTATATCTTTCTCAAAATCGCTCCCCCACACTTCTCTCTCCTCTCTCACCCTCTACTTTCTATGTTTCCCATTCATTCACTCTTTCTCACTCTTCTCTTTGGCACTCACTTCCTCTCCTCACACTCTCTCTCACTCTTCTCTTTGGCACTCACTTCCTCTCCTCACACTCTCTCTCACTCTCTCTCTCTCACTCTCTCTATCTCTCTCCCATTTCTTCCTCCCTCTCCAACTCTCCCTCCCACTCTCCCTCTATAGCTCACATAATCTTGATCACTCTCTCTTTCTCTCTCTCGATTAAACATTATCAGTTTATCTCTCTCTTTCTCTCTCCCTCTCTCTCACTCTCTTATTCTGCCCCTCAACTTCGCTTACTCCATATTTTCTTCTCCTCTCTCTCTATCTCCTCTATCTCCCTCTCATCACATCTCTCTCTCTCTCTCTCTCTCTCTCTTTCTCTTACTTTCAATCACTCACAATGTTTCTATTATTCTCTCTCTCCCTCATTTTTTTCTCTTCATCTCGCTCACCCTCTCTACCAACAACATTCTCTTGCTCTCTCTTCTCTCACTCAAACATCCCTCTGTCTCACTCACTCACTTTCTTCTCTCATTCTTTGTTATTTCTCTCTCACTATCCCACTTATTGCTCTCTCACCCACTTTCTCTAACCCTTTCTCTCCTCTCCCTATCATTTGTCATATCTCTCTATCTTGATATCTATTTATCTCTCTATCTCATGCTACCTCTCTCACTTACTCGTTCCTTCGTCTCTCCAGAATTCATCTCCCCCTCCATCTCACTCTAACTCTCCATCTCTTTCTTTCTTCCTTTCTCCCTTTCTTCTTCCTGTCTCTTTCACTGTCTCTTGTCTCACTCTTTCTCCCAACTTTTGACACACAAGCATTCCCTCTTAATCTCTCTCTTTTGTTTCTCCCTCTCACCCTCCCTTCATTCGCTTGCTTGCACCCTCTCTTTACCTCACTCTATCTATATAAATCTCTCTCTCCTTTTTTATATTTCACCACCTTTTTGTCTCCCTCTCCCTCCCTCCCTCTCTTCCTCTCCCACTCTCAATTTTTCTCTTTTTCTCTCCCTTCCTCTCTTCTTCAATTTTTTCTTTCTCTCACCCGCTCTCTCCCACTTTTCTTTACCCTCTCACTTCCTCTATCCTGCTCCCTTTCTCTTTCCCTCCCTCACTTTTTCTTTCTCTCTCTTTCTTTCACACTCCCTCTCCTTCCTCTTCTCCATATCTCTCCTCTTTCAACTCTATCATTATTCTCCCTCTCTATGGATTTCTCACTCTAACTCTCTCCATCTCTCATTCTCTTTATCCCTCTCAACTTGTTTTTTATCTCAATATCTTCCTCCCTCTTTCTTTGTCCCTCTCTCCCTCTTTCTTCTGCCCTCCCTCTATCTCTCATATAATCTTGGTCACTCTATCTCGTACTCTCTAGCTCTTTCTCACTCGCTCTATTTTTATCACTCTCTATAATGGTCTTCCTCTTTTATCTATCTCCCTACTCTTATCTACGAGAGAAAGATAGCGAGAGCTAAGAGAGAAGGGACGAGAAAGAGAGCGAGAGGGAGAGAGTTAGAAGGAGATTTGGAGAGAAAGAGAGAGAATTAGAGTAAGAGTAAGATAGAAGTAGAAAGGGAGATTAAGATAAAAATGAGTGAGAGAGAGATAGAAAAGATAAAGAGGCATAAAAAAGAGAGTGAGATAGGGTAAGAGAAGAAAGAGACCTAGAGAGAGGGAGAGGGAGAGAGAGGTAGAGTGAGAAAGAGAGAACTAAGGAGATTTAGTGAGGAGGGACAAAACGAGAGAGATAAGTGAAGGAGAGTTTGAGGTAACGATAAAAAAGGTGCAAGACTGAGACAAAAGGACAAAGTTAGAATGAGAGAAAGTGAGAAGAGTGAGAGAGTGTGGAAGAAAGAGAGACATAGAGAATAGAGTGCTAAAGTAGGACCGAAAGATCACAAATGTGGGTGAGCAAAAAGGAAGGCGAAGAGAGTGAGAGCTCAAGAGAAAGGGGAAGAGAGAGAAGAAGGGGTAGGGAGAGAGAGAGGATGAAGGAGAGAGGGGGAGAGGGAGCGAGGTTTAATGAGAGAGAGAGGAGTAAGGGAGAGAAAAAGGATGAGGAGAGAGAAAGATAAAGAGACTAATAGAGTAAAAGGAGAGAGAGAGGAAGAAATAGGAAAAGATAGAGAAAGAGGGAGACAGAGATAGAGATAGATTTGTAGAGAGAGAAAGAAAATAGTCGGGATAGAGCTAGAAAGAGAGTATAAGAGATGGGGATAATGAACGAGAGAGTGTGTGAAAAATAGAGAGAGTAAGAGACAAAGAGGGAGAAAGAGGAATGAGAGAGAGAGATAGAGCTATCTCTCGTTCCCTTTCCCTCTCTCTCTCTCTTTCTCTCTCAATCTCACTCTTTTCTCTCTATTCTATATTTATTTTTCCATCTCAGTCTCTCTCTTGTACTTCTCTCTTCTCTCTTTATCTCTTGTTATTCTCTTTTAATCTTCTCTTACTCTCTCCTCTCACGCTTATTATCTCTCGTACTCTACATCTTCTCTCTTCCAAGCTCTTTATTCTTTTATCACTCTCTCCCTCTCTTATTCTTTCCTTGCTCTCTCCTATCTCACCTCTTCTCTTAGTTTCCATTTCTTCTTCTCTGTTCTTATCTCTTTATCATTCTCTGTTTTCTTTGAACTTTTTCTCTCACCTACCTTCTCTCGCTCCCTTATCTCTCTTGCTCTTATCACTCGCTCAGTTACTTTTTCTCTATATCACTTTTATTTCTCTCACTCACTCTTTCTCCCTCTCTCTTTCTCTGACACACTCTCTCTCTCCCTTTCTCCCTACTACTCTCACTCTTTCTCCCTCCCTCTCCCTCTATTAAACACTCTCTTTCTCTCACACTTCAACACCCTTTGACCCATCTCTCGTTCTGAAAACTCTCCCTCTGTCGCCTTTATTTTCCTCCTTTTATCACATTATATTTCTCACTCACAAATTATCTCTCTCCCTTTTCTATCTCTTCCACACTCTCTAGCACTCTATTTCTTATCTAACTTGCTCCCACTCTCTTGCCTCTAACTCACTCTCACTATAACTCATCCACTCTCTTGCCCTCACCCTCTCTCACCATCTATTGCCCTGTCTCTCTCTTGCTTACTCTTTTTTTATTTTTTTTTTCATCCCTCCCTCCTTTTCTCTCCTACTTATCCTATTTCTTATTGTCTCTCCCTCTTTATCACTATCACTCTTACTTTTTTCCCTGTCACTTCATCACTTCCATTATCTCTCTCCCTCTCACTCTCCCCTTCCTCTCTTTCCCCTTCTCTTACTCTTTTTTGCCCTCTCTCTCTTATTGTGTGTCTCTCTCACAAAAACCCTCTCATCTCTCCCTATCGCATAATTACTACCTTTAAATTCTCCCTCTTGCTTACTCGCTTTCAAATTCTCTTTTCACACTCTCTCTCCCTCTCTTTGCCTCTCTGTTTCTCTCACTGTCCTTTCTTTTTCTCTCTATTGCTTTATCTCTCACTTTTTCTTCTCTTTTTTTCTTCTTTCACACTTTATCTCTCTTACTCACTTTTCACTATCTCATTGCCCTTCTCGATCACTCTCTTGCTCTCGCTCTTAGAACTACCTTGCACTCCCTTTCATTCTCATTTTTACTCTCTCCCTCTCCATCTTCATCTTTCCTTCTATCTTCTTGTTTTTCTCTTTCACTCTATGTCTCATCTTCTGTCGCTTCTCTCCTGCTCTTAGCTTATATCTCTTATTTTTGTTCATATTATCTTGTTTCTCTTACCCTCTCTCTTGTTATCACTATATAACTCTCTTTTACCCTCCTAACCCTCTCTCGCTCTAACTTTTTCTTTATATATCTCACTCTCACACACACGCACACTCTATCTTACTCTCAGTTGTCTCTTATTCACTTTCTCAGTCTCTCTCTCACACCCTCTTAGTCACTCTCTCTCACTGTCTAGTTCTCTCTCTTTCTCTCTCTCCTCCTTCTCTCTCCCACCCTCCCTTTTAGTATGTCACTCGCTCCCACAGTACCTTCCCTTCCTCTCTTTCTCTCAGTCTCTCTCGCTCCTTACATTTTCTCTTCATCTCTTTTCTTGCCTCCATTCCCCTCTGCGCTTCTCTATCCTCTTTTTCCCTCTATTTCTCTCCCTTTTTCCTCTATCTCCTCCTCTTTTGCTCCCACTCACTCTCCCTCCCTTTCTTCCTTTATCAACTCTCTCTAGCTCTTTCTCATTCACCCTCTCTCCCCCTCTCCTGCTCCATCTGTCATAATCTCCATACATCTACCTTCCTCTCTCTCTCTCTCTCTCACATTCTCTTTATCACTTTATCGCACACTTCTTGCCTCTCCCTCCCATTCTCCCTCCTTCTCTCTCTCTTGCTCTCTCTTTTTCTCTCTCTCCTTACATCTCTCTTACTCTTACTCTTTCCCTCTCTACCTCTCTCCCACTCTCTATCTTCCTCTCTCTCCCTTTCTCTCTAAAACTTTATCTCTCTACCTCCCATTATCTAACACCATCGCAATCTCCCTCTCTCGCACTCTCTCTTCTCTGACTCTCTCTTTCTCTCTCCTTCTATCTCACTGCCGCACATCTCTCTTGCTTGCTCTCACTTTTTCAATTGTTCTTCATACTTCTCTCTCTATCTCCCTCTATCATACTCTCTATCCTCTTTCTCCCATCTTATCTCTCTCGCTCTCTCTACCACTATCTACCTCCTTTTACTCTTTCTCACCCTTTATCTATATATCTTTATCTCTCTCATACTCTCTACCCTCGCTCTCTCTTCATAACTCTCTCTCTCTCCCACTATCTACCCTCTCTCAGTCTCTCTTCACCCTTGTGCTTCTTTCTATCTCTTGCTTACTCTAACTCCCTCACGCTTTCCTCTTGCTATCTTTTTTCTCTCCCACCATTTTGATCTTTCTTGATATATGTTTCACTCTCCTTTTCTCTCTATCTCTCCCATTCAAATGCTCAATGCTCTCTATTTCTCTCTCCCTTTCTAGCCTCCCTCCCTCCCAATATCTCTCTCACCCTTTCTTTCCCATCCCTACTTCACTACCACTATTTCTCTCTCTCTTTCTCTCTATCACTTCCCTCCCTCGCTCCATCTCTCCTCTCTCTTTGTCTCTCTCCCTCTCTTACTCTCTTACACACTATTTCTCCTTCACCCACTCCTGCTTTCTCTTCTCTGACTCTCTCTCCTCTCTCCACCACTCATGCTCTCTCTCCTCATTCATTCTTTCATCACTCTATTTCACACTCTCTCACTCTCGCATTCTCTCTATTTTTTTATTTTCTCTTCTCACTATGTCCCTCCCTCTCTCCCTCCATTCTTCTATCTCTATCCCTCTCCCAATCTTTATCTCCCTTCCTCTATCTCTCCCTCCCTCCCTCTCGGCCCATCTCCCTCCCCACATTCCCTCTTCCACCCCATCCCTCCCTCTCTCTCCAACTGTCACTTGCCTCTCTCGCTCTCATCTCTCTTTTTCTCTCTCTCCCTTACTCTATCTCTCTTCTCCCTCTTGCTCTCTCTCACACTCTCTCCTGTTATTTATCTTTTCCTATCTCTCTCCTCATCTCTCTATCAAAATCTCTAACCTCTTAGAAATGTCTAACTCTCTCTCTATATCTCTTTCTCCCTCTCTCATCTCCACGTCCTTAGCTTTATTTCTTTCTCTTCCCTCTCTAAATATCTTTTTCTCTCCCTCTCTCCATCTATCTCAATCTCAGCTTCTCCCCATATCTCTCTTTATCTCTCTCTCTCGCTCTCTCACACATCATCTTACTCTCACTTTTCTCTCTCACTCTCCCACTCTCCATCTCTTTCTTGCTCTAATGCACACACACTGTCTCTATCCCTCTTGCTCTCTTTTCTTTCATTCCCTTCCTCCCTCCTATTTTGTCTTTCTTCCTTTTTTGACTTCTATCTCTCTCTTTCTCTATTCTCTTCCTCTCTTGCTCTATGTTTCAGTTCATTTTCTCTCTATCACTCACACACAAGAGCTTTATGTTCTATAACTCCCTCTCACATACACTTCCTTCTACTCTCTCTTCTCATGCTCTCTCTTCACATGTTCTTTCTTCATATGCACTATGATCTCTCTCTATTGCACCTCTTCCTCTTCCTTCTCTTTCTCATCTCTCTCTTCGCTCACTCCTTCATCACTTTATCATTTCTTCTTTTAGTTTCTCTCACTCTCTCTCCCTTCCATCCTCTCATGCCCTCCATCTCTCTCTTCCCTCTCTCTTACCACTTCTTTCACTATTTCACTTCTCCATCTGCTCTGCTTTATGCCTCTCTCTCCCCCTCTCTCCTCCTCCCCCTTTTCACACTCTGACACTCTCCCATACTGCCTCCTCTTTATCTCGTACTCTCTATCCCTCCCTTTATTTCTCTCTCTCTCTCTCTCTCTTCTTTAGTTATTTATCTCGCTCTTTCTCACTTTCTCTCTCCCTCGCTCCTCTTTTCTCTTGCTCTCTTCCCTCATCATTTTATGTTCTCAACCTCTCAAATTAACCATTTCACTTTCTCTAACACTATTCAAATCTATATCTCCCTATATCGTTAACAAACTACCTACATCTTTCTCTTTCTCGCTATATTATCCCCTCCCTCCCTTTCTCCCTCTTTCTATGACCACAATCTTCATCTTCTCTCCATGTCTCTCTCCTTCTATTTCTAGCTCTTCCTCTCTTGCTCTCTCACTCACTCTCCCTCCATCACTCTCTCTCGCTCCCTCTCCTCTCTCTACTTCTCATGCTCCCTCTCCGAATATCCCCACCCTCATCTCTCGCTCACTTTTCTCTTACTCTTTCATTTCTCTATTTTTCTCTCTTTCACTCTCACATTTTCTCTAGCTCGTTATTTTGCTATTCTTTCTCTCCCTCCCCTCTCTCTTTCCTCTTTTTTCTCTCTCGACATTTTTCTTGCTTTTCTTCTCTATAATTATTACTCCCTCTTTTTTCTCTCTCTCTATAATTCACAATCTCTATACACCTCCCTATTTTTCTCCTCCACTCTCTCCCTCCCTCTCTCTCCCTTTCCTTCCTCTCTCTCCATCTCCCATGCTCCTCTCTTGCTCTCATCTCTCTCTTCTCTACTCTTCCTTTCTCTCTCTCTTTCTCTCCCTCATACTCTCTCTCTTTATTACTTCTCTCTCTCTCTTTCTCTCATACACTCTACCATCTCTATCTTTATCCGTCCTTAGCTCTATTTCTCACAATCTGCCTTTCTTCTACTCCCTCACCTCTTGCTCTCTCTTTTCTCTCTCACACTTCCACCCTTCCTCTCTTTCTTGCTCTCACATACACTCCCTATCTTTATCTCTAGTGCTTCTTATTTTATCTCTCCCACCCTCTCCTTTCTCAATCTCCTCCCTCTTGCACACTAATCTATTCTTTTTCTATCTCTCTTCCTCTCTTACTCTATGTTTTGCTCTACCTATCTCTCAATCTCTCCCAGTCAAGAGCTCTCTCATTTATCACTCCCCTTCTTGCTCTCATGCTTCCTTTCACTCTCTCTCTCTCTCTCTCTCTTGCATCTCTTGCTCTCTCTTCTCTCTTTCTCATCTCTTACTTCTCTCACTCTCTCTCTTCTCTTACTCCCTCATCCCTGTCATTTTTTCTTTCTCTTCATCCCTTTCTCCCTTCGTTTCTCCCTTGTGGCCTCTATCCCTTTCCCTTCATCCGTCGCTCTCTTCCCTCTTTCTCTCCTTTCACTTTAACTTCTTTTTCTCTCTCGTCATCTCTCCTTCTCTCTCACTACCTCCCTCCACTCAAACTTCTCACTCCTTTCGCCTTGTCTATCTTTCCTTCGCTCACGCCCTCTCCCTCTTCTCTCTTACATTCTCTCTCTTCTGTTTGTCAACGCTCACTCTTCCACCCTCTTTTCTATCTTTCTCTCTCTATTACTTGTTGTCCCTCTTTCTCACTTTCTCTCTCCATCCCTCCCTCTCACTTTGCCCCCTCTTCTTCCCTCTTATATATATATATATATATATATATATATATATATATATATATATATATCTATTTATCTTCATGTTACTCTCACTTACACTATCTCTACCTCTATCTCCATTTCTCTCTCCCTCTATTTCCCTCCCTTTCCCTCTTTCTCTCTTTCTTTCTCAATCTCATACACATTCTCTCTTCCTTTCTCTGTCACTTTCTCTCTATCTCTCTCACTTGCACTATCTCTGTAATTTTCTCTTCTCTCTCAATTTATCTTCTCTCTCCATACCTCTCTCTTTCCTCTCTTAGGCTCTACAAAGCTTTCTATATTTCTCCCTCTCACTCGCTCTTTCCACTACAATAGCTCCCTCTCTCCCTCACTCTCCCTCTTCATCTTTTTCTCATTTTCTCTCCCTCTCTCTTGCTCTCTATATCACTTACTCTCATCCTTTAATATCTCTTCTCTTCTCTCACTCCCTCTGCTTTATCTTACTCTTAATTATCTCTCTTCCCATCGCTTTAACTCTTCTCCTATGTTCCCTCTCTTTTATTATTTGAATTTGACTATCTCTATCTCTCTTTTAATATTTATCTATCTCATCATTCTTTCTATATTTGTCTTAATCTTACTCTAACCATCTCTTCATCTCTATCTATCTTCGTTTTCTCTTCATCTATATTTGTCTCACTCTCTCACTCTCTTTATTCTCTTAGCTTCACTTAAGGTTCTCTCACACACTCTCATTTGCTTGCGCTCTCTAACTCTATCTCTCCACCCTCTCCAACTTATCTCTCCCTTCTCACTTGCTCTCTAACTCTCACCTTCTTTTTATGTCTCCCCCTTGCACTCTCTTTCTCTCTCTTCTCTCTCTTGCACTTCTTTCTCACTCTCTACCTCTTTCTCTCCATGTCTAAATCACTCTCTTTATCTCTCTACCCTCTCTAGCTCTTGCCCATTTCTCACCAACCTCTCTTATCTTGCTTTCTTGCATTATTTTTTTTCTTTTCTCTGACTCTTACCTCTCTCTTATCTCTATCTTCCTCTCCACCACTCTCTCCTAAACTTTTCTTTCTCCATTTCTCTAACTCTCACACTCTTAATCTTAGAGAACCATGAAATTGGGTGAGAAGTAGAATCTTAAAGAGTGCCAGAGAGAGGGAGAAATGGAGATAAAGATAGGGAAGATATTTGTGTGAGAGAGATATATAGAAAGAGAGAGGGAGAGGGTGAGACCATAAAAGAGAAACAAGGAAAGATAGACAAATCAAAAAAGAGAGAAATAAAGAGGTTGTGTGAGAGAAAGGGTGAGAGAGATTTCAGTGAACAAGAGACTGTGTAAGAGAGAAATCGAGAGGGAGAATAAGGGAGAGAGATGAATTTAAGTAGTGGAAAAGAGAGAGATTGAGAGATGTAAAGGAAGTGAGAGAGAAAGGAGGTGAATAAGAGATAGAGAGAAGAGAGAGGGAAACAGAGGAAGAAGGAGAACAAATAAGTAAATACTGTGAGAAAGAATTGCTGGAGGGAGAAAAAAATAGAGAAACAGATAGAGAGAGAGTGAGAGAAGAAGGCAGAGGTAATGAGAAAATGAGAGAGAGGGAGAGGGTGCGAGGTATGGAAAGAGAAGGAGAGATATTGAGAAAAAGGAAGAGAGTGAGAGAGATAGATGGGTTGATATAGAGTAATAGTGAGGGTAGGAGAGAGAGAAGAGTAAGAGCGAGGGAGAGCTACATAATAGGAGCAGAAGTATAGAGAGATAGACCAAAAAGAAAAGGGGAGAAGAGGTAGAGAAAATTGTCATAATGCGAGACAGAGAGAGAGAGGGGAGAAAGAAATGAAGAGCGAGAAGTTCAAAAAGAGATTGGGAGAGATAGAGAAAATGAGAGTAAGGGGGAGAAAGATAGAGAAGAGTGAGAGGGAGAGATACAGAAAAAATAGAGATGGAAATAGATAAAGACTGAGAGGGGGTAAAAGAAGAGAGAGTGAGAGATATTGAGCTAGGCATAGAGAGTGTTAGGGAGAGGGAGTGTGTTGGAGATGGACCAAGTGAGAGGTTGTGTGAGATAAGGGAGAGGAAGGAAGAGAGAAAGAGAGATGCAGGGAGGGAAATATTGGGATGGGAAATGAAGATAGAGATATGGGAGGTGTACGTGTGAGAGAGAGTGAGAGAGCTAGATAGTGACGGAGAAATAGTGTAAGAGATCGAGATAAAGAGAGAGATGAGAGAGAGGTGAGAGAGAGAAGAAGAGAGTACGTTAAGGAAAGAGAGAAAGAGGGAGAGAGAGGAGTGAGAGAGAGAGAGAGAGGGAGAGAGTAAGTGAGAGTGAGATAAAGAGACAAAGAGAGAGAGAGAGAATGCTTTTGTGTCTAAGTGAGATGGAGAGAATTAAAAAATAGATTGGGAGAGAAAGTGAGAGAATGAGAGAAAGTGCGAGAGAGAGATAGAAAGGGGGAGTAATATATAGCAGAGTGAGATAGATAGAAAAAAAGATAGAGACATAGAAAGAGAGATTGAGATAGGGCAACAAAGAGGAAAGTGTGAGGGAGTTAGAGTAAGTGAGAGCTAGAAAGACACACAAGGGTGAAGAGAGACTGAGAGTGGGTAGATAGTGGGGGAGAGAGATAGTTATGAACAGAGAGAGAAGGTAGAGAGTATGAGAGAGAGATAAAGATATCTAGATAAAGGGTGAGAGAGAGTAAAAGGAGGTAGATAGTGGTAGAGAGAGCGAGAGAGATAAGATGGGAGAAAGAGGATAGAGAGTATGATAGAGAGAGATAGAGAGAGGAGGATGAAGAACAATCGAAAGAGTGATAGCAAGTAAGAGAGAAGTGTGACAACGAGATAGGAGAGAGAAAGACAGACAGAGAAGAGAGAATGAGGGAAGACAGAGAGTGCGAGAGAGGGAGGTTGTGATGGTGTTAGATAAAGGAAGGTAGAGAGATAAAGAGTTAGAGAGAAAGGGAGAGAGAGGAAGATAGAGAGTGGGAGAGAGGTAGAGAGGGAATGTGTAAGAGTAAGAGAGATGTAAAGAGAGAAAAAAAGAGAGAGAAAGGGAGAGGGAGGTAGAATAGGAGGGAGAGGCAAGAAGAGTGCAATACAGTGTTAAAGAGGATTTGTGAGAGAGAGAGGGGAAGGTAGAGTGAGTGATAAAGAGATGTATGGTGATTATGATAGAGGGAGCAAGAGATGGGGAGAGAGAGTAAGTGAGAAAGAGCTAGAGAGAGTTGAGGAAGCAAGAGAGGGAGGGAGAGTGAGTGGGAGTAAAAGAGGGGAAGGGAGAGAAAAAAGGGAGAGAAATAGAGGGAGAAAGAGGATAGAGAGAGCAGAGGGAGGAAAGGAGGCAAGAAAAGAGATGAAGTGAAAATGTGGGAGGTAAAATAGGGAACTAAGGAGCGGGAGAGAGTGACAGAGAGAGAGAGAGGAAGGGAAGGTACTGTAGAAGGGAGTGAGATATTAAAAAGGAGGGTGGGAGAGAGAGAGGGAGGAGAGAGTGAGAGAGAGAGAACTAGGCAGTGAGAGAGAGTGACTAAGAGGGTGAGAGAGAGACTGAGAGAGTGAATAAAAGACAACTGAGAGTAAGATACATTGTGCGTGTGTGAGAGTCAGAGATATAGAGAAAATGTTTGAGTGAGAGAGAGTTAGGAGGGTAAAAGAAAGAGTTAGATAGTGATAGGGAGAGAGAGGGTAAGACGAACTAGATAGTCTGAACAAAAATAAGAGATATAAACTAAGAGCAGGAGAGAAGCGAGAGAAGATGAGACATAGAGTGAAAGATAAAAATAAGAAGATAGAAAGAGAGATGGAGATGGAGATGGAGAGGGAGAGAGTAAAAATGAGAATGAAAGGGAGTGCAAGAGAGATTCCAAGAGCGAGAGCAAGAGAGTGATCGAGAAGGGCAATGAGATAGCGAAAAGTGAGTAAGAGAGATAAAGTGTGAAAGAAGAAACAAAGAGAAGAAAAAGTGAGAGATATAAGCAATAGAGATAAAAAGAAAGAGGAAAGTGAGAGGGACAGAGAGGCAAAGAGAGGGAGAGAGTGTGTGAGGAATTATGGGAGGGAAAGAGAATGAGGGTGGGAGTAAGAAAGTGGGAGAATTTGAAATAAAGGTAGTGATTAGGCGATAGGGAGAGACGAAAGAGTTTATGTGAGAGATACACATAATAAGAGAGAGTGAGCAAACAAAGTGAGGAAGAAAGTGATAGAGTAAGAGAGGGGGAGAGAGAGGAAGGGGAGAGTGAGAGGGAGAGAGATAAAGGAAGTCATGGAAAGATAGAGATAAAGAGGAAGAGAGTGATAGAGATAAAGAGGGAGAGACAATAAGAAATAGGATAAGTGGGAGAGAAAAGGAAGGAGGGAGGCAAAGAAACAAAAAAAGGAAGAAAGAGAGAGACATGGCGATAGATAGTGAGAGAGGGTGAGGGCAAGAGAGTGGATGAGTTATAGTGAGAGTGAGATAGAGGCAAGAGAGTGGGTGCAAGTGAGAGAAGAAAAGGAGTGGGAGAGAGAGTGGAAGAGATAGGAAAGGGAGAGAGATGATTTGTGTGAGAGAAAGATAATGTGATGAAAGGAGGGAAATAGAGGCGGGAGCGGTTGAGATTTCAGAACGAGAGATGAGTTAGAGGGTGTTGAAGAGTGAGGGAAAGAGAGTGTGTAGACGAGGGAGAGGGAGGGAGAAAGAGTGAGAGCCATAGGCAAAAAGGGAGAGAGAGAGAGAGAGAGCAAGAGGGAGAGAGAGGGAGAAAGTGTGTGAGAGAGAACGAGTGAGAGAGAGAGAAATAAAAAGTGATGGAGAGAAAAAGTAACTGAGTGAGATAAGATCAAGAAAGATAAGGGAGCGAGAGAAGGGAGGTGAGAGATAGATTTCAAAGAAGACAAAGAATGATAAAAAGATAAGAAGAGAGAAGAAGAAATGGAAACTGGGAGAAGAAGTGATATAGGAGAGAGCAAGGAAAAAATAAGAGAGGGAGAGTGAGTGATAAAAGAATAAAGAGCTTGGAAGAGAGAAGATGTAGAGTACGAGAGATAATAAGCGTGAGAAGGAGAATGAAATAATGAGAGAGTAAGAGGAGATTAAAGGAGAATAACGCAGATGAAGAGAGAAGAGAGAGAAGAGAATTACAAGAGAGAGACTGAGATGGGAAGATAAATAGAGAATAGAGAGAAGAGAGCGAGATTGTGAGAGAGAGGGAGAAGGAAAGAGAGAGAGCTCTATCTCTCTCTCTTGTTTCTCTTTCTCCCTCTTTGTCTCTTGCTCTCTCTATTTTTGACACACACTCTCGTTCATTATCCCTGTCTCTTAAACTCTCTTTCTAGCTTTATCCCCACTTTTTTCCTGCTCTCTCTATAAATATATCTCTATCTCTTTCTCCCTCTTTCTCTATCTTTTCCTATTTCTTCCACTCTGTCCTGTTACTCTATCAGTCTCTTCACCTTTCTCTCTCTTCCTCCCTTTTTTTCTCCATTGCTCCGCTCTCCCTCTCCCCCTCTCTCCTTTTTCCTCTCTCTCCCTACCCCTTCTTCCTCTCTTCCCCTTTCTCTTGTGTTCTCACTCTCTTAGCCTCCCTTTTTTCTCAACCTCTTTTGTGATCTTTCTGTCCCACTTTAGCACTCTATTCTCTAAGTCTCTCTTTTTTCCACACTCTCTCACTATTCTCACTCTCTCTCACTCTAACTTTGTCCTTTTGTCTCAGTCTTGCACCTTTTTTATCTTTACCTCAAACTCTCCTTCACTTATCTCTCTCGTTTTGTCCATCCTCCTCACTAAATCTCCTTAGTTCTCTCTCTCTTTCTCACTCTACCTCTCTTTGACTCTCTCTCTCCCTCTCCTTCTCTCTAGGTCCCTTTCTTCTCTTGCTCTATCTCGCTCTCTTTTTCTATGCCTCTCTATTTTTTTGTCTCTCTCTCACTTATCTATATCTTACTCCCCCTTTCTACTTCTCTCTTGCTCTTGCTCTAATTCTCTATCTTTCTCTCCTAATCTCCTTTTAACTCTCTCTCTTTGTCCCTCACTCTCATACTATGCCTCTTCTTCTCTCCCACTTCTCCTACATTGTCCTGCTTCTCTTATTTTTTATTTGGTCTATCTCTCTATCCTTTGCTCATATTATTTAGTCCCTCGCTCACCCACTCTTCTGCCATATCTCACTCTCTTTCAACCTACTCACTATCTATCCATCTCTCATAATCTCTCACTTACAAACAAAAACATTCTCTCTCCCTTTCTCTCTTTATCTCACTTTTTCTCTCCCTCTCTCCTCTTTCTACCTATTATTCCTCTCTCTCCCACTTCTCTTTGTCGCTCACCCTTCTTCTCTCTCCCTCTCTCTTCTACTCTCTTTCTTTCCCTATACCCACTCTTCTCTTGCTCTCTCTATAATTCTTTTTTTGTCCTTCTCCCTCTTTCTCTTTATATATGTCTATTTCTTCCCTCTCTCCTTTCCACTTTATTTATCTCCTTGTATCACACTCTACAATCTCTATCTATCTTTCTCTCTCTCCATCCTTTTTTCTCTCCCTCGCTCCTCCCTCCCTCTTCCTCGCAATCTCCCTCTCTTTTCTTTTGCCTCTCTCTCCCTACCCATTCTCTCTCTTCCCCTATCTCTTATGCTAACTCTCTTCCCCCCTTTTTGCTCACCTCGTTTGTGATCTCTCGCTCCCACTTTTTGCCCTCTCTCACTCTATCACTCCATCATTCTCACATGCTCTTCTCTATATAAAGAGAGAGCTAGTGCATAAGGGAGAGTGGGAGTGGGAGATAGTGAGGGATGGAGCAAGAAGAGCAAGCTAGAGGGAGTATGAGAGATAGCAGGAGAGAATGAGGAAGAAAAGGAGATTGAGGGACAAGATAAGAGAGTGGGTGAGGGAGAGAGGACAAAATTGAAAGAGAGAGAGAACAAAATAGAGTGAGATTAAATAGCAATAGAGTAAGACTGAGAGTGAGAGAGAGTGAGTGAGTTAATGTAGAGTGAACGATTGATTAAGAGAGGTAGAGATCGAGTAGAGAGAGGGAGGCAAAGAGGATGAGAGAGAGCAAGAGAGTGGTGACAAAGAAAGAGATTAAAGATAGAGTGAGAGAAGAAGGACAGAGAGAGAGTTATAAAAGAGTACGAGAGAGATAGTGAGACAAATATAGAGATAGAGGGAGGTCAGGGTAGATAAGAGTGAGAGAGAGATAGATAAAAGAGGTAGACCAATATTGAGAGTGATAAAAATAGAGTGAGTGAGAAAGAGCTAGAGAGTGCGAGATAGATTGACCAAGATTATATAAGAGATAGAGGGAGGGAAGAAAAAAGAGGGAGAGAAGGATAGAGAAAGAGGGAGAAAGATATTGAGATAAAAACAAGTTGAGAGGGATAGAGAGAATGAGAGATGGAGAGAGTTAGATTGAGAAATCCATAGAGAGGGAGAATAATGATAGAGTTTAAAGAGGAGAGATGTGGAGAAGTGAGAAGGAGAGGGAGAGTGAAAGAATGGAGGAGAGAGAGCAAAAGTGAGGGAGAGAAAGAGAAAGGGAGCGGGATAGAGGAAGTGAGAGAGGTTAGAGAAAAGTGGGATAGAGCGGGTGAGAGAAAGAAAAAAAAAGAAGAAGAGAGGAAGGTAAAGAAAAAGGGAAAAATTGAGAGTGGGAGAGGAAGGGAGGAAGGGAGGGAGAGGGAGACAAATAGGTGGTGAAATATAAAAAAGGAGGAGAGAGAGATTTATATAGATAGAGTGAGGGAGACAGAGAGTGCAAGCAAGCCAGTGAAGAGAGTGAGAGGTAGAAACAAAAGAGAGAGATGAATAGAGAATGCTTGTGTCAAAAGTAGGGAGAGAGTGTGAGACAAGAGACAGTGAAAGAGAGAGAAGAAGAAAGGGAGAAAGGAAGAGATGAAGAGTTAGAGTGAGATGGAGGGGGAGATGAATTCTGGAGAGATGAAGGAGCGAGTAAGTGAGAGAGGTAGCATGAGATAGAGAGAAAAATAGATATCAAGATATAGAGATATGGCAAAGGAGAGACAGAGGAGAGAAAGGGTAAGAGAAAGTGGGTGAGAGAGCAATATGTGAGACAGTGAGAGAGAAATAACAAAGAATGAGAGAAGAAAGTGAGTGAGACATGGGGATCTATGAGTGAGAGAAGAGAGAGCAAAAGAGGAGATAAAAAGGAAGAATGAAAGAGAATATTGTTGATAGAGAGGGTAAGCGAGATGGAGAGAGAAAAAATGAGGGAGAGAGAGAATAAGAGAAACATTGTGAGAGATTGAAAGCAAGAGAATGAGAGGGAGATATAGAAGATAGAGAGAGAGAGGAGAACAAAAAATGGAGTAAGAGAAGTTGAGGGGGAGAACAAGAGAGTGAGAGAGGGAGAGAGAAAGAAAGAGATAAAGTGATAATGTTTGATAGATAGAGAGAAACAGAGAGTGATCAAAATTAGAGGGAGAGTTGGAGAGGGAGGAAGAAATGTGAGAGAGATAGAGAGAGCGAGAGAGAGAGTGAGAGTGTGAGGAGAGAAAGTGAGTGCCAAAGAGAAGAGTGCGAAAGAGTGAATGAATGAGAAACATAGAAAATAGAGGGTGGGAGAGGAGAGAGAAGTGTGGGGGAGAGAGAGAGTTCGAGAAAGATAGAGGGGAATAAAGAGAGTAGAGGAATAGAGAGAAGATGGGGCCTATAGGAAGTGAGAAGGAATGAGAGAGAGAGGAGTCGGGAGAGAAATGATAAGAGAAGTCAGTGAGCAAAAGGGCAGGATATATAAAGTGGCAAAAAGAGAGGGATAAAGGGAGTCCAAACAAAGAGATAGATAGAGAATGAGAGATAAAGAGAGAGATAGGGAGATAGTCAGGGAGAGTGAGAACAAAATTTAGATGAGAGATAGAGGGAGCAAGCAAGCAAGAGAAAGGAGTGTGAGATGGAGTATGTGTGTGTGTGTGAGAGAGAGAGAGAGACGAAGAAAGAATTGAGTGAGAGAGAGTGCATGAGTGAGAAAGAGAGGGGATAAGAGAATTAAGAGAGATAAATAGGGAGAGAGGGAATTTTCAGAAAGAGACAGAGTGAGAGTGAGAAAATGAGAGAGAGAGAGAAGGGAGAAAGAAGAGTGAGTGAGTGAAAGGGAGAGCGAGGGAGAGATATAAAGAGATAAAGATATATAACATAGAGATGGGAAAAGAGATAGAGAGAGGGGGCGAGTGACGGTGAGAGGTAGAGAGCGAGAGAAAAGAGATAGAATGTAAGAGAAAGGAAAGAGAGAATGTGTGAATGATGGTGAGAGAGCAAAGAGAGAAGGCAAAAGAGAGAGTGTGTGTGCTTGTGTGAATACTGAAAGAGAGTGAGTGTGTGCTTACGGGAGAGAGAACAAAACATGCAAGAAGAAAGAAAATGAGAGACTAGAGGGAGAGATAGAGAGAAAAAGGGAGAGATAGAGAGATAGATAGATAGAGAGTGATGGTGGTGGAGAGAGAGAGAATGCTACACAGTAGGAGCAAAGTATAGAGATAGACAAAAAAAGAGAAGCGATATAGAAGAATAGACATAATGTGAGAGAGAAACGGAAAGAGAGAGTATGAGGGAAAGAGAGATGGAGAGTGAGGAGTTCAAAAATGAGATTGGGATAGAAAGAAAGAGAATAATAGTGAGAGAGAGAGAGATAGAAAGTGGGGAGAAAGATAGAGAAGAGAGAGAGAGGAGAGAGATACAAAAAATTGAGATGAAAATGGAGAGAGACTGAGAGTGGGTAAGAGAAGGGAGAGTGAAAGACAGTAAGCTAGACAAAGAGAGCTCTAGGGTGAGGGAGTAAGAGAGAGAGAGAGAGAGAGAGAGCAAGTGACAGGGTGTGTGAGATTGAGAGAAGGATAAAAAATTAGAGAGAGGTAGATAGAGAGGAATTGAGGAGGGAAATATAGGTAAGGGAAATGAAGATAGAGATATGGAAGGCGTGTGTGAGAGAGAAAGAGAGGGAGAAAGAGAGAATATGTAGAAAGAACAAGATGATAAGACTCAGAGGGTGAGAGAGCAAGAGAGAGACAGAGATAGTAAGAGATGAAGAGAGTGGGAGACAGAGGTGAGAGAGGAAAGAGAGAAACAGAGAGTACATGAGAGAGAGAGAAAGAGGGAGAGAGAGGGGGGAAGTATGAGGTAGAGAGAGGGAGAGAAGAAGTGAGTGTGGGATAAAGAGAGAAAGGGAGATAGAATGTTTTTGTGTGTGAGAGAGAGATACTAAAGGATGGGTAGATAATGAGAGAGGTTGAAAGAGAGTAAGAGAGGTGGTGGGAGAGTGGGTGATAGAGAACTACATAATTGGAGCAAAGCGTAGAGAGATAAACCAAATAGAAAATAAGAGATGTGGGAGAGAAGACACATAGTGAGAGAGATAAAGTAAGAGAAGCGGGAGAGAAGAAGAGGCATAGTACGAGAGAGGGACAAAGAGAGAGCGATAGTGAGAGAGTTAAAAAAAGAGATTTGGAGAGAAAGAGAGAGAATGATAGCAAGAGCGAGAGAGAGAGAGATAAGAAGATAGAGAAAAATATAGTAAAAGATGGAGAGACATAAAAACAACAGTGAGATAGGGTAAGAGAAGAGAAAGTGAGACTAAAAAGCAAGAGAGATAGAGGGAGAGATCTTAAAATAGGGAGAATGAGAGAGAGAGGCAGAGAGAGGTAGAGTGATCAAGAGAGAGAACTTGGAGATTTAGTTAAAGAGTGACATAGTGGGAGAGAACCAGAGAGAAAGTGAAGGAGAATTTTAGGTAAAGAAAAGAAAGGTGCAAGGGTGCGAAAAAAGGACATAGTTAAAGTGAGAGAGAGCGAAAGAAAGATAAAGAAAGATGTACATAAAGTAAAAGAGAGAGCGTAAGAATGAGAGCAGGGGAGAGGGAGAAAGAGCGATAGAGAGAGAAACGATGATAGAGAGGATGAGAGAGAGGGAGAGTGTCAATAAGAAGGCAACATGGATGAGTTAGTGAAGAGAGAGAATGAATGAGAAAGGGATTGAGAGTGATAAAGTGAGTGAGAGAGAGGGAGAGAGAGTTGAGAGAGAAAAAAGCTAGTTAGGAGAGAAATATATATATATACACACTAAAGAGAGAGAGTGGCATGGAGGGAAGGATAAAGTGTGGAAGAAAGAGGAAGAGAGGGAAGAAATATTGAGAAGGTGGGATAGAGAGGGTAAGAGAGTGGGAGAGAGATAGCGAGGAAGCAAGAGAGAGAGGAGGGTGGAGAATCAATGGGAGAAAGAGGTTGATAACGAATGAAGAGGAGAGAGTGAAAGAGCTTAGGAGAGACAGAGAAAGAAAGTGAGGTATAGAAAGGGAGAGAGAGAGAGCGAGAGAGAGCAAGAAAGTGAGAGAAAGAGAGAAAACGATGAGTAAGAGAAGAGTAAGCGAGGGAGAGCGTGAAGGAAGTGGGAGAGAGACAGAGAGAGATTGGGAATAATAAAGTGAAAGGATTTGAAAGAAAAAGGTGGAGCAAGAGATAAAGATGGAGATAGATAACTAGCTAAAGAAAAAATAAAAGGTGTGGGAGATAGAGAATAAGAGAGGGTGCGAGAGAGTGAGAGAGGGAGGAAGAGAGGAGAGTAGAAGAGAGTGAGTAAGTAAGAGGTAGAGAGGTGAGAAAGTAAGAGAGGGCAAGAAAAAGAGAGGGAAGGAGAGAGAAAAGAGAAAAGCGAGATAGAGATCGAAGAAAGTGTAAGAGAAGATGTGAGAGATAGAGAGGTAGGGATATTAAAAGAGAGTGTGAGAAGAGAGAAGGGTGAGAGAGTGATAGGAGTCAGAAAGAGAGGGGGAGATAGTTGACGAAAGAGAGAAAGAGGTAGATAGATTGAAGAAGGAAGAGTGAAAGCGAGGGAGAAGGATAAAGAAGGTAGAGAGAGAGACAGGAAAAGGCAAAAAGAGATGGAGAAGGGAGTGAGATAATGTTTGAGAGAGAGATGAAGATAGAGAGCAAGAAGAATGAGGGAGAGAGTGAGAGTTAGAGATAGACATAATGAAAGAGAACAAGTAATAGTATAGAGAATGAAGGAAAGAAGGGGGATAGAGTGGGTGTTAGAAAGAGAGGAAGTGAGTGAGAGTGAGAAAGACAAAGGAGAGATGGAGTGAGAAGGAGATAAAGAGAGAGAAGGAAGGAGAGTGCGAGCGTCAACGATATAAAGAGAGGGAAATTGAGAGAATAAGATAGAGAATAGCGGGAGAGAAGAACGAAAAGAAACCAAGAGAGAGCGTGAGAATAGAGAGAGTTAGAAGGAAAGAAAAAGAGTGAGAGAGAGGTGGAGAGATATCAAGATAGAGATGGGAAGAATGAGAGAATGAGATTGATGGAAGAGAGAGTAAGAGAGAGCAAAAGAGAATTGGAAAAAGAAAGAGAGAATATCAACAAGAAGAGCGAAAAGATTGACTATAAAATGTGGGAGAATAGATAATATCAATACGGCTTATACCGTGTCATTGAATACCAAGAGAGAATAAAGATGGGAGAATGAAGAAAATGAGAGAGAGAGAGAGAGAGAGAGAGCTAGAAAAGGAGAGTGTGAGATATATAGAGGTGAAGAATGAAAGGGATAAAGTAGAGTGGAAGAGATATGGAGAAAGATTGAATAGTAGTGAGATAAAGGGAAAGGGAGAGGAAGAAAAATATGATAAAGAGCGAGAGAAAAGTGAAAAGGAATGTGGCAGAGAGATTAAGGATGACGTAACTAGAGAGCGATGAGATGGAGAGGGAGAGAGATAGAGAGAAAAGAGTGAGGTAGAGAGAGTTACTGAGAGTCTCAATGTGAAATTATGAGAGCTATTAAGATTGAGAGAGAGAGAGAGGAAGAGAGTAGCAGAGAGGATAGATGGAGGGGAATATGGAATGATGGAAAAAAAATAAATAAATAGTGAATAACGGAAAGAGAGAAAGGGAATGATAGAGAGAGAAAGAGAGAAAGATGAGAGTGAGAGAGCTAGAGAGATATGGTGAAAAGATTGGGAGATAGAGAGAGGGAGGCGGAGAGAAAATAAAAGAGAGAGAGATAAAGAGAATGTACGAGAAAGCAAGATGGGGAAGATAGAGAGAAAGTTCGATGGGGAAGATAAAGAGAGTGTCTGAGAGATAGAAAAATATATGGCGAGGTAGAGGGACAGTTAGAGAGAGAGGGTAAGAGAGGAGAGTGAGCAAAAGAGAGTGTGTTTGGAAGATAGTGAGAGCTATAGAGAAAGAGGGAGGGAAGAAGACAGAGAGATAAATTAATAAGTGAGAAATTGAGACAGAGATAGTGAAGGTGTGAGAGGGGGTGAAAGAGTGATTGTGGGGAGTAGGAAAAGAAAGGGAAGGAGAGTGATAGGAGCATCAAAGATAAAGAGGGAGGAAAGGGAGGGGGAGTGGGAGGTGGATAGAATGTGTTTGAGAAAAGAAGAACGAACAAAGAGAAGGAAAAATAAGAGAGAAAAAAAGTTAAGAGAGAGATAGAGAGAAAAAGTGAGAGTGAGATAGATATAAAGAAAGAGGGAGAGATAGAGAGCAAGATAAATGAGGACAAATGGGTAATGAGAGAATAGAGAGTGAGTGAAATAGCCAGAAAGAGAGTGCTAGAAGAGAGAGTTCAAGATAGTGAGAGAGGTTGACTAAGAGGGGGAGGGAAAAAGAGAGGTAGAGAGAGAAGATGGAGATAAATTCTAAAGGGAAAAAGAGATAGAAATAAAAAAAGGAGAGATATAAAGTGAATGGTTGTAAGAGAAACTCATGGCGAGAGAGAGCAAGGAAAAGAGAAGGGCCAGTGAGAGGGAGAGAGATAATATAGTGCGAAATAGAGAAGAGTGAGAAAAGAGGGAGAAAGAGATGAAGGCTGAGTGACACCAAGAGTGTAAAAGAAAGGGATAGACATTGTGAGAGGGAGAGAGGGAGGGGATAGGGAGATAGTGGGGGAGCTTGATTGAAGGATAGATAGAGAGAAGTAGGAAAAAAAGGGAGGTAGAGAGGAAGAAAGAGAGAGGGAGGGATAGAGAAGGAGATAGAGAGTGTACAATACATAGAGCTAAAATGAGAGAGATATAATAAGAAACAGATAGAGTATGAGTGAGTGAAAGAGAAAGAGAGATATTGAGGATGAGAGTAAGTTAGAAAAGTGAGAAAGTGGGTGAGATAGAAGTAGAATCATAAAGAGTGCCAGAGAGAGAAAGAAATGGAGATAGAGATAGGGAAGATATTTGTGTGAGAGAGAGATATTGAAAGAGAGAGGGAGAGAGTTAGACCACAAAAGAGAAAGAAGGAAAGATAGACAAAGAGAAAAAGATAAAAAGAGAGAGGGCGAGGGTGAGAGAGGGTGAGAGAGATTTGAGTAAACATGAGAGTGTGTAAGAGAGAAATCGAGAGGGAGAATAAGGGAGAGAGAGAGACGAAGTGAAGTAGAGGAAATGAGAGGGAGAGAGAGATTGAGAGATGTAGATGAAGTAAGAGACAAGAGAGAGGTAAATAGAGGAAGAAGGAGAGCAGATAAGTAAAATATGAGAGAGAAAGAAAGGCAGGAGGGATATAAATAAGAGAGAAATAGACAGAGAGTGTGAGAGAAAAAGGGAGAATAATGGGAAAATGAGAGAGATGGAGAGGGTGTGAGGGATGGAAAGAGAGGGACAGAGATTGAGAAAAAGGGTGAGAGAGAGATAAATGGATTGATATAGAGTGATAGTGAGGGTGAGAGAGAGAGAGAAGAGTAAGAGGGAGAGAGAGCTACATAATAGGAGCAGAAGTATGGAGAGATAGACCAAAAAGAAAAGGGGAGAAGAGGTAGAGAACATAGAAATAATGCGAGATAGAGAGATGAAGATGGAGGAGTTCAAAAAAGAGGGTGAAAGAAGAGAGTGAGAGACATTAAGCTAGGCAAAGAGAGTGTTAGGGAGAGAGAGTGAGGTAGAGAGAGAGAGAGCAAGTGAGAGGGTGTGTGAGATAGAAGGAGGGATACATAATGATCGAAAGAAAGGGAGAGAGAGAGAGACGCAAGGAGGGAAATATAAGGAGGGGAAATATAGATAGAGATATGGAAGGAGTCCATGTGAGAGAGAGTGAGAGAGCTAGAGAGAAACATAAAGAGAGTGTAAGAGATTAAGAGAGAGGGAGGGTGAGAGATAGGAGAGAGAGAAGTAGAGAGTAAGTGAACGAAAGAGAGAAAGGGAGAGAGAGGGAGAGAGAGGGAAGTTTGAGGTAGGAGAGAGTAAGTGAGAGTGAGATAAAGAGATAAAGGAAGAGAGAGAATTTTTTGTGTGTAAGTGAGAGGGAGAGAGTTAAAAACGGAGATTGGGAGAAAGCGAGAGGATGAGAGCAATAGGAAGAGAGAGATAGAAAGGGGGAGAAATATATAGCAGAGTGAGAGAGAGTTCGAAAATGAGATATAGTCATAGAAAGAGAGTGTGAGATAGGGCAACCGAAGAGAGTTAGACAAAGAAAGCGAGAGAGATCTAGAGAGAGGGGGAGTGAGCAAAAGAGAGAGTTAGGGAGAGGGAGAGAGGAAGAGGGAGAGAGAAAGAGAGTGAAAAGAGTGAGAGAAAGTGGAAGAAAGAGATGGAGAATTGAGAGCTAAAGGTGGGAGAGATATATCACAAATGACGGTGAGCAAAAAGGGAGGGGAATAGAGTGAGAGCAAGAGAGAAAGGGAAGAGAGAGAAGAAGGGGAGGGAGAGAGATAGATAGGCCGTTGAAGAGAGAGGAAGAGAGGAGCAGGAGAGGGAAAAAGAAGGGGGAGAGAGAAAGATAGAGAGAGGTTTATAGTTGGAGAGAAGGTGATAATTAAAGTGAAGAGGAGAGAGAGGAAGAAAGTGAAGAGGAGAGAGAGGAAGAAAGAGACATCAATAGAGAGAAAGAGGGAGAAAGTAATTGAGATAAATTTTTTAAGAGAAAGCAAGAGAAGAGTATGGATACAACAAGAAAGAGAGCACAAGATAGATGGATAATGAACAAGAGTGAGTGTGTGAAAAATGAAGAGAGGAAGAGAGAATGAGGAAGAGAGGAAGAGACAAAGAGGGAGGAATTAGAACTGGAGATATAGATAAGAAAGGTGTGAGAGAGAGGAGATAGAAGAGTGAGAAGATTAAAAGTGATTGAGGGACATGGAAAAGATAGCATGATAGTGGGAGGAGAGAGGATAATAATAAAAGAGTGGGTGAGATAGTGATAGAGAAAAAAAGAGTTTGAGAGGGAGGGAGAGAGAGAAGGATATAGAGATAGGTATAAGAAGTGAGGAAGATTGAGGAGTGTGGGAGAGGAAGGGGAAAGGGAGAGAGATGGGAGAGAAGAGTAAGCGAGAGAGAGAGAGAGTAAGAGGGAGCGAGGAAGAAGTAGAAGAGAATACGTGAGAGAGAGGTAGGGAGAGGAGAGAGAGAAATTAAGAAATGGAAGTAAAGAGATCTTAGAGTGAGAGAAGAGAGAGAGATTTAAGGAGAGTGAAACACAGTGAGAGAGTGAGTGAGCAAGGTAGAAGAGAGAGATAGGGTGATGGAGAGAGAGGGAAGGAGAGGAAAGGGAGGGACGGAGTGAGGGAGAGAGAGAAACTGTGGGAAAAGAAGACTGAAGAGGTAGAGGAGAGAGAGAGAGAGAGAGAAAGGGAAAGAGAAGGATGCTGAGGATTCTTTTAGGTTTTCCTTCATCTTCTACATTTTCTCGCTCTTTCTACGACTCTCTCTCCTTCTACCCCAATCTAACACTTATTCTCTCTTTTTAAATTTATGTACCTCATTCTCTCATCCCATTTATCAGTCTCCATTTATTCTTATCTTTCCATATCTACATTTCTCTCTCACTTTCCCTTCAGTTCTCTCTCTCTCTCTCTTTAACTCCTTTTCTCTTCCACTTTCTTTAAATTTATCCACCTCTCTCTATAGCTCACTCTATGCCAGCCCTCCCTCTCCCTCGATCTCTCTATCTTGCTCACTCAATCTCACAATCTTCTTCTCATTCTCCCTCAATCTTTCTCTCCCTCACTCTCTCTAACACTCTTGATCTATGTCTTGTTACTATCTTTATCTCTTGGTCTCTCTCATTTAACTGCCTTTCTCTCTCTCTCTTCTTTACCTCACCTCATTTCTAACCTCACTCAAAGCCTCCCTCCCTTTCTCACTTTTTCTCTACTTCTCTCAAATTTTATCCCTCTCCCTCTCTCATGCAACCTCTCCCTCTCTCTTGTTTTCTCTATTCCTCCATCTATCACCCTTTCCCCAACCCCTTCTACACTCCCTCTCCCTCTTTTATGGCCCTAACTCTCTCTATCTTCCTTGCAATATATATCTTGTTTTGTTTTTCTCTCTCACTCTCTCTCGCATTCTCTCCCTTTTTATCTCCCTCATCGTTCTCTCCATCTCCTCCCTCCATTCCTCTTACTCTCTTCCTTGCTCTTGTGACTTGGTGTTCTCCCTCTCTCTCCTTCGTAATCTCTATCTCATTCTCTAACTCTATCCCCCACACTTTCTATTTTTGTCTCTCACTCACTCTCCCTTCTCTATATATTGGTCTTTCCTTCAATCTATTTATCACCCTCACTCACACTTTTTGTCTCTCACTTACTCCCTCTCTCTACCTCATTCACTCTAGCTCCAGCCTACTCTCACACTCATTCTATCTTCTTTTTCCTCAATCTCTCCATTCTCTTCTTTCTCTGACACTTTTCTCTCTCCGTCTCTTTCCATCCCAACATTTTTCTTGCCCTCCCTTAGTCCTTCCCTTTCTCTTTCTAAAATCCTTACTCTGTCTCTCTCTCATACTTTCTTCCTCACTCGCTCTCCCTCTCCCAACTCTTAGACATGCTTTCATCCCTCTCTCACACACATCATCTTTCACTCTCTCTGTCCAGCTCACTCTTTTTTAGCTTTCTCATGGATCTCTTCTCTCTAATTCTCATTCTTTTCTCTCTCTCTCTCTCTCTCTCTCTCTCGCTTTCTCATTCTTTTCTCTCTCTCACTCTCTCCACCTCCATATACTCTCTATCTCACTCCATCCCTCTCAAACTCTTCACCCTTCCTCCCTCTATCTCACCCCTCGTCCCCTCCTTTCTTACCTTTGTCTTCTCTATTATGTCTCATTTACTAACTCTTACCCTCTCTCCTACTCTCTCTCTCTTGTCTCTATTTTTCTTCTCTCTCATATAACTTGCTCCCACTCGCTTTCTCTCATAACTCCCTTCATCTCTCTCCTCTCTCTCTCTTTTTGTCCATCCCTCTTTCTTATCTTTCTCCTCTTTTTATTGTTTCTTTCACCTCTCTTTCCCTTTGTTCCCCCATTCTTCAACTATGTCTCACCCTCTCTCTTCCCTCACACTCTCTCTTAGTCTCTTTCTTTTGCTTTCTTATCTCACCCTCTATGTCTTTTTCTTCTTCCTCTCTTAGCTCTCTCTTTCTCTCACTCTTCCTATTCTTTCACTTTCACCATAATTTCTCTATCTTTTTCCTTATCATTCTCTCTCCCACTCTCACTCTCTTCTTCACCCTCTCTCTCACTATCTCTCTCATGCTCAATCTCTTTCATTTACTCCCTTCTCTCTCTTTATTTCACACTCTCTCTCTTTCTTAATCTCTCATCTTTAATTTTCTCCTCTCCCTTTTATCTCTTTCCTCTCTCACTTCCTCTACTTGCCTGCTCTCTCTCCTCTATCTCACCTTTTTACCTCCTCTCCATCTCAGCTTTCTCTCTCTTTCTAAATCTCACTCAAAAATCTCTCTCTTTATCTCACTATCTCAATATTTATATCTTATTTTCTATATCTCTCGATCAAACACGTGCATTCAGTCTCTCTTGCTTTCTCCATTACTCCATCACTCATCCTCTCCCAATCCCCCTCCCTCGCTCTCTCCTTGCCTCTCTCTCGCAATCTCTCTCTCTTCTTATCCCTCTTGCTTTCCCACAATCTTTTTTTCTCTCATTTTCTCTGTCCCTCTCCTCCCTCCATCTCTCTTACCTCTTCGCCACTCTTTCTCCCTCTCTCCCTTACAATTTATATCTCATTTTCTCTCTCTGTCTATCTCTCACGCTTGCTCTCTCCCTCTCTCAATCCCTCGCTATCTCTTCTCTCTTCCTCTGGCTCGATATCTCTATGTTTCTCTCTCTTTCTCTACTCTCTTTCTTTAGCTCTAATTCGCTTTAAATCATGCTCACAATATCTCTCTTGTTCTCTCCCCTATTATTATCTCTCTGTAGCTCTTCTTTGTATTTCTTTCTATAGCTTACTCACTTTGCATCTCTATCTCCCTTTGTCTCTCTCTCTCTCCTTCTCTCTTTATATCTTCTCTCTCTCCTTTTTGGCTCTCTCCATCTCTCTTACTTGCTCTTTCACAATGTCTAACTCTCTCTCACTCTCTCTTTATCACAAAAACTCTCTTGCTCACATTATATCTCTAATTCTCTTAACTCTCTTCTCTCTCTCTTATCTCATTCTCTCTTAACTCACTCTATACACTCCATCTTTCGCTCTCGCTCTCATTCTCTCTATCTCTCTCCCGGTCCCTCTTTTAATCTCTTTCTCTCTCACTCCCTTGCTTACTCAAACTCCCTCACTTTTTGGTCCTTTCACATCATTCTGTTTTTTGTCTCTCTTCCCCCTCTTCCTCTGCCACCTCCTCCATTTCACGCTCATCATGTCTCTACTTTGCTTCCACCCTCCCTTCCTTTTTATCTCCTCTTCTCTCTCTCCTTCTCTCCAACGCATCTTTCTCTATGTCACTCTCACTCTAACTTTCATTATTCTTGTATATGTGCCTCGCCCACTCTTTAGCTTGCCCTTCAAATGCTTTCACTTCTCTTTTCCACTCTCTAGCTCCCTCTTCTATTGTTTTCACTTTTATTTATGTATATCCTTCCATATCTCTCACACTTTCTCTTCTCTCTCTCCTCTCTAGGTCTATTATCTCTCACACAAACTATCTCTTTCTCTCTCCCTTCTCATTTTCTTACACTCTTGCCCTCCCTTTATCTCTCTATATCTTTGTTCTCTCTCTTACTCTGTCTCTTTTTCTCCTCTCACCCACTCTATATCTCTCACACATTTTTCAACCTTTTTCTCTCTTATTCTCCCTCCCTCCCTCACACTCTCTCTTTATCACTCCATTATTCTCTCTCCCTCTCTCTAGCCCTTCTTCATTTAACCATCTTAGTCAATCTATCTCTTTTTTTCTCCCTTCTTGCACACTCGCTCTCTCTCTCTCAATCGCTCACTCAATCTCTCTCACCCTCTCACCCTTTCAATCTATCTATATCTCTTGCTCTCTGACTCATTCTCATTCTTTCTCTCTCTCCCCTTCATCCCTCCACTTCTCTCTTCTCATCTTTCTCTTTCCCTTTCTTCCTCTCTCTTTCTTTGTCTATTTCATTCTCTCATTCCATTGTTCTCTTCAGTATATATATCTCACCCTTTCTACCATTCTTCCACTATCTTTTCATTCACTTAATTTACTTTGTTTGTGTATTCTCTCTCTTCTCTAGCATTCTTTCTCTCTCTTGTTGTGACTCTCCATCTCTTTCTCTTCTATCTCACGCTCTCATGCTCTCATCCCCTCTAGCGCTTTTGATCATTCTCTCTCTCTCCTCTCACTCTCTTCTTTAATATACTCCTTTCTTAGTTTATGTTTCTATGCCTCTCTTCCGTCTCAATCCCTCCAACTCTCTTCTCTCTGTGTATTCCTCCCACTACCCTTATCTTTCCTTCCTTTTTTCCCTTTTTCCCACTCTCTCTTACTCTATATTACCTTGCTCTTAATTCTCTCTATCAACATCTTGCTCTCTTTCATTCTTTATATCTCGTCCTCTTTCTCTCCTTCTCTATCATATTTTATCTCCCACCATTTGCCTTTATCTCCCTCCTCCCTCTCTCTATTGATCTTTCTCTCTCCCTTAATCTTTCTCCCTCACTCTATCACTCTCTTAGTCCCTCCCTCTCTATTTCTTTTAGTCTATATCTTCCCTCCACTCTCTAACTTTCTCTCACACTTTACAACACTCCAACTCTTTCTTACACACTTTTACTCATGTTCCCTTACTCTCACTCCCTCTATATGTCTTTCCCTAGCAATCTCATTGTCACTCTCCCTACCTCTTCACTCTTTCTATCTCTCACTCTCTCCATCTTTTTCTTATTCATTATTTCATCTCTCTCGTACCTCTTTCCATATCTTTCACTCTCACTTCCTATCTCTCACTCATCTTTTTCTTATTCTCTATTTCATCTCTCTCTTTCTCTCTCTCACCTCTTTTCCTATCATTAACTCTCTCTCTCTCTCGCTTCCCTCTCTAACTCCTCCCTCTCCCTCTTGTTATCTATCCATTCCTCACTCTCTTGCCTTCTCTTTATCTCCACTATCTCTCTTGCTCTCTCCTTTTTTTCCCTCTCCCCCTCTCTCACTCCTGTCCATTTTTATGTCACACGCTCTCTGTCTCTTTGATTTTGAGTCTCTCTAACACTCTCTTTTTCTATCTCTCACTCTTTCTATCTATCTCATGCTCTATCTCTCATCTTTTTCTCTCACATTCCCTCTATCTCTTGCTTTTCCACTTTATCATCCCCCTCTCTATCACACACCCCCTCTCTCACCCTAATTTTATAGCTCACTCTCCCTCTCTTTCTCACTCTCTTGTCTCTCTCCCCCTCCTCTATCTTTCTCCACTCCCTCTCTTGGCCTTCTCTATCTCTCTACCTCTCTCCTGCTTTCTCACTCTCTCATAACCTCTGATAATTAATCTCTTCTCTATCCTTCTCTTGTTATCTCTCTCTCACTCTTCTTTCTCTATATATCTCAATGTCACTCCTTTTACCACTTTATCTCCTTCTCCCTCTCCCTCTCCCTCTCCCTCTTTGGTAATGCACTCTCTATCTCTATTTTTGTATCTCTCTCTTTTTCCGTCTCTCTCTTTTATCTATTTTATCTCGTCTCACTCTCTTTCCCATTTTCTTTCTTTCTTACTCTCTTCTTAATTCTCAGAATCTGTTTTTCTCTCTCACACACACAAATACTTTCTTACCCTTTCTCACCACTTTTCCATCTCTTGCTCACTCTCTCTCCTTTTCATGTCTTTCCCTCATAATCTCTATCTCACTACATCTACCTCTCTCATTGTACTTTTCTCCTGGCTCACTCAATTACTCCTTCTCTTATTCCTTCTCTTCCATTCTCTAAATCTCTCTCTTCCTCCTCTTCTAACTCTCCCACTCCATTTCTCCATCTTTCCCACTCTCTCTCTCCAGCTCTAAATCCCTCTCATTATTTCTCTCTCGCTCCCCCACTTTGTCGATCTATCCCCCCACTGCATCTCTATCTTCCCTCTCTTTTCTCATCTCTCGTACCTCTTTATGATTCTCTCATTCACTTCCTCTCTCTACCCCTCTACCTCTTGTTTTTCTCTTTCTCCCTCCCTCGCCTTCTCTTGCTCAACTACTCTCTCTTCCTCTTACGTCTTCTCTCTCACCCTCTATCTCCCACTCTCTTGTTCTCTCACTCTCTCCTTCTCTTGCTCTCTTACTTTCTCTTCCTTTTGTCTCTCTCTATCTTCTTACTTTCTATCTGTCTCACAGACACACACACTCCCTCCTTACATTTTCCTTTCTCCATCTCTCTTTCTCCCCTCCCACTCCATCATTTTATGCCTCACACACACTCTTATTTGTCTCTCCCTCATAATCTCTATCTCACTCTCTCACCCTCTCTGTCATTCTATTTTTTTGCATGGCTCACTCTTCCTCAAACTCTCTTGCTCTCTTGCCTTCTCCCGCTCTCTTTATCTCTCCCTCCTCCTTTAACAAAAATCCTTCTCTTTGTCCCTCTCACCCATTCTCTTGCTCTCAATCTCTCTCATAATTTGTCTCCTCTTACATCAATTCCATCTCTCTCAATCTCTCTTCACTTGTTGCCTCATCTCTCTCATCTAATCTTTCTATATATCTCTCTCCACTTCTATATTTCTCTCATTCTTGTCAATTCTCTTTCTAGCTCTCTATCTCTTTATCTATCTCCTCCCTCTCACCCGCTTTCCTTATTCTCCCACTTTTTATTCTCTCTATTGATATTTACCCACATGCTCTCTCTCTCATTCTTTCTCTTTGCCCTCTACACTAGTCTTATCTCTCTGTCTCTTGCATTCTTTCTCTTTTCTCACTTTTTTCTCCCTCTTTATTACTCTCTCTCACTCGCTTTTTCTCATCATCTCTGACTTGATATCTCTCAACCTCTCTATCTGTCCCCCTTGCTTTCCTTCTCACCCATTCTCTCTTCTCTCTTCTCTCATCTCCCTCTCTACTTCCCCTCGCTCTCTCTATTTCCCTCCCTCACTCTGCCCTTCTCCCTCCATCCCCCTCCCTCTCTATTTTTATCACTCTCTCTCACTACAACTCCTTCATCTTTCCCTCTCTCCCTCCCTCACTCTATCTCCTCTCCTTCTTACACTCACACACACACTCTCTGTCTCATATCTCTCACATACACTCTATATCCCACACTCTCTTCTCTCATTTAGTTGTTCTCTCTCTTGTTGTTCTATTTCTAGCTCCTACTCTCCCTCCACCACACAACTCTTTCATCCTCTTTCTTTTTCTCACTTCCTTTCCCTTTCTCTAACTTTATCTCTCCCTCCTTTTTCCCTCTCTCTTTGGCTCATTCTCTCTCCCACACTTCTCCTTCCTTCTTTATCCCTTTATCCTTCTTGCGCATCTCTCTCTCTCTCCCTCTTTCTCTCTCTCCCACTCCCTTTCTCCCTAGTTCTCTCACTCTCTCCCCTCTTTTCTCTCCCAATATCTCTTCTCCACGTTTTTTCTCTCTTCTTCTACTCTCTCTAGCTCTCACCCTCTCTTTCTCCCAGTTCTTCCTCCCCTTCTCTCCCTCTCTCTCCATCCCTCTCTCCATCTATCTGAATCTCCCCTTCTCTCTTACAATCTCTCTCTCTATCACTCACACTTCTCTTTCCCTCTATTTTTATATCTCCCTCTCTTCTCTCTCTCACTCTCCCATACTTATCTCTCTCTTTCTCTCACAATTTCTTTCTCTTTGACTCTTTCTCTCACTCTCTACCTCTCTTTCCCATCCTCTACATAACTTTCTTCAATCCCTCTATCTTAATCTCTCCCTATATATATATCTCTCTCTCTCATTTTTCCTCTCTCCCTCATTATACCTTTCTCCCTCTCTTGGTCATTCGCTCCCTCTCTATCCCTCCCTTTTCTCAATCTCACTTTCCTTCTCTCTCTATCTTCCTCAATAAATATCTCTTGCACTCTTAATCTTTCACTCTATCTTCTTTTGATCTTTCATCTCTCTCTATCTCACTTTCTCTCAAGCTCTTCGTTATGCTTGAGTGGGGAGAGAGAGTGAGAGAGCAAGAGAGAGACAGAGAGAGAGAGAGAGTGTGTAAGAGATTGAGGGAGGTAAGAGATAGGAGAGAGAGAAGCATAGAGTACGTGAGCGATAGAGAGAAAGATGGAGAAAGAGATGCAAGATAGCAGGAAAGATGCAAGAAAGAGAGGGAGAAAGATAGAGGGAGAGATATTATAGAGCTGAGAAGATATATCAAGTAAGGAAAATGGAGGAAGAGTGAGAGTGATAGTAGAAAATTATGAGAGAGCGAGTGATTGAAAAGTGAGTGAGTGACAGACAGCTACTAAAAAGAGAGCAGAGAGTAATTGAACAGACCTACTGATCTTGGGAGATAGAGAGACATATAGCATGAAACATAAAGTAAAATAAAAAGAGAGATAGAGCAAGAGAGAGATAAGAATGGAAAGTGGGTGAGAGAGATAAGAGTGCAATAGAGGGAGGGATGGAGGGAGAGACACAGAGAATAGTAAAAAGGAGAGATGGAAAGAGGGTGAGAGAGATAAGAGAGGAAGAGAGGGAGGGTGATGCAAATGATATCATGGATGACATGGATGACAATGGTACGACTTCAAGGGAAGATTTTACTAAAGTTCCATGTGGGCCAATTACTAGATTTCATGCAAAGAGGGTGAAAAAAAGCCCTTAATGGATTAGTCTAAGAGGCTTGGACTCAAACCAATTCATGGGGGTCTATAAAGAATAAGCCAAGAAGAATTGTCAACTTAATTAGAACACAAGGATAAAAGAGTCATATTATTATGACTGGATATTTCTTCTTTTATTGCAGTTTAATAATGGCATGCAGGCCGATTTCATGTAGTTTTTTTTTCATTCGTTTTAGAAGATATTTTATCTTTTCGTATTTTCTTGTAAGCTTTGGCATATATATAGGCCTTATTTAAAATGAGAAATGGATTTTTTATCTTTTGGCAAAACAGCTTTTGGTTTTTTTCCTTTGGTTTTCCCTGGGATTCCAACCGGACTCTTGGCCATCGCCCAAGGAGTTCTTCCCTGACTTATCAAGCGGATTTTCACCCCGTTTGTGGCATCTATAATTGTACCAAGGTTCTTTCCTCACGTCAAGCATAGGGTGAAGGTCTCATACCGACGTTCTTGTTTGCATTGAGCATTGGGTCGAGGTTTATCTCCATTCCACCCTGAACCTCCGGGTTCTACCTTTATTTCAGTTTGTTCCAACTTTTCGAATGATTTTCAAGAGTTTCTTTTTTTTCAAGCATTTCATACGAATTTACCTTTAATTCTTTTCAATTTCATCTTAGCCCATCAATTTTCAAACTAGAACATCAATCTCATGGTTCCATCGGGATCCTGTTCACATCATTTGGTATCGAGCCTCACGGTTCTTGAAAAGTAATTTTCTTGTTATGTTCTTGTTGGAATCCTTTTTTTTCTATTTTAAAAATTTTTTTTGAGTAATGAGTGAGATTAACTTTGTTTTTATTGCTTTTGTCTGAATTTTTTTTCTATGTCCGAATTTCACTATGTAATCCAAATTATTTTTTTCATTTCATAGCTAGTTGTTCAATGTATTCTTTATTATTCATATTCATTTTCCTCTTAAGATTCACATCTTTATTATTCATATCATTTGTTCTTGTTATTGTCCAAATCAGTGTTCTCGTTATTGTTCAAAATCATCTTGTTCTTGATATTATTTTTGATAAATATTATTCTTGATGTGATCTTGTTATTTTAGTTTCTTGTTATTTTTTTTTCTTTTATTGATATTATTGTTTTCAAAAGTTTAGTTGTATTTGTTGTATTGATTCAAGATATCAAAATTTGTATTTCATTATCATCATCCCAACAATTTGCTTAGCATTTCGTTTTACTTATGTGTGGTAATCCAGAACTTGCTTTGAATTGTGAATTTCAGATTCTTGCTTACTTTCCTTCATTACAAATCTTCAATCATGTCCCAACTGAATTTTCAAGATGACGAAAGGCATCCAACAATTCCTAATATCTGATTTCAAGCATTGGTGGGGGAGATGAGAAGAATGATGAGGGCTGAGTTTGATCATATTCATGAAAGGTTGGAACGAGTAGAGGGAGCAATTCAAGAAGGACAGCGACGAAATATTTCGAATAGGCAAAGGGAGAGAGTTTCAATAAGAGGAGTGAGAGAGGAGGAATAAGAATATATGTGGGTGGATTTGATGAAGAAATTGATAGGGATTCATTTGTTGAGAGAAGGCATTATGGTGGGCAAGCTAGAGATAGTAGGAATAGAGAAGATAACAACTTAGGGAGTATTAAGATGAGTATTCCTACTTTTCAAGGCAAAAACAATCCAGAAGCCTATCTTGAATGGGAGAAGAAGGTGGAATTAGTATTTGATTGCCACAACTATTCTGAAATAAAGAAGGTGAAATTGGCCGCCATTGAATTTACTGATTATTCTATTGTTTGGTGGGATCAATTACTTTTTAGTAGGAGGAGAAATGGAGAACGTCTCATAGAAACATGGAAAGAAATGAAAGTGTCATGAGGAAGCGATTTGTGCCAAGCCATTACTATCGAGAGTTGTATCAGAAGTTACAAAGGCTTAGGCAAGGTAATCGAAGTGTGGAAGATTACTATCAGGAGATGGACATTGCTATGATTAGGGCTCATGTAGAAGAACATAGAGAACCCACTATGGCTAGATTCTTAAATGGTTTAAACCAGAAATCCAAGAGAGAGTTGAAATGCAACATTATGTGGAGTTGGAGGACATGTTACATGTGGCCATCAAAGTGTAGCAACAACTCAAGAGGAGGGGAGGCCCACGTGTGTCAACTAGTGTGGGTACTTCATGGAAGCTGACTTTTCAGAAAAAAGAGGGCAATCCAATTGCAAAGTTTAAACCACAGTCAAGACAAGAGACAACTAACCAAGGAACTTAAGTGAAAATTTCCTCTTCCACTTCTAGAAATCGAGACATTAAATGTTTTAAATGTCAAGGCAGGGGTCATATAGCCAGCAAATGTCCTAATAAAAGAATCATGGTGATAAGGGACAATGGAGAAATTGAAACTGATGAAGAATTAGAATTTGACTCTATACCACAAGTAGAGGAAATTGAAGGTGAAGAATATGCAGTCACAGGAGAATTGTGAGTCACAATAAGGGCTTTAAGCGTGCAGGCCACGATTGATGATGGAATTCAAAGAGAAAAAAATTTCACACTAGGTGTCATGTACAAAACAAGGTATGTAATATGATCATTGATGGAGGAAGTTGTACTAATGCTTCTAGCACTATTTTAGTTGAAAAACTAGGGCTACCAACCATCAAGATTCCCGACCTTACAAGTTGAAATGGTTTAATGATAGTGCTGAGGTAAAGGTGAACAAGCAGGTTTTGGTCTCATTTCGCATTGGAAAGTATGAAGATGAAGTCTTGTGCGATGTTCCAATGTAAGCAGGCCATTAGGTCGACCATGGCAATTTGACCGACGAGTTAAACATGATGATTTCACCAATAATAGAATTATCACTCTAGTGCCAATGACACCAAAGGAGGTCTACAAGGATCAAGTGAGATTGCAAAACGATTATTGTCAAATGAAAAGGAGTGCTCAACATAAAGAGGCCGACTCAATTGAGAAAAAGGAAGAAATGGAACAAGCAGCCATTAAGAGAAAAGAAGATAGAAAACAAAAGAATTTTTATGCAAAGGCAAGTGAAATCAAGAGAGAATTGTTTTTAAACCAACCAATGATTGTACTTCTGTACAAAGAGGCGTTCTTAAACACTAATGAACATGACAATACTTTGCCTAGTTCTATTGTTTCTCTTTTGCAAGATTATCATGATGTCTTTCCTGAGGAGATTCCACATGGTTTATTACCCATTCGATGGATTGAGCGTCAAATTGATTTTATACCAGGAACCACCCTTCCAAACCGTCCAGCTTATAGAGGCAATCCTGAGGAAACAAAAGAGTTACAAAGGCAGGTTGGCGAACTAATAGAGATGGGCTATGTGAGAGAGAGCATGAGTCCACTTGCTGTTCCTGTAATTCTAGTTCTTAAGAAGGATGCGTCCTGGAGAATGTGTGTGGATTGTCGAGCCATAAACATTATTACGATAAAGTATAGACACCCTATTCCTCGCTTAGATGATATGCTAGATGAGTTACAAGGATCATGTGTGTTTTTTAAGGTTGAATTAAAAAGTGGATATCATCAGATTAGGATGAAAGATGGAGATGAGTGGAAAATTACTTTTAAGATAAAATATGATTTGTATGAATGGTTAGTTATGCCTTTTGGTTTTACTAATGAACCAAGTACTTTCATGAGACTAATGAACCATGTTTTGCGTGCTTTTATTGGAAAATTTGTTGTAGTGTATTTCGATGATATTCTGATCTATAGCTAAAACTTGAAGGATCATGTTGAACATTTAAAACTTCTTTTAGATGTTTTTTAAAAAAGAAAAGTTATTTGGTAAACTGGAAAAGTGTACCTTCTTAACCAATAAAAATTTGTTTTTAGAATTTGTATTGAGTGCTCAAGGTATACAGGTTGATGAAGAAAAGGTGTGTGCTATGCATGAGTGGCCATTTGATATAATTCTGCTACTAAATTTTCATTCTACTAAATTTTCATCTTTTGAAATTTTTATGTTTTTTATCCTTTAACGCCATTTGATTTAATTCCATTACTTGTTTCTGAGCATGTTAACTTGGATGGTAAGAAAAAGGCTGAGTTTGTAAAGCAGATACATGAAAAGACACGACTCAATATTGAACAAAGGACAAAGCAATATGGAAAACATGCCAATAAGGGGCGTCATAAAATGATCTTCAAATCTGGAGATTGGGTCTGGTTACACAGGAGAGGAAAGATTTACAAAACAAAGGAATTCCAAACTATTTCCAAGGGGAGATGGTCATTTCCAAATACTTGAGCGTATCAACGACAATGCCTACAAGATGGATCTACCATGTAAGTATAATGTGAGTGTCACTATCTATGTTACTGATTTAAGTCCTTTTGATGCAGGTACTGATTTGAGGACAAATTCTTTTCAAGAGGAGGGGAATGATGCAAATGATATCATGGATGACAATGGTACGACTTCAAGGGAAGATTTTTACTAAAGTTCCATGTGAGCCAATTACTAGATGTCATTCAAAGAGGTGGAAAAAAGCCCTTAATATATTAGTCTAGGAGGCTTGGACTCAAGCCAATTCATGGGGGTCTAAGAAGAATAAGCCAAGGAGAATTGTCAACTTAATTAAAATGCAAGGATAAAAGAGTCATATTATTATGACTGGATATTTCTTCTTTTATTACAGTTTAATAATGGCATTCATGCAGACTTCATGTACTTTATTTTATTCATTTTAGAAGATATTTTATCTTCTCTTATTTCCTTGTAAGCTTTGGCCTATATATAGGCCTTATTTGAAATGAGAAATGGATTTTTGGTCTTTTGGCAAAACAACTTTTGGTTTTTTTCCTTTGGTTTTCCCTGGGATTCCAACCAGACTCTTGGTCATCGTCCAAGGAGTTCTTCCTGACTTATCAAGTGAATTTTCACCTTGTTTGTGGCGTCTACCATTGTACTAAGGTTCTTTCCACACGTCAAGCATAGGGTGAAGGTCTCATACCGAAGTTCTTGTTTGCGTTGAGCATTGGGTCGAGGTTTATCTCCATTCCACCCTGAACCGTTGGGTTCTACCTTTATTTTGGTTTGTTCCAAGTTTTCGAACGATTTTCAAGAGTTTCTTTTTTTTCAAGCATTTCATACAAATTTTCCTTTAATTCTTTTCAATTTCATCTTAGCCCATCAGTTTTCTAACTAGAACATCAATCGAATAGTTCCGTCGGGATCCTGTTCACATCAGAGGGATGGAGGGAGAAGAGTGTAAGAGATCAAGTCAGAGGGAGAGGGAGGTAAGAGGGGCGAGAGAGAGAAGCCGCGAGTAGGTGAGCTACAGAAAGAAATAGGGAGAGAGAGATTCAAGTTAGCAAAAAAGATGCAAGAGAGAGGGAGAAAGATAGGAAAGAAATAATAGAGCATGAGAAGATAGGGCAAGAAAAGAAAAGGGAGGAAGGGTGAGAGTGAGAGTGAGAGTAAGAAATGATGAAAACAGATATTTCACTAAATTTCTCTCTTTCTCCCCATCCTTTCCTCTGTCTTCCTCTCTTGTCTCCTCTTTCAATATCTCTCATCTTCTTTTACTTTATGTTGCATGCTATTTGTCTCTCTATCCCTCAAGCTCAATAAGTCTCTCTTCTATCACTCTCTTCTCTCTTTTCAGTATCTTTCTCTCTCTCACTCACTTTTCTATCACTCACTCTCTCATCATTTACTACTCTCACTCTCACTCTTCCTCCCTTTTCCTTTCTTGTTATATCTTCCCATGCTCTAAAATATCTCTCCCTTTATCTTTCTCCCTCTCTCTCTCTTTCATTCTATCGTTCAAGTACTATATGCTTTTCTCTCTCATCTCTCTCACCTCTCTCCCTCTCTCTTGACCTCTTGCACTCTGCCTTTCTCCATCCCTCCCTCTCTTCCTCTCTTGTCTCTCTCACTCTCTTTCCATCTCTACCTCTTACTCTTCTCTCTGTCTCTCCTTCAATCCATTTCTTTCTTCCCCTCCTGTCTCTTTCAACCTCTTTCCATCCCTGTCTCTCTCTTTCTCTATCTATCTTCCTCTTAAGCTCAATAGATCTCTCTTCTATCACTTTCTTCCCTCTTTTCAGTAGCTATTCCTAACTCACTTTTCTATCACTCGCTCCCTCATCGTTTCCTACTCTCATTCTCGCTCTTCCTTCCTTTTTCTTTCTCATTATATCTTATCATGTTTTATAATATCTCTCCTTTATCTTTCTCTCACTCCGTCTTCCATCTTGCATGCTAACTTGCATCGCTCTCTCTCTTTTTCTCTATTGCTCACGTACTCTCTACTTCTCTCTCTCTCCTCTCTCTCTTAATCTCTTACACTCTTTCTGTCTCTCTCTTGCTCTCTCACTCTCTCTCTCATATATCTCCTTATCTTCTTGCTCTTTCTATCTATTCTCTCTTTTACTCTCTCTCACAGGCACACATTCCATATCTCTTTCTTCATTTCCCCTCCCAATATTTCCCTCCCTCCCTCTCCTTCATTTTTTATCAATCTCTCTATTTCACACACCCTCACTTGCTCTCTCTCCCTCTCACTCCCTCTCCCTAGCACCCTCTGTCAAGCTCAATATACTCTCTCTCTCTTCTCTTACCCTCTCTCAGTCTCTCTCTATTTTTTTGTATCTCTCTTTCTCTCTCTCACTCTTCTCTATCTTTCTCACCCTTTTCTATCTCTCTCTCTCTCGCTCGCTCTTACTCTCGTTCTCTCTATCTCTCCCAATCTGTTTTTTGAACTTTTCACTCTCCATCTCTCTCTCCCTCTTGCACTCATTGTCTCCTTATCTCTCTCACATTATGTCTATTTTCTTAACCTCTTCTCCCATCTTCTTTTTTGCCTATCTCTCCATACTTTTTCTCCTCTTATGAGCTCTATCTCCCTCTTACACTTCTCTCTCACCCTCACTGTCACTCTCTATTGATCTATCTTTCTTTCTCTCTATCTCTCCCTTTTTCTCTCTTTATCTCTCCCTCTCTTTCCATCCATCTCAGCCTCTCCCTCTCCCTCATTTTCTCATTATCTCTCCCTTCTTCTCTCACTCTCTTGTCTATTTCTCCCTTTTTTTCTCCCTCCTGCATTTCTCTCTCGCATTTTTTACTTATCTGCTCTCATTTTTTCTCTGTTTCCCTCTCTTTTCTCTATCTAGTCTTCACCCCCTTTTTGTTCCTCTACGCCTCTCAATCTCTCTCCCTCTAACTTCCTCTACATAACTTCGTCTCTCTCTACCTCTTTCTCTTTCTCGATCTCTCTCATACTCATACACTCTCTTGTTCACTTGAATCTATCACCTCTTCTCTCAATCTCCTTCTCTTTCTCTCTCTTTCTCTTAGTATATCATTCATTTTTTTCTCTTTTGTTCTCTCACTCTCTCTCCCTCTTAGTTTCTTTATCTCTCTCTCTCAGATACCTTACCAATCTCTATCTCCATTTGTCCCTCTCTGTGGAACTCTTTATGTTTCTACTTCTATCTCACCCACTTTCTCGCTTCTCTTATTCTCATCCTCAATATCACTCTTTCTCTCTCATTCACTCATAATCTATCTCTTCCTCATTATATCTCTCTCAATTTGTCTCTCCTGGCTCATTATAATGTGCACCCTCTATGTATTTCTCTCTCTATCCCTCTCTCCGTCTTCGTCTCTGCCTCTACTCTTTGCTTCTTCTCTATCTCTCCCCCACTCAAGCTCTCTCACTATCTCCCTTTCACTTTCTCCCTTTCCCTCTCCCTCTCTCCCTCTCACAATCTCTATCCCTTTCTTTTACTCTCTAGGTATCACTCAATTTCATCTATTCTCTTACACTCCTCTTTATTTTGTGTTATTTTATCTCTCTTGCTCTCTCTGGCCCTTCACTTTTCCCTGCTCTCTCGTGATGAGTTTCTTTACAATCATTCGCTTTCTATCTCTCCTTTTTTATTTCTCTTATTTCCCTTTCAATCTTCATCTCAGTCTTGCTCTCTCAACCTCTCTATTTCCCACACTCTCCAAGTCATCCTCTCTCTCTATCTTAAACTCTCTCTTCTAACACTCTTTTTTTTGGTTATTTCTCTCACTCTATGTTATGCTCTCCCTCCCTCTGTTGTCGCATTACTAATTTCTCCTCATTTATCCTACTCTCTAACTCTCCCTCACTCTTTATAACAATCTCACTCTCACTTTATCTCTCTATCTCTCTCTTATCTCTTTGTTCTCTCACTTGTTCTCTCTCACTCTCTCAAACAAATTCTATCTCCACTCCCACTCCCCCTCCCCTTCCCCTTCCCCCTCCTCCCTCTCTATCTTTCATGCTCCTATCACTCTCCCTCCCTCTCTTTTCCTACTCCCTCATAATCACTCTTTCACCCTCTCTCACACCTTCACCATTTGTTTCAATTTCTCACTGATCTATTTATATCTCTGTCTCCTTCCTTCCCTCAATACCCCTATTTCTTATTACCCCTTTCTCTCTAGCTTTCTCTATATGTCAAACACACTCTCTTACTCACTCTCCTCTCTTACCCTCGCTCTCACACTCACTCTTCCTCTCTCTCTCTCCCCATATATTGTTCTATCTCTCTTACTCTTTTTTTCTTTTCTCTTTATTTTCCCTATCTTGCTCTCTCACACATTCTTTTTATCTCACTCTTTTATTTTTTCTCTCTATCTCCTCTTTCCATCTTATTTGTTTAGGTCTCTCACACTCTTCTTCTCTCTTTCTCTCTCTATCATTCCCTTTCTCTCTTTAAATCATTCACATTTTTATCTCTCTTTTCATCATTCCCTCTCCCCCTCTATCTCCCCTCTATGATACTCTCTCACTCTAAATATCTTTCATAATTTAACTCTCAGTCTCTCAGTTACTCTCTCTACCTCATTCACCTCTCTCTATCTCTCTCCCTCTCAATCTCTATTGCCCTTTAGCTATGTCATTCTCAATCTCTCTCATTCATTCCTTTTCACTTTTCTCTTTCTCTTCCTCTCTCTTTCCCTTTGTTTCACTACTATTCCATTATTCTCCATCTCTCATCCACTCTAATCTATCTCTTTATTTCTTCACCTCTATATATGTCTCATTTCTCCCTCTCTCTCTCTCTCTCTCTCTCTCTCTCTCTCTCTCTCCTTGTTTAGATCTCTCTTTATCACTCCCCTCCCTCTCTCTCTCTCATTTTCTTTATTTCCCCACCTTTTATTCTTTCTCTTTATATTTAATGTCACAAACTATTTCTCATTCTCTCACTTATCTCTCTTTCTTATTGATATTCCCTCTCTATCTTTTTCATATTCTCTCTTTGTTTTCTCACTTACTCTTTCAGCTATCACTCTAATTCTCTCATCTTCCAATCTCTATCTTGATATCTTTCTACCCTCTATCTCACTCTTTTTCTTTCCTTCTCACTCACTGTCCTCCTATTCTTCTCTCTCTTATTCTCTCAATTTCCCTCTCTATCATTATCCCTCACACTCTCCTTCCTTCTCTCTCTTTATCTCCCTCTCATTTTGTCTCTCCTTTGTCTTCTCCTCTCTAACTCTCTCTTCCTCCTTTCTTACACACACTCTCTCTCCCCCACTTTCGCTTGTACTCTCTACTCTTACTTGGTCTCTCCCCTTCTTGTCTATCTCTAACTCTCACTATTTCTCCACCACATATACACACTCTCCCTCCGTCTTTCTTCTTTCTCTCTATCCTTATCTCTCTCAAACTCTTTCTCTCACTCTTTTCTCCATCTTTTTTTGGATTTTTATGTCTCTTTCCCTCCCTCCCTTCTTTGTCCTTATCTCTCCCTTTCCCTCTCCCTTCTTCTACCTCTCTACCTCTTTATCTCTTTCTCTAACTATCTCCCCTTCTCTTTCTCCCTCTTCCTATCACTCTCTCACAATTCTATTTTCTCCCACACACTCTTCTCCATGTCATTGTATTTATTCTCTCCTTTTTCTCTCTCTCTCTCTAGCTCTCACCCTTTAAATCTCTCTCCCATTTCTTCCAGCCCCTTAACTCACCCACTCTCTTGATCCCTCTCCCTCTCGCTTTCTCCCTCCGCTCTTCACATGCTCTCTCTCATTCTATATCTATAGCTCATTCTTCTCTTAATCCCTTTTCTCTATCTCTCTCTAGTCTATCTCACTTCCCCCACTCAATCTAACTCTTTCTCTCACTATCGCTCTCACTTTGACTCTTTATATTACTCTCTCTATCTTTCTTTTGCACCCCCTACCTGCCTCTCTTTCCTCACACCTCTCTAATTCATACTATGTCCCCTTTATTTAATCTCTCCCAGTTTCTATCTTAGTAACCCTACCTCTCTCTATCTCTCACATCTTCTCTGACACTTTCTTCGCTTTCTATCTCACTTTTCCTCTAGTGATTTATTATGCTTTTCTCTCTCTCCTTCCTTTTATCTCTTGCTCTCGCTTACTTTCTCTTTTGCTTATTATCTTTCTATCTTTCTCTCTTGCTCTCGCCTTGTGCTTTATTATCCTTTCACTTTTTTATTCCCACTCTCTCTCTGTCTCTTTCCCACTTACTTCACTCTCTCCCTCCCTCACTCTTCTCTTACATATTGTTCTTTCTCTTTTTCTCACTTGCTTGCTCTCTCACTTCTCTCTCTCTCTCCCTTTTCTATACTCTCTTACTTTTTTCTAGCTCTCCCTAGATCTCTCCCTCTTTCTTCTTCTTTTGTTATCCCCCTCTTTCTCCCATTCACTCTCCACCCTCCCTTTATCTCTCTACCTTGCTTCCTCGCTTTTCCTTCTGACTCACTTACACTCTCTACCCATGTTCTTACTGTTTCTTCCCTATCTTCCTCTCTTTCCCTCACTCTATTATTCCCTTCCCTCTCCTTCCCTCCTTACAGGCCTCTCTCTTTAGTGTGAATATATATTTCTCTCCATATCTCTTTTTTTCTCACTATCAATCCCTCTCTCGTTTGTTCTCTCTCTTCACTCACTCTTCCTTGTTGCCTTCTTGGTGTCACTCTCCCTCTCTCTCACCTTCTCTATCCCCCTCTATAACTCTTTCTCCCTCTCCCTACTCTCACTCTTATACTCTCTCTTTTACTTTATGTACCTCTTTCCATCATCCACTCAATCAGTCATTATTTCTGCTTATCTCTTTTTTACCTTTCCCTCTCTATCACTCTCTCTCTAACTCTTCCTTTTTTTGCTTCCACTCTCTCTAATTCTACCCAGCACTCCCTTTAGCTCTCTCAACATCTACCCCCCTCCCTCTATCTCTCTTTCCCCATCACTCCTTCTCCATATTATGCTCTCTCATCATTTAACTTTATTACTCCCCCACTCTCTCTCAGCCTATCTCGCTCCCACTTACTTCACTCTCTCAATCTCTCACTCTTCTCTCCTTTTCTCACTTTCTTGCTTGTTGCCTCCCTCTCTCCCTCATTTTTTATACCTCTGTTGCTTTTTCTAGCTCTCCCCAGCTCTCTCACTCTCTACTCTTTGCTCTTTCTCCCCTTCTTTCTCCCATTATCTCTCCCCTCAAGCTCTATCTCGCTTCCTTGTTATCTCCCTTCCACTCTATTACCATCTCTATATTACTTTTTTATACATTTTTTCTTCTTTCCATCCTATCTCTCTCAGTCTCTAATTTTTTCCTACTCACGTCTACATGTCCCTTTCTTTCTCACTCTCTCCATTCCCTCTCTTTATCACTCTTTATCACTTTCTCTTTCTCTCTCACTCCCTCCCTCTCTCCCCCTCTCTAACTCTTCTCTCGCTCTCTTTTCTCACTCTCGCTCTCCCTTGCTTCATCACTTTTATTTCTCTCTCTCACTCTCTCTAGCACTCTCTTGTTTGTTGTCTCCTTTTATCTTTCTCTCTCTATCCCATCCTCTCTTCCTTACTCTCTACACACTGTCTCCCTTTTTATATCTCTCACACTATCAACCTCTATCCTACTCTCTCTCCATCTCTCCCTCTTTTTATCTCTCTTCATCTATCTCCCTCTCTCTATCTCTTTCTTGCTCCCAATGTCCTTCACTCTTCCCTCTTGCTTTCTCTTCTCTCTTACTCTCTCTTCCACCCTCCCTCTCTCCCACACACTCTCTCTCAATCTCTAATACTCTATTTTCTCTCTCACCACGCCTTTTCCTCCCTCCTTCTCTCCATCTCAAATCTCTCTCTCTCTCGCCCACTTTCCATCCTTATCTTTCTCTCTCTCTTCCTCCTTGCACTATGTTGCACTCCCATTGTTTCTCTATCTCTTCCACTCAACTACACTCTCTTATATCACTCTTTCTTCTCTTCTTTATCAATCTCTCTCTCACACACATACTCAAACTTTTGTCACTCACTCTCTCATCCTTTCTCTTTCTCTCTCTCCCTCCCTTAATTCCATTCTCATTGCCTTCATCTCTCCTTCCCTTCCTCCCACTTTATCTCGATCTCCCTTTTCTATCACTCTTTTATCTCTTCCCCTAACTCAGCATTCCTCTCTCCCTTACTCTCCCCTTCATTTGTCCCTTCTTTGTGTCTATCAAACCGTCCCTCCCTCACTCCCTCTCACCACTCACTCCTTTATCGTTTCTCTTACATACTCTCTCTATCACTCCTCTCTCTTATTTTTCTCTTTATCTCACGGTTTGTCTCTCCAAAACTCCTTTTCTCTCTCTATGTATATATTCTCTCTCTTCTCTCTAACTCTGTATATCTACCTCTATTGATATTTTTCTCTCTCTTCTTCCTCAATCCCTCCCTCACACTCAATATAAATATCTCTATCTTTTCCACTTTACCTCTCTTGCTCTTTTTAGCTCTCTCTCTCCATTTTGCTCTTTGTTCCCCTCTCCCTCTCTCCATCTCTCTATATCTCCCGCCCACCCTCTCTCCATCTCTCTATCTCTCCCTCCCACCCTCTCTCCCTCTCTTTATCTCTCTATATCTCGCTCCTTTGCACTCCCTCTCTCTCTCTTGTCCTCTCTATCTCACACTTTTGTTGTATTCCCCTCACTTTCCATCCCATCCTTATCTCTCTCTCTCACTCTCACACTCTCTTTTTCTTCATATTACTCAATACCTATCCCTCTCTATCTCTCTCTATCTATTTTTATATTCACCTACTTTCCTTTCTTCCGCTCTCCCTCCCTCCCTCTTTTCGTCTATTTTTCTCTCTCCCTTCCTCTTTGATCCTTCTTCCATTGCTCATTTTCTCCCTTTTTTACTTCTATCTTCTCTCACATTCACTCTCTTCTCATGCTTTGTAATCAGTGAGAGATAGAGTGTGTATTGAAAAGAGAAACAATGGTTTGGTGGGAGTGGGAGCGAGCAAAGTGAAGAGTGAGAAACTTAGAGCAAGAGTGATAAAGAGGTTGGGCGTAACGAAAGTAGAGAGAGCTGGAGCAGGGAGTGGAAAGGGAGGGGAGAGATGGACATAAGAGAGTGGGAGAGAGATAGATAGTGGGAGAGAAAGAGATAATGAGAAAGAGAGAGAGGGTAAATATTGCAAGAGAAAGGGAGAGAGATGACAAGAGAGACTAAGAGAGGAAGAGGCCGAGGGAGAGAGAGAAAGATAGAATGAAGTGAGAGTAAATTTGAGAGAGGGAGAGAGAGAAGGAAGGGAGAAAGTGGGAGAGAAAGAGGGGTGAAAAGTGGGAGTAAGGGCTTGAAAAAAAACATGAATGGGTCCAGAAAAAAGGCAAGAGACGAGGAGATGTAGAGTAGAAGAGAGCCGGAGAGAGCGAGAGTGAGGAAGTGAGGGAGAGAGTAAGAGTAAGAGATAAGACCGAGGAGTTAGAGTGCAAGAGAGGATGAGAGAGACAGAAAGAAGAGAAAAATAAAGTTCTAGAGAGAAAGCATGATAGAGAGAGATAAACGGTCAACAGAAGAGAGAGTGAAAGATAGAGGGAGGTAGGGAGATTAAGAGTGTGAATTTGCGAGTTAGTGAGAGATAAGTGAGCAAGAGAGAGAAAGGGAGGTAGATCGAGGGAACGATAAAAGGAGAGAGTGAAAGGGGAAGATAGATGGAGAAAGGGAAGAGTTACAATATAAAATTGAAGAGAGAGAAAGCAGGAGGTGGAGAAGAAGAGTTGGAGCGCACAAGATGCAGGAGAGAGGAATAGAGAGAGCATGAAAATTATAGAGAGTGATGAGTAAGAGAGACAAGAGAGAGAGTGAGAGTGAGAGAAGAGAGAGATGAGTAAGATAGAAGAGTGATTGGGAAAGAAGGAAAAGAGACATGAGAGAGAAAGATAAAATGAGATTAGAAGATTATCAAAGAGAAAGAAATGATGAGAGAGAGAAAGAGAGAGTGTTGAAGAGAGAGTTGTTGAGTGGGAGAAATAGAGACGAGGAAATTGAAATGTAGAGAGATTGATAATAAGAGAGATGAGGATAGAATGAGGGAGGGAAACATAAGAGATGGAGAGAGAGAGCGAGATAGAAGGAATAGAGAGAGGTAGAGAGTGAGTGTTTGTGAGAGCATGAGAGAGAAAGAGAGGGTGAGAGGAAGAGGGAGAGTGAGAGAGAGAGACAGAGAGACTGAAGTGACAAAGGGAGGGTAGGAATGAGAAAGAGAGATGGGATAGAGATAAAGGGAAAGTGAGTGAGATAGAGAGAGTGAGAGAGCAAGAATGAGAGAGGGATTGCAAGCGTGAGTGAGAAATAGAAAAAAAGAGCTAGAAAAAAATTGAGGGGGGAGAGAGTAATGAAGGGAGGAGAGAGATGGAAAGAGATGATGAGGGAAAAAGAAAGAGAGAGATGGGAAGAGAGAGAAGAGATGAAATAGAAAGAGAGAAAAGGGAGATTGAGAGAGAAGGAAAGAGGTGGGAGTTGGAAGAGAAAGAGAGAGAGTGGGAAGACCGAGATCAATAGAGTGGGATCAATGAGTGGTAGAGAGATGGAGTGAGTTGGAGAAGATGAGAGAGAGGAAGAGAGGGTGGGAATGAGGATGAGAGTTAGAGAGATAGAGGGAAGTTGAGTCAAAGGGAGTGGGAGAGAGTGAGCGAGTGAACAAGAGAGAGGGAGAAAGAGAGAGGGAGAGAGGAAGAAAGAGAGACATAGAGGGAAAAAAAGAGGGAAAGAGAGCGCTGAAGAGAGAGGGATGAAGAGTTAGAGAGATAATGATAGTGAGAGATAAGGTACAACAAGAGAAGTGAGGTGAGAGAGAGAAAAAGCACGGTAGAGATAGAGATAGAGGCATATCAAGAAGTACAACAAAAAAAAGACTAAAAGAGGAGGTGAGATGTTAAGGGAGAGGGGATAGGGAGTGAGCTACAAATATTGAAGGAGAGCAAAGAGAGAGAATTTGTGTGTGGAAGAGAGAATGAGAGAATAAGGAGTATGCGAAGTGTGAAGATTAGAGAGGGCGAGTGAGAGAGAAGGTGAGAGAGAGGGAGATAGAGTGGTAGAGAGGGAATAATAAGATGAGAAGGGAGAAGAGAGAAGGTAATATAGAGATTAAGAGATGAGGAGACAACAAGAAGAGAGAATGAAGAGAGACATTGGAGGGGGCAAGAGTGAAAGAAAGTGAGAGAAATACACAAGAGAGAGAGGTAGGAAAAGATAGAGTAAGTGAATGAGGGGAGGGTAAGAGATAGGGGAAGAGTGAGAATGACTAGAGAAAGGGGGGAGCATGAGAGTTAGATAAAGGTAGATAGAAGTGAGTGAGAGAGAGAAAGAAACTAAGATAAAGGGTTGATGGAGAGAGAGAGAAAGAGAAGAGTTCCACGAGCAAGAGAGAGGGAAGTTTGGAGAGAGAAGTAGAGAATGAAAGAGCGAGAGAGTAGAGGAGTAAGTGAAGAGAAAGTTGAGTAAGAGAGAACAGAGAGGGCATAAGAGTTGCAAAGTGTGAGAGAGAAGGTAAGAGAGTAAGAAAGAGCAAGAGAGAGTGAGGAGGAGAGAGGGAGAGAGAGAGAGAGGAAAGCATGGAATGAGGTAGCAAGAGATAAGTAGAAAGAAAAAGAAGAGTAGAGAGAGAGAGAGAGAAGGGGGTAGAGTTGGAGAGAGAAGAGTGTGAGAAAGAGATGAAAGAAAGTGAGAGAAGAGAGAGTGTGATGAAGAGAAAAAGAAAGTCTATGTGTGAGAGAGAGATATTGATGGAGTGAGTGAGTCAAATAAAAAGAGAACAGGGAGGAGAGGAGAGAGAAAGATGGGAGTGATTGAGAAGAGAGAAATAAGAGAAACTGGGAGAGAGGGAAAGAGTGAGAGAAAGAGATATAATACATTAGACAGAGTGATAAGAAAGGTGAGAGTGAGTAAAGGAGGAATAAAGAGCAAATGAAATGGGTGAAGAAGAAAGAGAGATGAGAGAGAATGAGAGTAAGAGGGAGATGGAGAGAGAGAGAGAGTAGAGAGAATGAGAGTAAGAGGGAGATGGAGAGAAAGAGGGATAACTAGTGGGAGCGTGAGAAATGGAAGAGATACATGAGAGAGATGGAGGGCACGAGAGAGGGACTGAGGGATCGTGAATGAGATGAAAGAGGGTGTGGGAGAGGGAGAAGAAGATGAAACGAGGGAAGAGAAAGATAAAGAGAGCAAGAGAGTTGTGGGATGAGAGATATAGGGTTATAAAGAGGCAAAATAGAAGTAGAGAGAGATAGAGGTAGAGGGAGTGAGAAGTGTATGAGAAAAAACTTTAAAGAAAGAGAGAGAAAGATGAAGAGATTGGTAGAGAGTGCGAGAGAGAGAATGATAGAGAGAAATTGAGGCAGATAAAAGAGAGATGGAGGGAGTGCTGGAATCTAGACTAAAGGAGAGAGGGGGAGTGAGTGAGAAGAGAGAGTGAAGAGAGAATGAGACAGAGGACAAGACTTAGATAAAGAGAGAAGACATAAGAGAGTAAGGGAAGGAGGGAAGGTGGGTGAAAGCGAGGCTCTCTCCACAATGCACACACACTCTCTCCCTCTTTCTTCTTTATCTCTCTCTTTATCTTTCTCTCCAACTTATCTCTCACTCCTTTCCCCATCTCCCTTTGTCTCTTTCTCTCTTTGCTCTTTCTCACTCTTTCTCTCTATTACCTTATCTACTTATGATCTCTAATCTTTATCTCCCTCTTACATCACCATCTCTTCTCTCACTTACTTTCTTTTCTCACACAGTTCTCTCTGGCTACCCTCTCCACTCTTTCCTCTTGCTCCCCTCTTCACTGTCTCTTTACTTTTCTTTTTATCTGGCTCCTTATGATCTTTACTCCTGTTCTCCCCTCCAACTATGCCTCTCTCTCTCACAGACTTCCCACTTTCTCTCTCACTCTCCACTCCTTTTTTCTCTTCTCCTTCTCCTCTCACTCTCTACTCCTTTTTTCTCTTCTCCTTCTCCTCTCACTCTCTCTCTGTTTTCATCCTCCACTTTCTCTCCCTAATCTCTCCTTTTCTCTCTCCCCCTCTAACTCTTTCTTATCCTTTATTTTGTCCCCCGCTATTTTGCTTTCTCTCGTACTCTACCTCCCTCATTCTCTCTCATTCTCTCTTCTTCAAATCCATCACTCTCTTTTTTCTCTCCACCCACTCTCTATCATCTTATCTCTCCCATTCCCTCTCTCACTCTATTAATCTGCATCTCTTCCATGCTCTCTCATCTCTCGCTCTTTCTTTCACTCATTTCTCTTCGTCACTCTACTCTATCTTTCTCTCTCTTACCTTCACTATCTCCCTCTTGTTCTCTTTATAGCTCATCCTCCCTCTCCCCCTCCACTTTTCTCTCTCTTCCACCATCTTGGTCTATGTCCATTATCTATCACTCTCTAACGCTTCTGTATCTTACTCTCCCTCTATTTCTCTATTAATCTCTTTCACTTGTATGTTCTTTCTTCTCGCGCTCTCTCTTGTTCTCTCTTCTCTTTTATTATCTCACTCCCTTTCATTCTCTTCTCTCTCCCTCTCTCTCTTCATCTCCTTCTTTCTCTATCTTACCTTCTCAACCCTCTCTAGCTCTATTTCTTTTACATTATGTACCTCTTTCCCTCGCCCTCATTGTGTCCCTCCCTCTCTTTCTCACCCTTGTCTCTCCTTCCTTTTGTCTCACCTTCAGTCTTTCTCTATTTTACTTACATTTTTTCTCTCTCCATTTTGATACATTTATATTTATATATATATAGACGGAGCGAGGGTTTCAGAGAGAGAAAGGGAAGGACTAAGGGAGGGCAAGAAAGATGTTGGGATGGAAAGAGATGGAGAGAGAGAAGTGTGAGAAAGAGAAGAGAATGGAGAGATTGAGAAAGAAGAAGATAGAATGAGTGTGAGGGTAGGCTGGAGATAGAGTGAATGAGGTGGAGAGAGGGAGTACGTGAGAGACAGAAAGTGGGAGTGAGGGTGATAAATAGATTGAAGGAGAGACAAATAGAAAGAGAAGGGAGAGTGAAAAGCAGCCAAAATAGAAAGAGTGGGGGATAGAGTTAGAGAATGAGATAGAGACTACGAGGGAGAGAGAGGGAGAACACTAGGTCACGGGAGCAAGGAAGAGAGTAAGAGGAATGGAGGGAAGAGAAGGAGAGAACAAGGAGGGAGATAGAAAGTGAGAGAGAGTGAGAGAGAAAAACAAAACAAGACATATATTGCAAGGAATATAGAGAGAGTCAGGGTGATAAAAAGGGAGAGAGAATGTAGAAGGGGTTGGGGAAAGGGTGATAGATGGAGGGATGGAAAGAACAAGATAGAGGGAGAGGTAGCAAGAGAGAGGGAGGCTTTGAGAGAGAATAGAAATGAGGTGAGGTAAAGAAGAGAGAGAGAGAAAGGCAGTTAAATGAGAGAGAGCGAGAGAGATAAAGATATTAATAAGACATAGATCAAGAGTGTTAGAGAGACTGAGAAAGAGAGAAAGATTGAGAGAGAATGAGAAAAAGATTGTGAGAGTCTATCCCTTTCACTCTTCATTCTTTCTCCCTCTCTCCCTTTCAGTCTATCTATCTCAATCTTTCCTCTTTCTCTCCCCTCTTCCTCACTTCTTATACCTATTTTATCTCCTTCTCTCTCTCTCTCTCACTCTCTTTTTCTCTATCACTATCTCGCCCACTCTTTTATTCTTATCCTCTCTCCTCCCATTATCAACCTCTGTTATCCATGTCTCTCTATCACTTTTAATCTTCTCGCTCTTCTATTTCCTTCTCTCTCTCACACCTTTCTTATCTATATCTCCAATTCTAATCCCTCCCTTTTTCTCTATTCCTCTCTCCCTCTTTCTCTCTTCCTCTCTTTTGTTCACTATCCATCTCTCTTGTGTTCTCTTTCTTGCTTTATCCACACTCTTCTCTTGCTTTCTCTCAAAAAATTTATCTCTATGACTTTCTCCCTCTTTATCTCTGCTATGTGTCTTTCTTCCTCTCTCTCCTCTTCACTTTAATTGTCTCCTTCTCTCCCACTATCATCACTCTTTATCTTTCTCTCTCCCCCTCCTTTTTTTCTCTCCCCCGCTCCTCTCTCCCTCTTCATCTCTCCTATACTGCTTCTCTATCTCTCTCCCTCCCCTTCTCACTCTTCCCTTTCTCTCTTGCTCTCACTCTCTTCCCTTTCTCTCTTGCTCTCACTCTCCTCCCCTCCCTTTTTGCTCACCATCATTTGTGATATATTTCTCCCACCTTTAGCTCTCTCTTCTCCATCTCTCTCTCTTTCTTCCACTTTCTATCACTCTTGTCACTCTCTTTTATTATCCCTCCTCGCTCCCTCTCCCAAACTCTCTCTCTTACTCACTCTCCCTCTTTCTAGATCTCTCTCACTTTCTTTGTCTCACTCTCTCTTCTGTTACCCTATCTCACACTCTCTTTCTATGTCTCTATCTTTTTTTTCGATCTCTCGCTCACTCTGCTATATATTTCTCCCCTTTCTATCTCTCTCTTGCTCTTGCTTTCATTCTCTCACTTTGTCACCCAATCTCTATTTTTAACTCTCTCACTCTCACTCTTCCTTTATCTCCTTACTCTCCCTCTCTCTCTCACTCCTCTCTATACCTCATACTTACCTCACTCTCTTTTGTTCACTTACTCTTTGCTTCTCTCTCTCCTATCTCTCACCCTCTCTCTCTTACACGCACTCTATGTCTCTCTCTAGCTCTCTCACTCTCTCTCTTACACGCATCCCTTCCATATTTTATCTATATTTTCTCTCCCAATATTTCCCTCCCAGCATCTCCCTGTCTCTCCCTTTCTTTCTCTCATTATGTATCCCTCTTTCTATCTCACACACCCTCTCACTTGCTCTCTCTCCACCTCACTCTCTCTCCCTAACACTCTCTTTGCCTAGCTCAATATCTCTCACTCTCTCTTCTTTTACCCTCTCTCAGTCCTCTCTATTTCCATTTCTATTTTTTTATCTCTTGGTCTCACACTATTCTTTATCTTTCTTCCCATTTCTCTCTCTCTCTCGCTCTTACTCGCATTCTACCTATCCTTCCTAATCTCTTTTTTGAACTCCTTGATCATCATCTATCTCTACCCTTCTCTCTCTATCTCGCATTATTTCTATTTTCTCTACCTCTTCTCCCCTTTTCTTTTTGGACTATCTCTTCATCCTTCTGCTTCTATTATGTAGCTCTCTCTCCCTCTTACTCTTCTCTCTCTCACACCCTCACTATCACTTTATATCAATCCATCTATCTCTCTCCCCCTTTTTCTCAATCTCACTCCCTCTCTTTCCATCCCTCGCACCCTCTCCATCTCTCTCATTTTCTCATTACCTCTCCCTTTTTCTTTCACTCTCTCTATCTATTTCTCTTTTATTTCTATCCCTCCTACCTTTCTCTCTTGCATATTTTACTTATCTTCTCTCCCTCTTCCTCCGTTTACCTCTCTCTTCTCTTTCACTTCATCTACATCTCTCAATATCTCTTTCCCTCTTACTTCATCTACTTCACTTCGACTCTCTCTCCCTTATTCTCCCTCTCGATTTCTCTATTACACACTCTCTTGTTCACTCAAATCTCTCTCACCCTCTCTCACACTCGCCCTCTCTCTTTCTCTCATTTTCTCTTTGTCTATCATTCCTTCTTTCTCTTTTGTGGTCTCACTCTCTCCCCCTCTCTTTCAATATCTCTCTCCATTTCTCCCTCTCTCTAGAACTCTTTATGATTCTACTTCCATCTCACCCACTATCTCGCCTCTCTAACTTACTCTCATCCTCAATATCTCTCTTTCTCTCTCACTCACTCATAATATGTCTCTTTCTTATTATATCTCTCTCATTTTAGCTCTCCCTATCTCTCTCTATTGTGCACTCTGTATCTCTTTCTCTCTTCCTCCCTCTCTTTTTCTTCCTCTCTACCTCCTTTTCTTTCATACTTCTCTCTATCTATCATCCACTCAAGCTCCCCCACTATCTCCCTACACCCCTCCCTCTCTCCCTCTCACAACCTCTATCCATCTCTTTTATCTTTTGGTGTCACTCACCCTTCATCTCTTTTTTGCTCTTTTCTCATACTCTTCTCTATTTCGCACTATATTATCTCTCTCCCTCTCTCTAGCCCTTCCCTTTTTCCTAGTTTCTCTCACCATGAGTTCTCTTACAATCATTCACTTTATATCTCTCCTTTTTTATTTCTATCTCTTTTTCCCTTTGGACTTCATCTCTATCTTCTCTCTCTACCTCTCTTATTCATCCTCTTAGTCACCCTCTCTCATATTTTGAACTCTCTCCTCTCACTCTCTTTTTGGCTATTTCTCTCACTCACTATAATTCTCATTCACCCTCTATTCTCTCATTACCCATTTTTCCTCATTTTTCTGGCTCTCTAAGTCTCCCCCTTTCTTTATATTTATCTCACTCTCACTTTTTCCCTTGACCTCTCTCTTATCTTTTTTTCTCTCATATTGTTCCTTCTCTTTGTTCGCTCTTCCTCTCTCAAACACATTCTCTCCGCCTCCCACTCCTAACCCTTTCCTCCCTCTCTATCTTTCATGCTCCTATCACTCTCCTTCCCTCTCTTTTCCTACTCCCTCATAATCACTCCTTCACCCTCTCTCACAACACCTTCACTATCTCTGTCTCAATTTCTCACTTATTTGTTTATCTCTCTATCTTATTCCCTCCCTCTTTCTATCTAGCTCTCACTATCTTCCAAACACACTCTCTTGCTACTCTCCTCTATTACTCTCTCTCTAATTCTCCCTCTACCTCACCGTATATTTTTATATCTCTCTGACTCTCTCTTTACTTTCTCTCTATCTTCCCCATCTTGCTCTCCGTACATTCTCTTTATCTCTCTCTTTTATTTTCTCTCAGCCTCCCTCTCTCTACCTCCCAATCTTTCCACCATATCTCTCTAGCTCTCTCACTCTCTTCTTCTCTCCTTCTCTCTATCATTCCCTTTCTCTCTTTCCAACATTCACTCTTTATTTCTCTTTTTCCATCATCCCCTATCCCCCTCCATCTATCCTCTCTGCTACTCTCTCTCAATCTCAATAGCTCTCATAGTTTCACTTTGAGACTATTAGTTACTCTCTCTACCTCACTCTTTTTTCTCTATCTCTCTCCCTGATGTGAATATACACAAGACAGGATCATGAGGATTGATGTTCTAATTAGAAAACCTTAGGTGTTATGCAAAAACTGAGAGTAGTTCATAGACATTCGAATGAGATGCCTTAAACACACAAGAAAACCATCCTAAACCTAGAACAAACTGAAAATAATGGTAGGATAGAACTTAGCGGTGAAATGGATGGAGATAAACCTTGACCCAATGCTCAACACAAACAAGAACGAGGTGGAGAGAGAGAGTGAGTGTGAGAGTAGGCTAGAGATAGAGTGAATGAGGAGGAGAGAGGGAGTAAGTAAGAGACAGAAAATGGGAGTGAGGGTGATAGATAAATTGAAGGAGAGACAAATAGAAAGAGAAGGGAGAGTGAGTGAGCGGTGAAAATAGAAAGAGTGGGGGATAGAGTTAGAAAATGAGATAGAGATTACGAAGGGGAGAGAGGGAGAACATCAAGTAAAAAAGAGCTAGGAAGAGAGTAGGAGGAATGGAGGGAGGAGAAGGAGAGAACGAGGAGGTAGATAGAAAGTGATAGAATGCGAGAGAGAGTGGGAGAGAAAAACAAAAGAAGACATATATTGCAAGGAAGATAGAGAGAGTCAGAGTGATAAAAGAGGGAGAGGGAGTGTAGAAGGGGTTCAGGAAAGGGTGATAGATGGAGGGATGGAGAAAACAAGAGAGAGGGAGAGGTAGCAAGAGAGAGGGAGAGAGATAAAATGTGTGAGAGAAAGAGAGAAATAACGGGAAAGGGAGGGAGGCTTTGAGAGAGATTATAAATGAGGTGATGTAAAGAAGACAATGAGAAAGGCGGTTAAATGAGAGGGAGCGTGAGATAAAAATAGTAACATGACATAGATTAAGAGTGTTAGAGAGAGTGAGAGAGAGAGAAAGATTGAGAGAGAATGAGAAAAAGTTTGTGAGTGTGAGCAAGATAGAGAGATAGAGGGAGAGGGAGGGCAGGCATAGAGAGCTAAAGTAAGAGGTGGATAATTTTAAAGAAAGTGGAAGAGAAAAGAAGGAGTTACAGAGAGAGAGAGAGCGATAGAGACTGAAGGGAGAGTGAGGGAGAAATGTAGATATGAAGAGATAAGGATAAATGGAGACTGATAAAGAGGATGAGAGAAAGAGGTACATAAATTTAAAAAGAGAGAATAAGAGTGAGATTGGAGTAGAGGGAGAGAGAGCTGTAAAAAGCGCGAGAAAATGTAGAAGTTGAAGGAAAACCTGGAAGAATCCTCACCATCCTTCTTTTTCTCTCTCTCTTCTCTACCTCTTCACTCTTCTTTTCCCATTGTTCCTCTCTCTCCCTCACTCTGTTCTTCCCTTTCCTCTCCTTCCCTCTCTCTCCATCACTGTATCTATCTTTTCTATCTTTCTCACTCACTCTCTCGCTGCCTTTCACTCTCCCTTCATCTCTCTCTCTTCTCTCACTCTATGCTCTCTTCACTTCCATTTCTCAATCTCCCTCTCTCCTCTCCCTACCTCTCTCATGTATTCTCTTCTACTTCTTCCTCACTCCCTCTTACTCTCTCTCTCTCACTCTTCTATCTATTTAATATTGATCTCTCCCTCACCATACCTCTCTCCATCTTTTTGTTTCTCTATACTTCTGTCTCTCTCCCTTCAACCCTCCCCCTCTCTCTCAGTCTCTCTCATATTCTTTTTTATTTCTTTCTCCTTCTTTCCCTTTTGTCTATCCGTCTCTCTCTTTCCCCTTCTCTCCCACACTCCTCACTCTTCGTCACTTCTTATACCTATCTCTATCTCGTTCTCTCTCTCTCCCTTCCTCTCACACACTCTTTTTCTCTATCACTATCTCGCCCACTCTTTTTTATTCTTATCCTCTCTCCTCCAACTATCATGCACTTTTATCCATTTCCCTCTATCACTTTTAATCTTCTCACTCATCTATCTCCTTCTCTCTCTCACACCTTTCTTATCTATATCTCCAATTCTAATCCCTCCCTCTTTCTCTCTTCCACTCGTCCTCATTCTCTCTTCCTCTTTTCATTTTTCACACACCCTCTTTTGTTCACTATACATCTATCTTGTGCTCTCTTTCTTGCTCTATCCACACCCTTCTCTTACTTTCTCTCAAAAAAAATATCTCTACCACTTTGCCCCTCTTTCTCTCTATCTATGTCTCTTTTTTCCTCTCTCTCCTCTTCACTTTAATTATCTCCTTCTCTCCACTATCAATCTCTCTTTATCTTTCTCTTTCCCCCTCTTTTTTTTCCACCCCTGCTCTTCTCTCCCTCGCCCTCTCTCTTCTACTACCTCTCTATCTCTCTCCCTCCCCCTTCTTTTCTCTCTTCTCTTTCTCTCTTACTCTCACTCTCTTCCCCTCCCTTTTTGGTCACCGTCATTTGTGATATATCTCTCCTACCTTTAGCTCTCTCTTCTCCATCTCTTTCTCTTTCTTCCACTTTCTCTCACTCTTGTCACTCTTTCTCTCTATCCCTCTTCATCTCTCCCTCTCCCTAACACTCTCTCTTGCTCACTCTCCTTCTCTCTATATCTGTCTCACTTTCATTGTCTCACTCTCTTTTGTTGCCCTATCTCATACTCTATTTCTATGTATCTCAATCTTTTTTTCGAACTTTCTCTCACGCTGTTATATATTTCTCCCCCTTTCTATTTCTCTTGCTCTTTCTCTCATTCACTTGCTTTGTCCCCCAATCTCCGTTTTTAACTCTCCCTATCACTTACACACAAAAACTTTCTCTCTCTTCCTTTATCTCTTTATCTCACTCACTCTCTCCCTCTCTTTCTCACTCCTATATGTACCTCATACTTCCCTCTCTCTCCTCTCTCTTTCGTTCACTTACTCTCTACTTCTCTCTCCTTTCTCTCACCCTCTCTCTCTCTTGATCTCTTACACCCACTCTATGTCTCTCTCTAGCCCTCTCACTCTGTCTGACATGCAGCCCTTCCATAACTCTATCCATAATTCCACTCCCAATATTTCCCTCCCTGCATATCTCTCTCTCTCTCCCTTTCTTTCGATCATTATGTATCCCTCTTTCTATCTCACACACCCTCTCACTAGCTCTCTCTCCACCTCACTCTCTCTCCCTAACACTCTCTTTGCCTAGCTAAATATCTCTCACTCTCTCTTCTTTTACCCTCCCTCAGTCCTCTATATTTCCATCTCTATTTTTTTCTATCTCTTGCTCTCTCGATCTTCTCTGTCTTTCTCCGCCTTTCTATCTCTCACTCTCTTACTCTCATTCTCCCTATTTCTCCCAATCTTTGTTTTGAACTCCTCAATCTTCATCTCTCTTTCCCCTTCTCTCTCTATCTCGCATTATTTCTATTTTCTCTACCTGTTCTTCTCCCCACTTCTTTTTGGTCTATCTCTCCAAACTTCTGCTCTTATTATGTAGCTCTCTCTCCCTCTTACCCTTCTCTCTCTCTCACCCTCACCATCACTCTATATCAATCCATCTATATCTCTCTCTCTCTCTCTCATTTTCTCATTACCTCTCCCTTTTTCTCTCACTCTCTCTATCTGTTTCTCTTATTTCTATCCCTCTTGCCTTTCTCTCTGGCATATTCTATTTATCCGCTCTCCATCTTCGTCTATTTACCTCTCTCTTCTCTCTCTCACTTCATCTACATCTCTCAATCTCTCTCTCCCTCTCACTTCCTCTACTTTACTTCGTCTCTCTCTCTCTCGGTTTCTCTCTTACACACTCTCTTTTTTACTCTCACCCTCTCTCACACTTGCCCTCTCCCTTTCTCTTTCTCTCTTTATTTATCTTTCCTTCTTTATCTTTTGTGGTCTCACTCTCTCCCTCTCTCTTCTATATCTCTCTCTCACACAAATACCTTCCCTATCTTTGTCTCCATTTCTCCCTCTCTCTTGCACTCTTTATGATTCTACTTCAATCTCACTCACTTTCTCACTTTTCTAACTTACTCTCATCCTCAATATCTCTCTTTCTCTCTCACTTACTCATAATCTATCTCTTTCTTATTATATCTTTCATTTTGGCTCTCCCTAGTTCTCTCTGTTGTGCACTCTCTATCTGTTTCTCTCTCCCTCCCTCCCTCTTTCTTCCTCTCTACCTCCCTTTCTTTCCTACTTCTCTCTATCTATCCTCCACTCAAGCTCCCACACAATCTCCCTATCCCCCTCCCTCTCTCCCTCTCACAATCTCTATCCCTCTCTTTTACTCTCTTGGTGTCACTCTCCCTTCATCTCTTTCTCCCTCTTTTCTCACACACTTCTCCATTTCGCACTATATCATCTCTCTCCCTCTCTCTAGCCCTTCTCTTATCTGTGCTCTCTCTCTTCATGAGTTTCTCTTACAATCATTCACTTATATTTCTCCTTTTTTATTTCTATCTCTTTTTCCCTTCGGGCTTCATCTCTATCTTTGCTCTCTACCTCTCTTTTTCCCTCACCCTCTTAGTCACCCTCTCTCACTATGTTGAACTCTCTCTTCTACCACTCTCTTTTTGGCTATTTCTCTCACTCTCTATTATGCTCACTCACCCTCTATTCTCTCATTGCGTATTTCTCCACATTTATCTTGCTCTCTAACTCTTCCTCCTTCTTTATATCTATCTCACTCTCAATTTTTCTCTCTATCTCTCTCTTAACTTTTTTTCTCACTCTTATTGTTCCTTCTCTTTGTTCGCTCTTACTCTCTCAAACACATTCTCTCCGCCTCCCACTCCCCCTCCCTTTCCTAGCTTTCTATCTTTCATGCTCCTATCACTCTCCTTCCCTCTCTTTTCCTACTCCCTCACAATTACTCTTTCACCCTCTCTCACACCTTCACCATCTCTGTCTCAATTTCTCACTTATTTGTTTATCTCTCTGTCTTCTTCCCTCTTTCTCTCTAGCTCTCACTATCTTCCAAACACATACTCTTGCTCACTGTCCTATCTTACCCTCTCTCTAATTCTCCCTCTAACTAACCATATATATTTTCTATCTCTCTTACACTCTCTCTTTACTTTCTCTCTATCTTACCCATCTTGCTCTCTCATACATTGTCCTTATCTCTCTCTTTTATTCTCTCCTCCCTCTCTCTATCCCCCAATCTTTTCACCATATCTCTCTAGCTCTCTCACTCTCTTCTTCTCTCTTTCTCTCTCTATCATTCCCTTTCTCTCTTCCAATTATTCTCTCTTTATTTTTCTTTTTCCATCATTCCCTATCTCCCTCCATCTACCCTCTCTGCTACTCTCTCTCTCACACAATCTGAATAGCTCTCATAATTTCACTTTGAGACTCTTAGCTACTCTCTCTACCTCACTCTTTTCTATCTATCTCTCTCCCTCTCCATCTCATCGCTCTCTAGCTACGTTATCCTCAATCTCTCTCCCACATTCTTTTCACTTTTCTCTCACTCTTTACTATATTTTTCTTCCTCTCCTTTTCCCTTTATCTCACTACTATTCCATCTTTCTCCATCTCTCTTCCACTCTACTCTATCTCTTTCATTCTTCACCTCTATATATCTCTCATTTTCTCACACTCTCCTTTTCTAGCTCTCTCTTTATTACTCTCCTCCCGCTCTCTCTCATTTTCTTCATTCTCCCATCTTTTATTCTTTCTCAATATTCAATGACACAGAATAAGCTGTATTGATATTATCTATTCTCCCACTTTTTATAGTCAATATTTTTGCTCTTCTTACTGATATTCTCTCTTTCTTTTTCATATTCTCTTTTTCTCTCTCTTACTCTCTCCTCGATCACTCTCATTCTCTCATTCTTCTCATCTCTATCTTGATATCTCGCTCTTTTTCTTTCCTTCTAACTCACTCTCTATTCTCATGATCTCTCTTGCTTTCTTTTTGCTCTTCTCTCCCGTTCTTCTCTCTCTTATTCTCTCAATTTTCCTCTCTCTATATTGTTGATGCTCACACTCTCCTTCCTTCTCTCTCTTTATCTCCTTCTCACATTGTCTCTCCTTTGTCTTCCCCTTTCTCACTCACTTCCTCCCTTTCTTACATCCACTCTCTCTCCCTTCTTTCCTTCATTCTCTATACTATTACTTGGTCTCTTTCCTTCTGTCTATCTCGAACTCTCACTCTCTCTCCACCCATTTACACACACTCTCTCCCTCTTTTTTCTTGCTCTCTATTTTTATCTCTCTCTCAAACATTATCTCACTCCATTCTCCATCTCTTTTTAACTTTTTCTTTCTCTCTTTACCTTCTTTATCCTTCTCCCTTGATTTCACTCTCCCTTCTTCTACCTATCTACCTCTTCCTCTCTTTCGTCAACTATCTCAGCCTCTCTCTCCCTCCTATCACTCTCTCACCCTTCTCTCTTCTCCCACTCTCTTTTCTCCATGTCATTATATTTTTCGACTCTCCTTTTCTTCTTTCTATCTTGCTCTCACCCTTTCTATCTCTCCCTCATTTCATCTAGCCCCTTCTCTCACCCATTCTCTTCATCCCTCTCTCCCTCTTTCTTACTCCCTTCTCTCTTTACATACACTCTCTCTCATTTTATACCTACTACTCACTCTTCCTTTAATCTCTCTCTACTCTAACTCACTTCCACCCACTCAATCTATCTCTATTCTCATTACCTCTCTCATTTTTACTCTTTATTTGACCCTCTAACTCATTTTTGCACCCCCTTCCTCCGTCTCTGCCCTCACTCCTCTCTTATTCACACTCTCTCCCAGTTTCTCTTTTAAAATCCCTACCTCTCTATCTCTCACATCTTCTCTTACAGTTTCTTCGATCTCTATCTCGCTTTTCCTCTATCTCTGTATTATGCTCTTTTCTCTCTCCTTCCCTCTCTTCCTCTTGCCCTCTCTTACTTTCTCACCTCTCTACCTCTTTCTTACTCCCTCTCTTCTACTCTCCTCTCTTCCTCCCTCTCTCACTCCCTCACACCCTCTCCCATTTTCTATCTCCCACTCCTTTTACTTTTCTCTTTAGCCTATTATCTCTCTCCATCTTTATCTCTTGCTCCATCTTTTTCTTTCAAATCCTTCCACTTTATTATTCACACTCTCTCTCTGTCTCTCTCCCACTTCCTTCACTCTCTCCCTCTCTCACTCTTCTCTTACTCGTTTTCTCTCTTTGTCTCACTTTCTTGCTCTCTCTCCCGTTCATACCTCTCTTGCTTTCTCTATCACTCTCGAGCTCTCCCACTCTATCATCTTCTTTCGTTATCAACCTCTTTCTCTCATTGACTCTCCACCCTCCCTCTATCTCTTTCTTGATTCATCGCTATCTTTCTCCCACTTTCTTACCCTATCTATCTCAACTTTTCAATATTTCTTCCCTCTCTTCCTCTTTCTCCCACACTTTTTCCTTCCCTCCATGCCACTCTCTCTCTTTAGTGTGTATATATATATTTCTCCCTATCTAGCATTTTTCTCTCAACTCTCTCTCAGTTACTTTATCACTCTTAATCCCTTTCTCATATGTTCTCTCTCTTCACTAACTCTTCCTTGTTGCCTTCTTGTTGTCACTCTCCCTCTCTCTCATCTTCTCTATCCTCGTGTCTCTCTATAGCTCTTTCTCCCTCTCCCTTGCTTTCACTCTTGCACTCTCTCTTTCACTTTATGTACCTGTTTCTCTCTCTTTCTTTTTCTCTCTCTCACTTTAACTCTGTCCTTTTATCTCACCCTTGCACCTTTCTTTTCTTTACCTAAAATTCTCATTCACTTTCTCTCTAGTTCTCTCCCTCTATCTCACTCTTTAACTAAATCTCCCAAGTTCGCTCTCTTGCTTACTCTACCTCTCTCTGCCTCTCTCTAGCATTCTCCCTATTTCAATATCTCTCTCTCTCTCTCTCTTTCCTTTTTAGTCTCAGTTTCTCTTCTCTTACCCAATCTCACACTTTTTTCTATGTCTCTCCTTTTACTATCTCTTTCTCTGTCTTCTCTTCCTTACTCCCCCTTCTTATCTCTCTCTCGCTCTTGCTCTCATTCTCTCTCTTTCTCTCCCAATCACTTTTTTAACTCTCTCCCTCTCGCTCTCTCTCTTTGTCACTCTCTCGTACTATGCCTCTTCTTCTCTCCCGCTTCTCTTGCTTTATCTCTCTCACTATGTGTCTTCTCTCACACTTCTCTTATTTTCTAATTGGTTTATCCCTCTACGCTTTGTTCCAATTATGTAGCTCTTCTCTCACCCACTCTCCCACCACCTCTCTCACTTTTCTCTTTAGCATGTTATCTCTCTCTATCTTTATCTCTTGCTCCACCTTTTTCTTTCAAATCCTTCCACTTTATTATTCCAACTTTCTCTCTGTGTCTCTCCGATTTCCTTCACTCTCTCCCTCTCTCACTCTTCTCTTACTTTTTGTTTTCTCTCTTTCTCTCACTCTTGTTTTCTCTGTTTCTCCCGAACTCTCCCACTCTCTCCTCTTCTTTCATTATCAACCTCTTTCTCTCACTGAGTCTCCACCCTTCCTTTATCTCTCTCTTGATTCATCTCTATCTCTCTCCCACTTTCTTACCCTCTCTATCTCAACTTCTCAATATTTCTTCCCTCTCTTCCTCTTTCTCCCAAACTTTATCCTTCCCTCCATGCCACTCTCTCTCTTTAGTGTGTATATATATATTTCTCTCCCTATCTAGCTTTTTTATCTCAACTCTCTCCCTCCCTCTCTCTCAGTCACTTTGTCACTCTCAATCCCTTTCTCATATGTTCTCTCTCTCCACTAACTCTTTCTTGTTGCCTTCTTGTTGTCACTCTCCCTCTCTCTCATCCTCTCTATACTTGTGTCTCTCTCTATAGCTCTTTCTCCCTCTCCCTTGCTCTCACTCTTGCGCTCTCTCTTTTACTTTATGTACATATTTCTCTTTCTTTTGCTCTCTCTCTCACTTTAACTCTGTCCTTTTTTTTAACCCTTGCACCTTTCTTTTCTTTACCTAAAATTCTCATTCACTTTCTCTCTGGTTCTCTCCCTCTATCTCACTCTTTAACTAAATCTCCCAAGTTCTCTCTCTTACTTACTCTACCTCTCTCTGCCTCTCTCTCGCATTCTCCCTATTTCAAGATCTCTCTCTCTCTCTCTCTCTCTCTCTCTCTTTCTTTTTTAGTCTCAGTTTCTCTTCTCTTACCCAATCTTACTCTTTTTTCTATTTCTCTCCTTTTACTATCTTTTTCTATGTCTTCTCTTCCTTACTCCCCCTTCTTATCTCTCTCTCGCTCTTGCTCTCATTCTCTCCCAATCTCTTTTTTTAACTCTCTCCCTCTCGCTCTCTCTCTTTGTCCCTCACTAGTACTATGCCTCTTCTTCTCTCCTGCTTCTCTTGCTTTATCTCTCTCACTATGTGTCTTCTCTCACTCTTCTCTTATTTTCTAATTGGTTTATCCCTCTACGCTTTGCTCCAATTATGTAGCTCTTCTCTCACCCACTCTCCCACCACCTCTCTCACTCTCTTTCAACCTCTCTCACTATCTACCCATCTCTCACTCACGCACAAAAACATTCTCTCTCCCTTTCTCTCTTTATCCCACTCTCACTTCTTCTCTCTCTCTCTCTACCTCATACTTCCTCTCTCTCCCTCTTTCTCTCTATCTCTCATGTACACTCTGCTTCTCTCTTTCCTCTCTCACCTCTCTCTCCCACTCTCTTTATCTCTTACTATTTCTTTATCTCTCTCTTTCTCTCTCACCCTCTGAGTCCTATCATCTTGTTCTTTCTATATATTCTCTCTTTCTCCCTCTCTTTCTTTCCTATACACGCACCTTCCATATCTCTATCTTTATTTCCCTTACCTATAATGCCCTCCCTCAATACCTCTCTCTCTCTCCCTCTCTCTCATTTTTTTATCCTTCTCTCTTACTCCCTCACCCTAGAGCTCTTATTGTCTAGCTTACTGTCTCTCACTCTCTCATATCTTACCCGTTCTTATTCTCTCTCCATTTCCATCTCAATTTTTTGTATCCCTCTCCTTTCGCTCTTCTCTATCTTTCTCCTCACTTTCTATCTCTCTCTCACACTATTATTCTCATTCTCTTTTTTTCTATCCCAATCTCATTTTTGAACTCCTCACTCTCCATCTCTCTTTCCCTCATGCTCTCTCTCCTCTCCTATTTTCTTTTTGTTTATCTCTATACTTTGCTCCTACTATGTAGCATTCTCTCTCACCATCACCATCAATCTCTATCTATCTATCTCTCTATCTCTCCCTCTTACTCTCTCATTTTCTTTCTTCTCGCGTGTTATGTTCTCTCTATTCCTCAAGCACACACTCACTGTCATTCAGTATTCACACAAGCACACACACACTCTCTTTTGCCTTCTCTATTTGCTCTCTCTCACCATCATTCACACATTCTCTCTTTGCTTTCTCTTACATTCTCTCTCTTTTCTCTCTCTCTCTACTTCTCAACGTCACTCGCCACCACTCACTTTATTTTTTCCCCCATATCTATGTTGATATTTCTTTATCTCTTTATATCTCTCCCTTGCTCTCCCTCTCACTCACTCACTCTTCTTTCTCCTTTGTCTCTCTCATTTTCTCATTCTCATTCTGTCTTTTTTTCAACATTCCCTCTCTCCCTATTTATCTGCCTTAATTTCTCTTATCCCCTCCGTTTCTCACACATGCACTCTCTCTCACTCTTTTCTTTCTCCCTCTATCTCTCTCTCTCTCAAACACACACACAAACTCCATCTCACACTCCTTTCTCTCGCTTACTTGCTCTCTCTATCTCTCTTATATCTTTTGCTCTCACTTTGCCTCACTATCTCCGTATCTCTCTCTTTATCTCTCATTATCTATCTATCTATTTATTTGCACTCCCTTTATCCCTCTCCTTTTGCCGCTTTATCTATCCTACCCTTTTCTCACTCCCTTCTCTTATCATTTCTCTCCAGGCTCTCTCTCTCTCTCTCTTTCATTCTCACTTCCTATAGGCCCCATCTTCTCTTCATTCCTCTCCTCTCTCTATTCCCTTATATCTTTCTCAAACTCTCTCTCCCCCACACTTATCTCTCCTCTCTCACCTCTACTTTCTATGTTTCTCATTCATTCACTCTTTCTCACTCTTCTCTTTGGCACTCACTTCCTCTCCTCACACTCTCTCTCACTCTCTCTCTCACTTTCTCTATCTCTCTCCCATTTCATCCTCCATCTCCAACTCTCCCTCCCACTCTCCCTCTATAGCTCACATAATCTTGATCACTCTCTCTTTCTCTCTCTCGATCAAACATTATCACTTTATCTCTTTCTCTTTCCCTCTCCCTCACTCTCTTGTTCTCCCCCTCAACTTCTCTTACTCCATCGTTTCTTCCCCTCTCTCTATCTCCTCTATCTCCCTCTCATCACATCTCTCTCTCTATTTCTCTTGCTTTCAATCGCTCACAATGTTTCTATTATTCTCTCTCTCCCTCATTTTTTTCTCTCTTCATCTCGCTCACCCTCTCTATCAACAACATTCTCTTGCTCTCTCTTCTCTCACTCATACATCCCTCTGTCTCACTCACTCACTTTCTTCTCTCATTCTTTGTTATTTCTCTCACTGTCCCACTTATTACTCTCTCACCCACTTTCTCTAACCCTTTCTCTCCTCTCTCTCTTTTGTCATATCTCTCTATCTTGATATCTATTTATCTCTCTATCTAATGCTACCTCTCTGACTTACTCGTTCCTTCGTCTCTCCAGAATTCATCTCCCCCTCCATCTCACTCTAACTCTCCATCTCTTCCTTTCTACCTTTCTTCTTCTCTGTCTCTTTCACTGTCTCTTGTCTCACTCTCTTTCCCTACTTTTAACACACAAGCATTCTCTCTTAATCTCTCTTTTTTTCTCCCTCTCACCCTCTCTTCACTCGCTTGCTTGCACTCTCTCTCTCCCTCACTTTATCAATATAAATCTCTCTCCCCTTTTTTTTATTTCCCCACCTTTTTGTCTCCCTCTCCCTCCCTCCCTCTCTTCCTCTCCCACTCTCAATTTTTCTCTTTTTCTCTCCCTTCCTCTCTTCTTTTTTTTCTCTCACCTGCTCTCTCCAACTTTTCACTATCCCTCTCACTTCCTCTATCCCGCTCCCTTTCTCTTTCCCTCCCTCATTTTTGCTCTCACTCCTGCTTTCTTTCATTTTCCCTCTCCTTCTCTCTTCTCCATATCTCTCCTCTTTCAACTCTATCATTATTCTCCCTCTCTATGGATTTCTCACTCTAACACCCTCCATCTCTCATTCTCTTTATCCCTCTCAACTTGTTTTTTATCTCAATATCTTCCTCCCTCTTTCTTTGTCCCTCTCTCCCTCTTTCTTCTTCCCTCCCTCTATCTATCATATAATCTTGGTCACTTTATCTCGCACTTTCTAGATCTTTCTCACTCGCTCTATTTTTATCACTCTCTATATTGGTCTACCTCTTTTATCTATCTCTCTCACTCACTCTTATCTACCTTGATCTTACTCTATCTCTATATTTGTCTCACTATCTCTCTCTTACTCTTTTATAACTCTCTCTCTGTCCTTCTCTCACTCTATCTTTAATCTCTCTCTTTGCCCCCACTCTCTTGCTCTCTCTCATCATATTTGCCTCCCTCTCTCTACTCGATCTCTACCTCTCTCAATTAATCTTTCTCTCTACATTATCTCACTCACTCTCTCTCACTCTCAGTCTTATTCTCTTGCTATTTAATCTCACTCCATTTTGTTCTCTTCTCTCTCTCTCTTTCAATTTTGTCCTCTCTCCCTCACCCACTCTCATATCTTGTTCCTCAATTTCTCTTTCTTCCTCATTCTCTCTTGCTATCTCTCTTACTCCCTGTAGCTTGCTCTTCTTCTTCTATCCCTCTCTATCTCCCACTCTCCCTTACACACTAGCTCTCTCTTTCTATAGAGAAAAGCATGTGAGAATGATGGAGTGATAGAATTAGAGAGGGCTAAAAGTGGGAGAGAGAGAGATCACAAACAAGGTTGAGCAAACAAGGGGGAAGAGAGTGAGCATAAGATAAAAGGGAAGAGAGAGAAGAAGGGGTAGGGAAAGAGAGAGGCAAAAGAAGAGAGGGAGATTGCGAGGAAGAGGGAGAGAGGATCAAAGGAGAGAATAAGGGATGGAGAGAGAGAAAAATAGACAGAGATTGTAGTGCGTGATATAAGGAGACAAAATAAAGTGGAAAGGAGAGAGGGAAGAAAGAGACATATATAAAGAGAAAGAGGGAGAAGGAAAAAAGAAAGAATTATAAAGAGAGCAAGAGAAGAGTGTGGATAAAGAAGGAAAGAGAGTATAAGAGAGAGGAGAGAGAAGAAGGGTGAGCGACAAAGAGAAGAGGGAGAGAGAGGAAGTTTGAGGTAGAGAGAGGAGAGAGAGGGAGAGAAAAAGTGAGAGTGAGATAAAGAGAGAAAGGGAGAGAGAATGTTTTTATTTGTAAGTGAGAGATTATGAGAGATGGATAGATAGTGAGAGATGTTGAAAGAGAGTGAGGGATGGCAGAAGAGTGGGTGAGAGAGAGAGCTAAATAATAGGAGCAAAGGATAGAGAGACCAAGTAAAAAATAAGAGAAGCGGGACAATGTAGGAGAAGTGGGAGAGAAGAAGAGGCATAGTACGAGAGAGGGGGACGAGAAAGAGAGCGAAAGGGAGAGAGTTAAGAGGAATTGGGAGAGAAAGAGAGAGAATTAGAGCAAGAGTAAGAGAGAAGTAGAAAGGTGGAGTAACATAAAGATGAGTGAGAGGGAGATAAAAAAGATAGAGAGGCATAAAAAGAGAGTGAGATAGGACAAGAGAAGAAAGAGACCTAGAGAGAGGGAGAGGGAGAGAGAGGCAGAGTGAGAAAGAGAGAGAACTAAGGAGATTTAGTGAGGAGGGAAAAAAGGAGAGGAGAGTTTGAGGTAACAATAAGAAGGGTGCAAGACTGAGACAATGGTGAGAGAGAGTGAGAAGAGTGGAGAGTGTGGAAGAAAGAGAGATATAGAGAATAGAGTGCTAAAGTGGGACAGAAAGATCACAAATGAGGGTGAGCAAAAAGGGAGGCGAAGAAAGTGAGAGCACAAAAGATAGGGGAAGAGAGAGAAGAAGGGGTAGGGAGAGAGAGGAAGAAGGAGGGAGGGAGACGGGAGAGGGAGAGGGAGAGGGAGAGGGAGCGAGGTTTAAAAAGTGAGAGAGAGAGAGGATCAAGGGAGAGAAAAAGGATGAGGAGAGAGAAAGATAGAGAAACTGATAGAGTAAAAGGAGAGAGAGGAAGAAATAGGAAAAGATAGAGAAAGAGGGAGACAGAGATAGAGATAGATTTATAGAGAGAATAAGAAAAGAGCCAGGATAGAGCTAGAAAGAGAGTATAAGAGACGGGAATAATGAACGAGAGAGTGTATGGAAAATAGAGAGAGCAAGAGACAAAGAGGGAGAAAAAGGAACAAAAGAGAGATATAGAGCTCTCTCTTGTTCCCTTTCCCTCTCACTCTCTTTCTTTCTCAATCTCACTCTCTTCTCTCTATTCTCTATTTATCTTTCCATCTCAGTCTCTCTTGTACTTCTCTCTTCTCTCTTTATCTCTTGTTATTCTCCTTTAATCTCCTCTTTCTCTCTCATTTTTTTCTCTCTCCTTCTCACGCTTATTATCTCTCGTACTCTACATCTTCTCTCTTCCAAGCTCTTTATTCTTTTATCACTCACTCTCCCTCTCTTATTCTTTTCTTGCTCTCTCCTATCTCACCTCTTATCTTAGTTTCCATTTCTTCTTCTCTGTTCTTATCTCTTTATCATTCTTTGTCTTCTTTGAACTTTATCTTTCACCTCCCTTCTCTCGCTCCCTTATCTCTCTTGCTCTTATCTCTCGCTTAGTTTCTTTTTCTCTCCATCACTTTTTATTTCTCTCTCTCACTTTTTTTCCCTCCCTCTTTCTCTCTCTCTCTCCCTTTCTCCTTACAGCTCCCACTCTTTATCCCTCCCTCTCCCTCTTTTACACACTCTCTTTCCCTCACTCTTCAACACCCTCTGACTCATCTCTCGTTCTGAAAAACTCTCCTGCTCTCGCCTCTATTTTCCTCCTTTTATCACATTATCTTTCTCACTCACAAATTATCTCTCTCCCTTTCCTATCTCTTCCACTCTTTCTAGCACTCTTTTTCTTATCTCACTTGCAGCCACTCTCTTGCCTCTATCTCACACTCACTATAAGTCATCCACTCTCTGGCCCTCATCCTCTCACTTTCTATCGCCATGTCTCTCTCTATCTTCCTATTTTTTTGTTTTTTGCCTCCCTCCCTCCTTTTCTCTCCTACTTATCCTATTTCTTATTGTCTCTCCCTCTTTATCTCTATCACTCTCTTACTTTTTCCCCTATCTCTCCATCACTTCCATTATCTCTCTCCCTCTCACTCTCCCCTTCCTCTCTCTCCCCCTCTCTTACTTTGTCACTTTCTTCCTCACTTTTTTTTGCCCTCTCTCTCTTATTGTGTGTCTCTCTCACAAAAACTCTCTCGTCTCTCCCTATCGCATAATTACTACCTTTAAATTCTCCCTCTTTCTTACTCCCTTTCAAATTCTCTTTCCCTCCCATAATTCCTCACACTCTCTCTCCCTCTCTTTGCCTCTCTCTTTCTCTCACTTTCCTCTTTCTTTTTCTCTCTATTGCTTTATCTCTCTCACTTTTTCTTCCCTTTTTTTTCTTCTTTCACACTTTATCTCTCTTACTACTTTTCACTATCTCATTGCCCTTCTCGATCACTCTCTTACTCTCGCTCTTAGAACTCTCTTGCACTGCGTTTCATTCTCATTTTTACTCTCTCCCTCTCCATCTCCATCTCTCTTTCTATCTTCTTATTTTTCTCTTTCACTCTATGTCTCATCTTCTCTCGCTTCTCTCCTGCTTTTAGCTTATATCTCTTATTTTTGTTCAGATTATCTAGTTTGTCTTACCCTCTCTCTCGCTATCACTATATAACTCTCTCTTTTACCCTCCTAACTCTCTCTCTCTCTAACTTTTTCTCTATATATCTCACTCTCACACACACACACACTCTATCTTACTCTCAGTTGTCTCTTATTCACTCTCTCAGTCTCTCTCTCTCACCCTCTTAGTCACTCTCTCTCACTGTCTAGTTCTCTCTCTTTCTCTCTCTCCTCCCTCTCCCTCCCTTTTAGTATCTCACTCACTCCAATAGTACCTTCCCTTTCTCTCTCTCTCACTCTCTCCCACTCCTTACTTCCCTATTCTACCTCCCACATTTTCTCTTCATCGCTTTTCTTGCCTTCTTTCCCCTCTGCTCTTCTCTATCTTCTTTTTTCCTCTATTTATCTCCCTTTTTCCTCTCTCTCCCCCTCTTTTGCTCCTACTCACTCTCTCACCCTCTCTTGCTTTATCAACTCTCTCTAGCTCTTTCTCATTCACTCTCTCTCCCCCTCTCCTGCTCCCTCTATCATAACCTCCATGCATCTCTCTATCACTCACTCTACCTTCCTCTCTCTCCCTCTCATTCTCTTTACCACTTTATTGCACTCTTCTTGCCTCTCCCTCCCATTCTCCCTCCCTCTCTCTCTTTCTCTCTCTTTTTCTTTCTCTCCTTACATCTCTCTTACTCTCACTCTCTCCCTCTCTACCTCTCTCCCACTCTCTATCTTCCTCTCTCCCTTTCTCTGTAACACTTTATCTCTCTACCTCCCTTTATCTAACACCATCGCAATCTCCCTCTCTCGCACTCTCTCTTCTCTGTCTCTCTCTTTCTCTCTCCTTCTATCTCACTACCGCACATCTCTCTTGCTTGCTCTCACTTTTTCAATTTTTCTTCATCCTTCTCTCTCTATCTCTCTTTATCTCTCTCTATCATACTCTCTATCGTCTTTCTCCTATCTTATCTCTCTCTCGCTCTCTCTACCACTATCTACCTCCTATTACTCTTTCTCACCCTTTATCTACATATCTTTATCTCTCTCATACTCTCTACCCTCGCTCTCTCTTCATAACTCTCTCTCTCTCCCCCACTATCTACCCTCTCAGTCTCTCTTCACCCTTGTGCTTCTTTCTATCTCTCGCTTACTCTAACTCCCTCACACTTTGCTCTTGCTATCTTTTTTCTCTCCCGCCCAACCTTTCTTTCTTTCTTGATATATGTTTCACTCTTCTTTTCTCTCTATCTCTCCCACTGAAATGCTCAATGTTCTCTCTTTCTCTTTCCCTTTCTAGCCTCCCTCCCTCCCAATATCTCTCTCACTCCCACTTCTATCTTCCCTATCTCTTTATCTCTTACCCTTACTTTCTTTTTCTTTCTTTCCCATCCCTACTTCACTACCTCTATCTCTCTCTTTCTCTCAATCACTTCCCTCCCTCGCTCCATCTCTCCTCTCTCTTTGTCTCTCTCCCCTTCTTCTCTCCCTCTCTTACTCTCTTACTCACTATTTCTCCTTCACCCACTCTTGCTTTCTATTCTCTCACTCTCTCTCCTCTCTCTACCACTCATACTCTCTCTCTTAATCTCCCCACAAATCTTTATTTCTTACTCTCTTCATTCGCTCTTTCATTACTATATTTCACACTCTCTCACTCTCGCATTCTCTCTATTTTTTTATTTTCTCTTCTCACTATGTCCCTCCCTCTCTCCCTTTTTCCTCTCTTTCTCCATCTCTCTCTACATCCTCTTACTATCTCTCCCTTACTATTTCTCTCTCTCCCTCCATTCTTCTCTCTTTGTCCCTCTCCCAATCTTTATCTCCCTTCCTCCCTCTTTCTCCCTACCTCTCGGCCCATCTCCCTCCCCACATTCCCTCTTCCACCCCATCCCTCACTCTCTCTCCAACTGTCACTTGCCTCTCTCGCTCTCATCCCTCTTTTTCTCTCTCTCCCTTACTCTATCTCTCTTCTCCCTCTTGCTCTCTCTCACACTCTCTCCTGTTATTTATCTCTTCCTCTCTCTCTCCTCCGCTATCAAAATCTCTATCCTCTTAGAAATGTCTAACTCTCTCTATATCTCTTTCTCCCTCTCTCATCTCCACGTCCTTAGCTTTATTTCTTTCTCTTTCCATCTCTTCCCTCCCTCTCTAAATATATTTTTCTCTCCCTCTCTCCATCTCTCTCAATCTCACCTTCTCCCTATATCTCTCTTTACTCTCTCTTGCTCTCTCACACGTCCTTTTCCTCTCACTTTTCTCTCATCTCTTTCTTGCTATCATGCACACACACTATCTCTATCCCTCTTGCTCTCTTTTCTTTCATTCCCTTCCTCCCTCCTTCTATTTTGTCTCTCTCCCTTTTTGGACTTCTATCTCTCTCTTTCTCTATCTCTCTTCCTCTCTTGCTCTATGTTGCACTTCATTTTCTCTCTATCACTCACACACAAGAGCTTTATGTTCTATAACTCCCTCTCCCCCACACTTCCTTCTACTCTCTTCTCATGCTCTCTCTTCACATGTTCTTTCTTCATATGCACTCTGATCTCTTTCTATTGCACCTCTTGCTCTTCCTTCTCTTTCTCATCTCTCTTTTCGCTCTTCCCTTCATTACTTTATCATTTGTTCTTTTAGTTTCTCTCTCTCTCCCGTCCATCCTCTCATGCCCTCCATCTCTCTCTTCCCTCTCTCTTATCACTTCTTTCACTATTTCTCTTCTCTATCTGCTCTCCTTTATGCCTTTCTCTCCCCCTCTCTCCTCCTCCCTCTTTTCACACTCTGACACTCTCCCATATTGTCTCCTCTTTATCTCGCACTCTCTATCCCTCCCTCTATTTCTCTCTCTCTCTCACCCTTCTATAGTTATTTATCTCGCTCTTTCTCACTTTTTCTCTCCCTTGCTCCCTCTTCTCTCTCGCTCTCTTCTCTCCTTATCATTTTATGTTCTTGATCCCGCAAATTAACCATTTTACTCTTTCTAACACTTTTCTATATCTCCTTTTATCCCTCCCTCTATCCATAACAAACTACCTACATCTCTCTCTTTCTCGCTATATCATCCCCTCCACTCCCTTTCTCCCTCGTTCTATTTCTGCTATCTTCATCTTCTCTCCATGCCTCTCTCCATCTATTTCTCGCTCTTCCTCTCTTTCTCTCTCACTCACTCTCCCTACTTCACTCTCTCGCTCTCTCGCCTCTCTCTACTTCTCATGCTCCCTCTCCGAATATCCCTACCTCATCTGTCGCTCTGTCTTCTCTTACTCTTTCATTTCTCTATTTTTCTCTCTCTTTCACTCTCACATTTTCTCTAGCTCTTTATTTTGCTTTTCTTTCTCTCCCTCCCCTGTCTCTTTCCTCTTTTTTTCTCTCTCTACATCTTTCTTGCTTTCTTTCTTTATTATTATTACTCCCTCCTTTTCTCTCTCTCTATAATTCACAATCTCTATCTGCATGTCTCTTACTCTCCTCTGCTCTCTCCCTCCCTCTCTCTCCCTTTCCTTCCTCTCTCTATCTCTCATGCTCCTCTCTCACTCTCACCTCTCATCTATGCTCTTCCCTTCTCTATCTCACTCTCTTTCTCCTTATTACTTCTCTCACTCCCTTTCTCTCATACACCCTACCTTCACTATCTTTATCCAACCTTTGCTATATTTCTCACTATCTACCTCTCTTCTACTCCCTCACCTCTTGCTCTCTCTTTTCTCTCTCACACTTCCACCCTTCCTCTCTTCCTTGCTCTCACATACACTCTATCTTTATCTCTAGTGCTCCATATTTTATCTCTCCCTCCCTCTCCTTTCTCAATCTCTCTCCCTCTTGCCACACTTATCTATTCTTTTTCTATCTCTCTTCCTCACTTACTCTATGTTTTGCTCTATTTATCTCTCCATATCTCCCAGTCAAGAGTTCTCTCATTTATCACTCCCCTTCTAACTCCCACGCTTCCTTTCACTCTCTCTGATCTCTCTCGCTCTCTCTTTCTCTCTCTCTGTCTCTCTCTTGCATCTCTTGATCTCTCTTCTCTCTTTCTCATCTCTGACTTCTCTCACTCTCTCTTCTCTTACTCCCTCATCACTGTCATTTTTTCTTTCTCTTCATCCCTCTCTCCCTTCCTTTCTCCCTTGTGGCCTCTATCTCTTTCCCTCCATCCGTTGCTCTCTTCCCTCTTTCTCTCCTTCCACCTTAACTTCTTTTTCTCTCTCCCCATCTCTCCTTCTCTCTCACTGCCTACCTCCTCTCAAACTTCTCACTCCTTTCGCCTTGTCTATCTTTCCTTCTATCACGCCCTCTCCATCTTCTCTCTTACATTCTCTCTTACCATCACTTATCTTTCCCTCTCTTCTGCTTGTCAACGCTCACTCTTCCACCCTCTTTTCTATCTTTCTCTCTCTATTACTATGCTTCTATCTTTCTCTCTCTATTACTATGCTCTCTCTTTCGCACTTTCTCTCTCCATCCCTCCCTCTCACTTTCCTCCCTCTTCTTCTCTCTTATATATATCTCTATTTATCTTCATGTTACTCTCTCTTACACCATCCCTAGTTCTATCTCTATTTCTCTCTTTCTCCACACAATCTCTCTTCCTTTCTCTCTATCTCTCTCGCTTGCACTATCTCTCTGACTTTCTCTTCTCTTTCAATTTATTTTCTCTCTCCATAACTCTCTCTTTCCTCTCTTAGGCTCTACATAGCTTTATATCTTTCTCCCTCTCTCACTTGCTCTTTCCGCTACAATAGCTCCCTCACTCTCCCTCTTCATCTTTTGCTCATTTTCTCTCCCTCTCTCTTGCTCTCTATATCACTTACTCTCAATCTTTTAATATCACTTCTCTTCTCTCACTCTCTTTGCTTTATCTTACTCTTAATTATCTCTCTTCCCATCTCTCTAACTCTTCTCCTATGTTCCCTCTCTTTTATTATTTGAATTTGACTATCTCTATCTCTCTTTTAATATTTATGTATCCCATTGTTCTTTCTATCTCCTCTTAATCTTACTCTCAGCATCTCTGCATCTCTATCTATCTTTATTTTTTCTTCATCTCTATTTTTCACACTCTCTCGCTCTCTCACTCTCTCTATTCTCTTAGCTTCACTTAAGGTTCTCTCACACGCTCTGCTTGAGAGCTCTATCTCTATCTCTCCACCCTTTCCTACTTATCTCTCCCCTCTCACTTGCTCTCTAACTCTCTCCTTTTTATGTCTCCCCTTGCACTCTCTTTCTCTCTCTTCTCTCTCTTGTACTTCTTTCTCACTCTACTTCTTTCTCTCCATGTTGAAAACACTATCTTTCTCTCTCTTCCCTCTCTAGTTCTTGCCCATTTCTCACCAACCTCTCTTATCTTTCTTTCTCGCATTATTTTTTTTCTTTTCTCTGACTCTTACCTCTCTCTTATCTTTATCTTCCTCTCCACTGCTCTCTCATAAACTTTTCTTTCTTCATTTCTCTAACTCTCACTCTCTTAATCTTAGAGAACTATGAAAGTGGGTGAGATATAAGTAGAATCATAAAGAGTGTCTGAGAGAGGGAGAAATGGTGATAGAGATAGGGAAGGTATTTGTGTGAGAGAGATATATAAAAAGAGAGAGGGAGAGGGTGAGCCCACAAAAGAGAAATAAGGAAAGATAGACAAATCATAAAAGAGAGAAGTAGATAGGGTGGGTGAGAGAACGGGTGAGAGAGATTTGAGTGAACAAGAGACTGTGTAAGAGAGAAATCGAGAGGGAGAAAAAGGGAGAGAGTTGAAGTGAAGTAGTGGAATGGAGAGAGATTGAGAGATGTAGAGAAAGTGAGAGAGAAAGGAGGTGAATAAGAGATAAAGAGAAGAGAGAGTGAAAAGAGGAAGAAGGAGAACATAAAAGTAATACTGTGAGAGAGAAAGCAGGGGGTAGAGAAAAAATTGAGAAACAGATAGAGAGAGAGTGAGTGAAGAAGGGAGAGGTAATGAGAAAATTAGAGAGAGGGAGAGGGTGATAGGTATCGAAAGAGAGGGAGAGATATTGAGAAAAAGGAAGAGTTTGAGAGATATAGATGGATTGATATAGAGTAATAGTGAGGGTAAGAGAGAGAGAGAAGAGTAAGAGGGAGAGAGAGCTACATAATAGGAGCAGAAGTATAGAGAGATAGACGAAAAAGAAAAGGGACAAGAGGTAGAGAAAATTAATGTAATGCAAGACAGAGAGAGAAGGGGAGAAAGAAATGAAGAGCGAGGAGTTCAAAAAAGAGATTGCGAGAGACAGAGAGAATGAGAGTAAGGGGAGAAAGATAGAGAAGAGTGAGAGGGAGAGATATAAAAAAATAGAGATAGAAATACATAAAGACTGAGAGAGGGTAAAAGAAGAGAGAGTGAGAAATATTGAGCTAGGCAGAGAGAGTGTTAGAGAGAGGGAGTGTGGTGGAGATGGACCAAGTGATAGAGTGTGTGAGATAAGGGATTGGAAGGGGGAGAGAGAGAGATGCAAGGAGTGAAATATTGGGATGGGAAATGAAGATAGAGATATGCAAGGTGTACATGTGAGAGAGAGTGAGAGAGCTAGATAGTGACGGAGAAATAGTGTAAGAGATCGAGAGAAAGAGAGAGATGAGAGATAGACGAGAGTGAGAAGCAGAGAGTACACGAAGGATAGAGAGAAAGAGGGAGACAGAGGAGTGAGAGAGAGAGAGGGAGAGAGTAAGTGAGAGTGAGATAAAGAGACAAAGAGAGAGAGAGAATGCTTTTGTGTGTAAGTGAGATGGAGAGAAGTAAAAAATATATTGGGAGAGAAAGTGAGAGAATGAGAGAAAGTCTGAGAGAGATAGAAAGGGGGAGTAATATATAGCAGAGTGAGATAGATAGGAAAAAAAGATAGAGACATAGAAAGAGAGATTGAGATACGACAATAAAAGAGAGAGTGAGACAAAGAAAGCAAGTGAGATCTAGAGAGAGGAAGAGTATGAGAGAGTGAGGTAGAGAGAGGCAGAGTGAGCAAGAGAGAGAGCTAGGAAGATTTATTGAGGATGAGAGAAAGAGTGGGATAGAGGAAAGGAGAGAGAGAACCGAGAGAGATAAGTGAAGGAGAAATTGAGGTAAAATATAAGAAATGTTTATGGGTGAGATAGACGGATATATATATATAGAGAGAGAGAGAGAATGACAAGAGTGAGAGAGAGCCGAAGAAGAGAGATGTATCACAATTGAGGGTGAGCAAAAAGGGAGGGGAAGAGAGTGAGGGCACGAGAGAAAGGGAAGAGAGAGAGGTAGGGGAGGGAGAGAGATAGAGAGGTAGTAGAAGAGAGAGGAGAGGGAGAGGGAGAGGGAGAGAGGAGCAGGGGAGGAAAAAAAGGAGGAAGAGGAAGATAGATAGAGATTCATAGAGTGGGAGAGAGAAAAATAAATAAAGAGAAAAGGAGATAGAGGAAGAAAGAGGCATAGATAGAGAGAAAGAGAGATTAAGTGATAGAGAATTTTTTTTACAGAGAGTGCAAGAGAACAGTGGGGATAGGGAAAGAAAGAGAACACAAGAAAAAGGGATAGTGAACAAGAGAGAATGTGTGAAAAATGGAGAGAGGTAGAGAGGAAGAGAGAAAGAGGCAGGGATTAGAATTGGAGATATAAATAAGAAAGGTGTAAGTAAGAGAATGTGTGTGTGAGAGAGAAAGAGAGATGTGTGAGAAGTGTGAGAAGTGTGAGAAGATTAAAAGTGATAGAGAGACATATATAAGAGAGTGATAGTGTGAGGAGAGAGGATAAGAATAATAAAGTGGGCAAGATAGTGATAGAGAAAAAGAGAGTGCGAGGGAGAGAGAAGAAGGGAGAGCGAGAGAAAGCAGGAAATAGAGATAGGTATAAGAAGTGAGGAAGAGTGAGGAGTGAGGGAGAGAAAGGGGAAGGAGAGAAAGAATGATAGACAGAAACGGAGAGGGAGAAATAAATAAAAATGAAAATGAGAGGGACTGAGAGAGGGTGAGTGTTGGAGGGAGAGAGAGACAGAAGTATAGAAAAGAGAAATAAAGAGAAAAAGAAATATATAGAGGTATGGTGAGGGATAGATCAAGAGAGAGTAAGAGGGAGTGTGGAAGAAGTAGAAGAGAGTATAAGAAAGTACGTGAGAGAGAGGTAGGGAGAGGAGAGAGAAAGAAATTGAGAAAAGCAAGAAAAAAGAGCTTAGAGTTAGAGAAGAGAGAGATGGTAGAAGAGTCAAGGTAGTGAGAGAGCGAGTGAGCAAGATAGAGGAGAGAGATAGAGTGGCGGAGAGAGGGAAGGAGAGGGAAGGGATGGACAGAGTGAGGGAGAGAGAGGAATAGAGGAAAAAAAAGAGTGAAGAGGAAGAAGAGAGGAGGAAAAAGAACGGGAAGGAGGCTGAGGATTTATCCAAGTTTCTCTTCACACCCCCTCTCTCACATTCACTATAGTTCACTCTCCCTCTTTTTCTCACACTCTTGTCTCCATCTCCCCTCCTTCTCTATCTCTCTCCACTCCCACTCTTGATCTTCTCTATCTCTCTACCTCTCTCCTGCTTTCTCACTCTCCCTCCCAAAATCTCTCATGATTAATCTCTTCTCTATCTTTCTTCTCTCACTCTTCTTTCTCTATATATCTCTATCTCGCTCTTTTTACCATTTTATCTTCTTCTTCCTCTCCCTCTCCCTCTCCCTCTCCCTCTCCCTCTCCCTCTCCCTCTCCCTCTTTGCGGTTGCACTCTCTGTCTCCCCTTTAGTATCTATCTCTCATTTTTCTCCCTCTCTCTTTTATCTATTTTATCTCTTCTTGCTCTCTTTTTCTTTCATTAATTCTCTTTCAATCTTTTTTTCTTTCTCGTACTCTTTGTAATATCTCTGACTCTGTTGTTCTTTCTCACTGCCTCTCTCTCAAACACCCACAAATACTTTCTCACCCTCTTCTGCCCACTCCTCCATCTCTAGCTCACTCTCCCTCCTTTCCATGTCTCTCCCTCATAATCTCTATCTCACTAACTCTCCCTCACTCTCATTTTACTTTTCTCCTGGCTCACTCCTCCATAATTTCTCTTGCTCTTATTCATTCTCTCCCTTTCTCTCTATCTCTCTCCTTTTCCTCTATCTCACTGAAAATAGAGTGTGAGAGACTGAGAGAGTGTGTGTGAGAGCGAGGGAGGGTGAAAGGGAGAGCAAGAGACAAGAGAAAGTAAGAGGGAAGAGTAAGGGAGATGGAGCAGGTGAGGGAGCAAGAGATAGATTGAAAGAGGGAGAGAGATTGAAAAAGGGAGATAAATGAAGAGAGATAAAAAGTGGGAGAGACGGAGAGAGAGTAAGGAAAAGGTTGACAGTGAGAGAGAGATGAAAAGGGAGAGAGAGGGTAGAGAGTAAAGAAAGAGGGGATTGAGAGAGGGAGACAACAAGTGAGAGAGTGCGAGAGAGAGTGAGAGAGAAAAAAATGTGAGTAAGCAAGGGGGAATGAGAGAGAGAGAGAAAAGAGAGCGAGAGCAAGTTATAGAGCGGGAGAGAGGGAGGGAGTGAGAGAGAGAAAAAGAAAGTGATAAAGAGTGATAAGGAGAGGGAATGGAGAGAGAGAGAGAGAGAGAAAGAAAGGGACATGTAGAGTGTGAGTAACAGAAAAAATATAGAGTGAGAGATGACAGGATGGAATTTATGGAGAAATGTGTAAGAAAGTGAGATAAATATGGTAATAGAGTGGGAGGGAGATAACAAGCTAGAGAGAGATAGAGGTAGAGGGGAGAGTTAATGTGAGAAAGAGGGGAGAAAGAGCAAAGAGAAGAGAGGAAGAGAGCTGGGGAGAGCTAAAAAAAGCAACAGAGGTATATAAAAGAGAGAGAGAGAGAGGAAGGCAACAAGCAAGAAAGTGAGAAAGGGAAAGAAGAGTGAGAGATGAGAGAGTGAAGTAATTGTTAGCCAGATAGGATGAGAGAGAAAGAGAGAGGGACAAATAAATTTAGAGGGTGAGAGATCATAAGATGGAGAAAGAGAGAAGGGGAGAGAGAGATAGAGGGAGTGGGAGGGTTGACTAAGAGAGAGCTAGAGGGAGAGGTGGTTAGAGAGAGTGGAAGCAAAAAAAGGATGATTTAGAGATAGTGATAAAGACAAAAAGGTAAAATAAGAGAGATAAGCAGAAATAAAGACTTATAGAAAGGAGGTATAATAAAAGAGGGAGGAGTAAGGGAGAGAAAAATGGAGAAGGAGAGAGAAAGATAGGGAGACTGATAGAGTGGTAGATAAAGATAAATAAAGAGAAAATGAGAGTAAGGAAGAAATAGGAAAAGATAGAGAGAAAATGGGAGAAAGTGATCAAGATAGATTTATAGAGAGTGCAAGAGAAGAGTGGGATAGAGCAAGAAAGAAAGTATAAGCGAGAGGGATAATGAACAAGAGAGTTTGTGAAAAATAGAGAGAGGAAGAGACAAAGGGAGAAAGAGGAACAAGAGAGAGAGATATAGAGTTCTCTCTTCTTCCCTCACCCTCTCTCACTTTCTCTCTCAATCTAACTCTCTTCTCTCTCTTCTTTATTTATCTTTCCATCTCAGTCTCTCTCTTGTACTTCTCTCTTCTCTATTTATCCCTTGTAATTCTCCTTTAATCTCCTCTTATTCTCTCGTTTTTTCTCTCTACCCTTCTCACCCTTATTATCTCTCATAGTCTACATCTTCTCTCTTCCAAGCTTTTTTTCTCTTATCACTCACTCTCTCTCTCTCTTATTCTTTATTTGCTCTCTCCTATCTCACCTCTTCTCTCAGTTTCCATTTCTTCTTCTCTCTTATTATCTCTCTATCATTCTGCGTATTCTTTAAACTTTATCTCTCACCTCTCTTCTCTCGCTCCCTTATCTCTCTTGCTCTTATCTCTTCCTCACTTTTTCTCTCCATCACTTTTATCTCCCTTTCTCTCTCACTCCTTCTCCCTCTCTCTCTTTCTCTCACTCTCGCTCCCTTTCGCCTTATAACTCTCACCTTTTCTCCCTCCCTCTCCCTCTCCCTCTCTTACACTCTCTTTGCCTCACCCTTCAACACCCTCTGACTCATCTCTCGTTATGATAACTCTCCCGCTTTCTCTTCTGTTTCCCTCCTTTTATCACATTATCTTTCTCTCTCACACATTCTCTCTCCCTTTCCTAACTCTTCCACTCTCTCTCGCACTCTTTTTCTTCTCTCACTTGCACCCACTCTCTTGCCTCTATCTCACTCTCATTATAACTCATCTTCTCTCTTGCCCTCACCCTCTCTCACTATTTATCACCATGTTTCTCTTTTTCTCCCTCTTTTTTTATGTTTATGGCTCTCTCCGTCATTTTCTCTCCCACTTTTCCTATTTTTTATTGTCTCTCCCTCTTTAATCTATCTCTCTCTTACTTTCTCCCCTCTCTCTCCCTCATACTCTCCCCTTCCTCTCGCTCCCCTTCTCTTACTCTATCACCTTCTTCCTCACTTTTTTCTCCCTCTCTCCTTGTGTCTCTCTCTCATACAAACTCTCTTGTCTCTCCCTCTCGCATAATTTCTACCTTTATTTGAATTTCTCTGTCTATCTTACTCCCTCCCTCATTCTCTTTCCCTCCCACAATTCCTCAAACACTCTCTCTTTCCCTTTCTTTGCCTCTCTTTCTTTCTCACTTACCTATTTATTTTTCTCTTTTTTGCTTTATCTCTCTCACTTTTTCTTCTCTCTTTCGTTCTTCTTTCACGCTTTATCTATCTTACTCACTTTTCTTTATTTAACTGTCCTTCTCGTTCACTCTCTTGCTCTCACTCTTAGTATCTCTCTTGCACTCCCTTTCATTCTCATTTTTACTCTCCCTCACCATCTCCATCTCTCTTTATATCTCCTTATTTTTCACTCTCACTCTATGTCTCATCTTCTCTCCCTTATCTCCTGCTCTTAGCTTATATCTCTTATTTAGTTCACTTTATCTAGTTCATCTTACCCTCTCTCTCTCTCTCCTAATCACTATCTAACTCTCTCTCACTCTAACCTTTCTCTATATCTCTTACTCACACAGATGCACACTATATCTTACTCTTAGTTGTCTCTTATTCACTCTCTCACCCTCTCTCACTCACCCTCTTTGTCACTCTCTCTCAGTCTCTCCTTCCTCTCTCTCCCACCCCCCTTTTAGTATCTCTCTTGCTCCTTATTTCCCTATTCTACGTCCCACATTTTCACTTCATCTCTTTTCTTGCCTCCTTTCCTCCCTCTTCTCTCTCTATCCTCTTTCTCTCTCTATTTCTCTCTCTTCCCCTATTTTGCTCCCACTCACTCTTCCTCCCTCTCTTGCGTTCTCAACTCTCTATAGCTCTTTCGCTCTCACTCTCTCTCCCCCTCCCACGCTCCCTCTATCTTAATCTCTACACATCTCTTTATCAGTCACTATACCTTCCTCTGTCTCTCTCTCTCTCATTCTCTTTAACACTTTATTGCAATCTTTTTGCCTCTTAATCCCACTCTCCCTCCCTCTCTCTTGCTCTCTCTTTTTCTTTCTCTCTCTTTATATCTCTCTTACTCTTACTCTCTACCTCCATTACTCTCTCTACCTCTCTCCCACTGTCTATCTCCCTCTCTCTCCCTTTCTCTCTAACACTCTATCTCTCCACCTCCCTTTATCTAACACCATCACAACCTCACTCTCTTCCCCTTCCTCCCTCTCTTGCACTCTCAGTATTCCCTCACTCTCTCTTCTCTATCTCTCTCTCTTTTTCTCTCCTTCTATCTCACTATTGTACTTCACTCTTGCTTGCTCTCATTCTTTCGATTGTTCTTCATCCTCCTCTCTCTATCTCTCTAACATACTCTCTATCCTCTTTCTCCCATGTTATCTCTCTCTCACTCCCTCTACCACTATCTACCTCCTTTTACTCTCTCTCTCATCCTTTATCTACATATCTTTATCTCTCTCATACTTTCTACCCTCGCTCTCTTTTCATAACTCGCCCTCTCTCCCCCACTATCTACCCTCTCTCAGTCTCTCTTCACCCTTGTGCTTCTCTCTATCTTTCACTTGCCTAACTCCCTCACGCTTTCCTCTTGCTATTTTTTTCTCTCCCACTCTCCCTTTCTTTCCCCTCTAACACTCTATCTCTCCACCTTCCTTTATCTAATGCCATCGCAACCTCCCTTTCTTCCCCTTCCTCCCTCTCTCGCACTCTCTCAGTCTTCCCTCACTCTCTCTTCTCTGTCTCTCTCTCTCTCTCTCTCTTTTTCTCTCCTTCTATCTCACTACTGCACTTCTCTTTTGCTTGCTCTCATTCTTTCGATTGTTCTTCATCGTCCTCTCTCTATCTCTCTATCATACTCTCTATCCTCTTTCTCCCATCTTATCTCTCTCGCTCCATCTACCACTATCTACCTCCTTTACTCTCTCTTTCATCCTTTATCTACATATCTTTATCTCTCTCATACCTTCGATCTCTCTTCATAACTCGCCCTCTCTCCCCCATTATCTATCCTCTCTCAGTTCCTCTTCACCCTTGTGCTTGTCTCTATCTCTCACTTACCTAACTCCCTCACGCTTTCCTCTTACTATTTTTTTTCTCTCTCACCCTCTCCCACCCTCCTTTTCTTTCTTGCTCAAACATATCTTTATCTCTCATACTATATTTTTTACCTCTCTCTCTCATACTCTACACCTCACTCTCTCATACTCTACACCTCACTCCACACCCTTAGCTTTATTTTTTCTCTTTCCATCTCATCCCTCCCTCTATATATATATTTCTCTCTCCATCTCTCTCTATCTCAACTTCTTCCCATATCTCTCTTTATCTCTCTCTTGTTCTCTCACACAATCTCTTACTCTCACTTTTCTCTCACACCACCCACCCTCCATCTCTTTCTTGCTCTCATGCACTCTGTCTCTGTCCCTCATGCTCTCTTTTTTTCATTCCCTCCCTCCCTCCCTCTATTTTGTCTCTCTCCTTCTTTTGACTTCTATCTCTCTCTTTCTCTATGTCCCTTCCTCTCTTGCTCTATGTTTCACTTCATTTTCTATCTCTCACAAACAACAGCTTTATCGTCTATCACTCCCTCTCTCCCACTTCCTTCCACTCTCTCTTCTCATGCTCTCTCTTCACATGTTCTTTCTTCATGCGCACTCCGATCTATGTCTCTTGCACCTCTTGCTCTTCCTTCTCTTTCTCATCTCTCTCTTCATTTACTCCTTCATCACTCTATCATTTCTTCTATTAGTTTCTCTCTCTCTCTTCCTTCCATCCTCTCATGCCCTCCATCTCTCTCTGCCCACTCTCTTACCACTTCTAACATGAATCGAATCAAGACAGGATCGTGGGGATTGATGTTCTAATAAGAAAACCTGAGATGCTATGCCAAAACCGAAATTAATTGGTGGAAATTCATATGAAATGCATGAAACAAAACAAGAAATTCGTCCTAAAACTAGAACTTATCGAAAATATGGTTGAATACAACCTAACGGTAAAATGGATGGAGATAAACCTCGACCCAATGCTCAACGCAAACAAGAACGTTATGAGACCTTCACCCTATGCTTGACGCGAGGAAAGAACCTTGGTACGATTGTAGACGCCACAAACAGGATGGAAATCCGCTTGATAAGTCTGGGAAGAACTCCTTGGGCGATGGCCAAGAGCTCTGCTGGAATCCTAAGGAAAACCTAAGGAAGGAAGCACATGCAAGTTGTTTTTGCCAAAGTCTAATGTTCCCTTTCTCATTTCAAATAAGGCCTATATATAGGCCAAAGCTTACATGCAAATAAGAGAAGATAAAATATCTTCTAAAACAAATGAAAAAAAAAACTACATGAATTCAGCAAGCATACCATTATTAAACTTCAATAAAAGAAGAAATATCCAGTCATAAAAATATGACTCTTTCATCCTTGCACTTTAATTAAGTTGACAATTCTTCTTGGCTCTTTCTTCTTAGACCCCAATGAATTGGCTTGAGTCCAAGCCGTAAAGGGCCACATGGAATTTTTGTAAAATCTTCCCTTGAAGTCGTGCAATTGCCATCCATGCTATCCATGATATCATTTGCATCATTCCCCTCCTCTTGAAAAGGATTTGTCTTCAAATTAGTACCTTTCTCATGTGTAGCCAGACCCAATCTCCAGGTTTGAAGATCATTTTGTGATGCCCCTTATTGGCATGTTTTTCATATTTCTTTATCCTTTGTTCAATATTGAGTCGTGCCTTTTCATGTATCTGCTTTACAAACTCAGCCTTTGTCTTACCATCCAGGTTAACATGCTCAGAAACAAGTAATGGAATTAACTCAAATGGTGTTAAAGGATAAAAAATATAAACAATTTCAAAAGGTGAAAAATTTGTAGTAGAATGAAAATTTAGTAGCAGAATTATATCAAATGACAACTCATGCATAGCACACCTTTTCTTCATCAACCTGTATACCTTGCGCACTCAAAACAATTTCTAAAAACAAATGTTTATTGGTTAAGAAGGTACACTTTTCCAGTTTACCAAATAACTTTTCTTTTTTAAAAACATCTAAAAGAAGTTTTAAATGTTCAACATGATCCTTTAAGTTTTTGCTATAGATCAGAATATCATCGAAATAGACCACAACAAATTTTCTAATAAAAGTAAGTAAAACATGGTTCATTAGTCTCATGAAAGTACTTGGTGCATTAGTAAAACCAAAAGGCATAACTAACCATTCATACAAACCATATTTTGTTTTAAAAGCAGTTTTCCTCTCATCGCCTTCTGTCATCTTAATCTGATGATATCTACTTTTTAAATCAACTTTAGAAAACACATAAGATCCATGTAACTCATCTAGCATATCATTTAAGCAAGGAATAGGGTGTCTATACTTTATCGTAATATTGTTTATAGCTCGACAATCCACACAGATTCTCCAAGACCAATCCTTCTTAGGAACTTGAATTACAGGAACAACACATGGACTCATGCTCTCTCTCACATACCCCTTCTCTATTAGTTTTCCAACCTGCCTTTGTAACTCTTGTTTCCTCGGGATGTATTCTATAGGCTGGACGGTTTGGAAGGGTGGCTCCTGGTACAAAATCAATTTGAAGCTCAATCCCTCGAATGGGTGGTAAATCATGTGGAATCTCCTCAGGAAAGACATCATGAAAATGTTACAAAAGAGAAACAATAGAACTAGGAAATGTATTATCATGTAAATTAGTGTTTAAGAACGCCTCTTTGTACAGAAGTACAATCATTGGTTGGTTTAAAAACAATGCTCTCTTGATTTCACTTGCCTTTGCATAAAAATTCTTTTGTTTTCTATCTTCTTTTCTCTTAATGGTTGCTTGTTCCATTTCTTTCTTTTTCTCAATTAGGTCGGCCTCTTTATGTTGAGCACTCCTTTTTATTTGACAATAATCACGTTGCAATCTCACTTGATCCTCGTAGACCTCCTTTGGCGCCATTGGCACTAGAGTGATAATTATATTATTGACTTCAAATGAGTATTTATTGGTGAAACCATCATGTTTAACTGGTCGGTCAATTTGCCATGGTCGGCCTAGTAACAAATGGCTTGCTTGCATTGGTACTACATCACACAAGACTTCATCTTCATACTTTCTAATGCGGAATGAGACCAAAACCTGTTTGTTCACCTTTACCTCACCACTATCATTAAACCATTGCAGCTTGTAAGGTCAAGAATGCTTGATGGTTATCAGCCCTACTTTTTCAACGAAAATAGCGCTAGCAGCATTAGTACAGCTTCCTCCATCAATGATCATATTACATACCTTGTTTTGTACATGACACCTAGTGTGAAAAATGTTTTCTCTTTGAATTACCTCATCAACCTTGGCCTACAGGCTTAAAGCCCTTCTTGTGACTAACAATTCTCCTGTGACTGCATATTCTTCACCTTCAATTTCCTCTACTTGTGGTATAGAATCAATTTCTAATTTTTCATCAGTTTCAATTTCTCCATTGTCCCTTATCACCATGATTCTTTTTTTAGGACATTCGCTGGCTATATGACCCCTGCCTTGATATTTAAAACATTTAATGTCTCAATTTCTAGAAGTGGAAGAGGCAATTTTCTTTGAGTTCCTTGGTTAGTTGTCTCTTGTCTTGACTGTTCGGACTTTGCAATTGGACTGTCATCTTTTTTCTGAAAAGTTAGCTTCCATGAAGTATCCACACTAGTTGACACACGTGGGCCTCCCCTCCTCTTGAGTTGTTGCTCCACCTTGATGGCCACATGTAACATGTCCTCCAACTCCACATAATGTTGCATTTCAACTCTATCTTGGATTTCTGGGTTTAAACCATTTAAGAATCTAGCCATAGTAGCTTCTCTATCTTCTTCTACATGAGCCCTAATCATAGCAATCTCCATCTCCTGATAGTAATCTTCCACACTTCGATTACCTTGCCTAAGCCTTTCTAACTTCTGATACAACTCTCGATAATAATGGCTTGGCACAAATCGCTTCCTCATGACAACTTTCATTTCTTCTCATGTATTTATAGGACGTTCTCTATTTCTCCTCCTACTCAACATTAATTGATCCCATCAAACAATAACATAATCAGTAAATTCAATGACGGCCAATTTCACCTTCTTTATTTCGGAATAGTTGTGGCAGTCAAACACTAATTCCACCTTCTTCTCCCATTCAAGATAGGCTTCAGGATTGTTTTTGCCTTGAAAAGAAGGAATATGCATCTTAATACTCCCTACGTTGTTATCTTCTCTATTCCTTCTATCTCTAGTTTGCCCACCATAACACCTTCTCTCAACAAATGAATCTCTATCAATTTCTTCATCAAATCCACCCACATAATATTCTTCATCCTCCACTCACTCCTCTCATTGGAACTCTCTCCCCTTGCCTATTAGAAATATTTCGTCGCTGTCCTTCTTGAATTCCTCCCTCTACTCGTTCCAACCTTTCATGAATATGATCAAACTCAACCCTCATCATTCTTCTCATCTCCTCCACCAATGCTTGAAATTGGAAATTACGAATTGCTGGTTGCATTTCGTCATCTTCAAAATTTAGTTGGGACATGATTGGAGATTTATAATGAAGGAAAGTAAGCAAGAATCTGAAAATAACAATTCAAATCAAATTCTGGATTACCGCAAATAAGAAAAGCGAAATGCTAAGCAAATTATTGGGATGATGATAATGAAATACAAATTTGGATATCTTGAATCAATACAAAAACACAACTAAACTTATGAAAACAATAATATCAATAAAGAAACGAAAATAAAAAGAAACTAAAATAATAAGATCACATCAAGAAAAATATTTATCAAAAATAATATCAAGAACAAGATGATTTTGAACAATAACAAGAACACTGATTTGGATAATAACAAAAACAAATGATATGAATAATAAAGATGTGAATCTTAAGAGGAAAACGAATATGAATAATAAAAATTGCAGCAAATTGAACAACCAGCTATGAAATGAAAGAGTAAATTGGATTACACAGTGAAATTCAGACAGAGAAAAAAAATTCAGACAAAAGCAATAAGAACATAGCTAATCTCATCCATTACCTAAGAAATATGAAATGTGGGCGTGTGAGAGAGAGTGAGAGAGCTAGAGCGAGATGGAGAGAGAGTTTAAGTGATCAAGAGACAGAGAGAGAGAGATGAGAGATAGGCGAGAGAGAGAAGCAGAGAGTACGTGAACGATAGAAAGAAAGAGGGAGAAAGTGATAGAGATAAATTTTTCAGAGAGAGCATGAGAAGAGAGGGGATGTAGCAAGAAAGAGAGCACAAGAAAAATAGATAGAGAACAAGAGAGTGTGTGAAAAATGGAGACAGTAAGAGAGAAAGAGGGAGAGAGGAAGAGAGAAAGATGGGGGATTAGAATTTGAGATATAGATAAGAAAGGTGTGAGTAAGAGAATGTGTATGAGAAAGAGAAAGAGAGAAGAGTGAGAAGTGTGAGAAGATTAAAAGTGATAGAGAGACATAGATAAGAGAGAGTGATAGTGGGAAGAGAGAGGATAAGAATAAAAGAGTGGACAAGATAGTGATAGAAAAAAGAGAGGGCGAGAGGGAGAGAGAAGAAGGAAGAACGAGAGAAAGAAGGAGATAGAGATAAGTATAAGAAGTGAGGAAGAGTGAGGAGAGAGGGAGAGAAAGGGAAAGGAGAGAGAGAAGGATATATAGAAAGGGGGAAAAGGAGAAATAAATAAAAATGAAAATGAGAGAGACTGATAGAAGGGGAGGGATGGAGGGAGATAGAGACAGAAGTATTGAGAAAGAGAAAGAAAGAGCAAAAGAAATAGATAGAGAGAGGTATGGAGAGGGAGCGAGCAAAAAAGTACGTGAGAGAGAGGTAGGGAGAGGAGAGAGAAATTAAGAAAAGGAAGAAAAGAGAGCTTAGTATTAGAGAAGAGAGAGATGGCAGGAGAGTCAAGGTAGCGAGAGAGCGAGTGAGTAAGATAGAGGAGAGAGATAGAGTGATGCACAGAGAGGGAAGGGATGGACAGAGAGAGGGAAAGAGGGGATGAGAGGGAAGAGAAGAGTGAAGAGGAAGAGGAGAGTGAAGAGGAAGAGGAGAGGGAGAGAAAGAAAGGGAAGGAGGCTGAGGATTTATCCAAGTTTTTATTCATCCTCAACATTTTCTCGCTCTCGCTACGGATCTTTCTCCCTCTACCCCAATCTCACTCTTCTTCTCTCTCTTTAAATTTATGCACCTCATTCTCTCATTCCCTCCCATAGTCTCTATTTCGCCTTATCTCTCCATATCTACCTTTCTCTCTCTCTCTCTCCGTTCTATCTCTATCACTCTCTCTTTTTGTAACTCTTCCTTTTCTCTTCCACTCTCTTTAAATATATACACCTCTTCCTCTAGCTCTCTCAATGTTTGCCCCCCTCTCCCTCTATCATGCTCACTCACTAACAATCTTTTTCTCATTCTTGCTCAATCTTTCTCTCCCCCTTACCATCCCTAACACTTTTTCTCTTTGTCTTGTTACTATCTTTACTCTCTCTCTCTCTCATTTATCTAAAATTTTCTCTCTTCTTTACCTCCCCTCATTTTCTAGTCTCTCTCATAGCCTGCTCCCTAACTTTCTCTCTCTCTCCCTTCCTTTTTCACTCTTTCTCTCTTTCTCTCTTTCTCTCACACATTTATTCCTCTCCCTCTATCTTGTTACCTCTCCCTCTCTTTCGTCTCCTCCATTCCTCCATCTTGATCCATTTCCCCCAACCCCTGCAACACTCCATCTCCTTTTTATGTCTCCCTGACTCTCTCTATCTTCCTTGCAATATCTGTCTTGTTTTGTTTTTCTCTCTCACTTTCTATCTCACTCCACATTCTCTCCTCCCCCTCAATTCTTTCCTTGTTCATGTGACCTCACGTTCTCCCTCTCTCTCCATCATAATCTTTATCTCATTCTCTAACTCTATCCCTCACTCTTTCTATTTTCGCCGCTCACTCACTCTCCCTTCTTTCTCTATTTGTCTCTCCTTCACTTTATTTATCTCCCACACTCCAACTCTTTGCCTCCCGCTCCATCCCTCTCTTCTCTCATTTCTCTCTCTCCCTCTCACCCTCAAACTCTATATCTCTCACTCTCTCCCTTACTCCACCTCATTCACTCTATCTCTAATCTACTCTCTCACTCATTCTATCTTCTTCTTCCTCAATCTCTCCAATCTCTTCTCTCTCTCTCTCACACTTCTCTCTCTTAGCATTTTTCCGTCCCAACATCTCTCTTACCCTCCCTTAGTCCTTCCCTTTCTCTCTCTGAAACCCTCCTTCCATCTCTTTCTCATACTTTCTCCCTCGCTCTCCCTCTCCCTAACTTTCAGACATGCTTTCATCCTTCTCTCTCTCAGTCTCATCATCTTTCACTCTCTCCCTCCATCTCACTCTTTTTTTTTAGCTCTCTCATTGATCTCTTCTCTCTTTTTCTCATTCTTTTCCTTCTCTCTGTCTTTCTCATGCTTTTCACTCTCTCACTCTCTCCACCTCCATCTACTCTCTCTATCTCTCAATCCCTCTCAAACTCCCACCCTTCCTCCCTCTCCCTCACCCCTCCATCCCTCCCTTCTTACCTCTTTCTTTCTTATTATGTCTTATTTACTTACTCTTACCTTCTCTTTACTCTCTCTCTTATCTCTTATTTTTTTCCCTCTTTCATCTAACTTGGTCTCACTTGCTTTCTCTCATAACTGCCTTCATCTCTCTCCTCTCTCTCTTTCTTTATCCCTCCCTCTTTCTTATCTTTCTCCTCTTTTTATTATTTCATTCTCTTCTCTTTCCCTACTTTTACCTCCTTACTATCTCTCACCCTCTCTCTTCCCCTCACACCCTCTCTTAGTCTCTTTCTTTTTCTCACTTATCTCACTCTCTATATCTTTTTCTTCTTCCTCTCTTATCTCTCTCTTCTGTCTCACTCTTTATATTCTCTCTTTCCCCCTCACTCTTCCTATTCTCTATCCCTATCATTCTCTCTCCTAATCATACTCTCTCCCTCTCACTCTCTCTTTCACTATCTCTCTCATGCTCCCTCTCCTTCATTTTCTCCCTCCTCTCTCTATATTTCACTCTCACTGTTTCTCAATCTCTCTTCTTTAATTTTCTCTTCTCCCTTTTCTCTCTTGCCTCTCTCTTCCCCTACTCTTCTGCTCTCTCTCCTCTCTTTCACCTCTTTACCTCCTCTCCATCTTTTCTATCCCTTCACTTCCCACTCAATTTTCTCTCGTTACCCCTCCCTCTCTCTTGCTCTCTATTATCTCCCTCTCAGCTTTCTCACTCTTGCTAAATCTCACTCACACTTCTCTCTCTTTATCTCACTATGTTAATTGTCATTCTATCTCTTTCTCTCTATATCTCTCACTCTCTTAAACACACACATTCAATCTCTCTCCCTCTCTCTTGTTGTCTCTCCTCCTGTCTTGCTTTCTCCATCCCTCCATCTCTCGCCCTCTCCCAATCCCTCTCCCTCGCTCTCTCCCTGCCTCTCTCTCTTGCAATGTCTCTCCCTTTATCCCTCTTTTTTTCCCACATTCTTTTTTCTCTCATTTTCCCTCTCCCTCTTCTCCCTCCATCTCACTTACCCCTTCACCACTTTTCTCCCTCTCTCTCCCTTACAATTTCTATTTTATTTGCTCTCTCTATATTTCTCTCATTGTTCCTCTCTCAATCTCTCACCATCTCTTCTCTCTTTTTCTCTCTTCCTCTGACTATATTTTTCTTTGTTACTTCACTCACTCTCTAACTCTCTTTCACTTTAAATCATGCTCACAATAACTTTCTTCCTCTCTCCCCTATTATTATATCTCTCTAGCTATTCTTTATATTTCTTTCTCTAGCTTGCTCACTTTGTATCTCTATCTCCCTCTGTCACTATCTCTCTCTCCCTCTCTCTTTATATCTTCCTCGCTCTCTTTTTTTGCTCTCTCCCTCTCTCTTCCTCTTTCTTACTTGCTCTTTCACCATGTTTAACTCTCTCTCACACTCTTTATCATGAATCTCTCATCATCTCTGTATTTTGCTCCCACCATCCATTCCTTTCTATCTCTTCTTCTTTCTCTCCTTCTCTCCAACTTTATCTTCTCTTCTCTACGTCACCCTCTCAATGTTTCATTATTATTGTATCTAAGCCTCTTCCACTCCCTAGCCCGATCTTCAATTTCTCAATGCTTCTCTCTACCACTCTCTAGCTATCTTCTATTGCTCTCTCTTGTATCTATGTCTATCCTTCCCTATCTTACACTTTCCCTCTTCTCTCTCTCCTCTCTAGATCTACTATCTCTCACACAGACTATCTCTTTCTCTCTCTTCTCTTGTTCTCCCTTCTCATTTTCTCACTCATAGCCTCCCTTTATCTCTCTATGTCTTGCTTCTTTCTCTTACTCTGTCTTCTTTCTCCTCTCATTCACTCTATATCCCTCACACGTTTTTCTCTTTTTTTCCCTCCCTCCCTCACTCTCTCTCTTTATCACTCCATCATTTTCTCTCCCTCTCTCTAACGCTTCTTTCTTTATCTTACTCAATCTAGATCTCTCTCTCTTTCTCCACTCTCGCACACTTGCTCTCTCTCGTTCTCCACTTTTGCACACTTACTCTCTCTCTCTCTCTCTCTCTCTCTCTCTCTCTCTCTCCATCGCTCATTCAATCTCTCTCCCTCACTCAATCTCTCTCGCCCTCTCACCCATCCCTCCACTCTATCTATATCTCTTACTCTCTAACTCCTTCCCTTTCTTTCTCTCACTCTCCCCTTCATCCCGTCATTCCTCTCTTTATATCTTTCTCTTTCCCTTTCTTCCTCTCTCTTTCTCTATCCCTTTCATTCTCTCGTTCCATATTTCTCTTTAGTATATATATTTCAACCTTTCTACCATTTTCCCACTATCTTTTCATTCACTTAATTTACCTTATTTGTGTATTCTCTGTCTTTTGTAGCTTTCTCTTCTCTCTTGTTGTGTCTCTCATCTCTTTCTCTTCTGTCTCACTCTCTCATGCTCCCATCCCCCTCGAGTACTTTTGATTACTCTCCCTCTCTCCTCTCACTCTCTTCTTTATCTTACTTTTTTCTCACTCTTTGTTTCTATACCTCTCTTCCCCCCACTCCCTCCAACTCTTTTCTTAATCTCTCTTGTCTCAGTGTGTTCCTACCTTCATTTTGCCCTCCCTGTATCCTTATCTCTCTTTCCTTTTTTCTCTTCTTCACACTCACTCTTACTCTATATTACCTTACTCTTAATTCTCTCTCTTCCATTAACATCTATCTCTTTCTCAACATCATGGTCTCTTTCATTATCTATATACCTTCCTCTTTCTCTCCTTCTCTATCTTATTCTCTCTCCTACTCTTTGTCTTTCTCTCCCTCCCTCTCTCTATCAATCCTTCTCTGTCCCTCACTCTTGCTCCCTCACTCACTTTCACTCTCTCACTCCCTCCCTTTCCATTTCTTTTAGTTTATATTTTCCCTCCACTCTCTAATTTTCTCTCACACGCTACAACCCTCCAACACTTTCTTACACTCTTTTAATCATGTTCACTCACTCTCTCTCCCTCTATATGTTTTTCCCTAGCAATCTCAATGTCACTCTCCCTCTCTCTTCACTCTCTCTATCTCTCACACTCTCCATCTTTCACTTATTCTCTCTATTTCATCTCTCTCCCTTTCTCTCTCACACCTCTTTCCCTATCTTTCACACTCTTTCACACTTCCTTCTCTAACCCCTCCCTGTCACTCTTTTTACCTCTATGTTGCTCACAAACTCTCTCTCCCTCTCCTTTTCCCTTCTATCTCTCTTGCTCTCTCCCTTATTATTTTGCCTCTCCCCCTCTCTCCCACATCTCCATTTTAATCTCTTACCTTCTCTGTCTCTCTCATTGTGAGTCTCTCTCACAAACACTAACACTCTCATTTTCTATCTCTCACTCATGTTATCTATCTCTTGCTCTATCCCACATCTTTCTCTCTCATATTCCCTCAATCTCTTGCTCGCCCACTATATCATTTCCCCCTCTATCACACATCCCTCACTCACCCTCACTTTATAGCTCAATCTCCCTCTTTTTCTCACTCTCTTGTCTCTCTCTCCCCTCCTTCTCTATCTATCTCCACTCCCTCTCTTGGTCTTCTCTATCTCTCTACCTCTCTTTTGCTTTCTTACTCTCCCTCCCAAAATCTCTTATAATTAATCTTTTCTCTATCTTCTCTTGTGATCTCCCTCTAACTCTTATTTCTCTATATATCTCAATCTCACTTTTTTACCAGTTTGTCTCCTTCTTCCACTCCCTCTCCCTTTCCTTCTCCCTCTCCCTCTTTGGGATTGCACACTCGGTCTCTCTTTTTGTATATATTTCTCATTTTTCTCCCTCTTCTTTATCTATTTTATCTCTTTTTGCTCCATTTTTCTCTCATTATTTCTCTTTTACTCTTTCTATCATTCTCTCTTTGCAATATCTCTCACTCTATTGTTCTCTCTCAATGCCTCTCTCTCTCACACACACAAATACTTTCTCACCATCCCCTCCTCACTCCTCCATCTCTAGCTCACTCTCTCTCCTTTCCATGTCTCTCTCTCATAATCTTTATCTCACTACATCTCCCTCTCTCTCATTCTACTTTTCTCCTAGCTCACCCCTCCTCAATTTCTCTTGCTCTTATTCCTTCTCTCCCTTTATCTGTATCTCTCTCCTCATCCTCTATCTCACTATTCCCCTCCATCTCTCCATCTCTACCTCTCTCTCTCCCGCTCTCAATCTCTCACATTATTCATCTATCGCTCCCCACTTGCTCATTCTATCCCCCCACTCCATCTCTATAGTCCCCTCTCTCTTTTCATGTATCTCGTCTCTCTTTATGTTTCTCTCCCTCACTCCCTCTCTCTCCCCCTCTCCCCCTTCATCTCATTTCTCTCTTTCTCCCTCTTTCCCTCCCTCTCTCTCTTGCTCAACTACTTTCATGTTTTTTCTCCTCTTCTCTCTCACCCTGTATCTCCCACTCTCTTGTTCTCTAATTCCCTCCCTCTCTTGCTTTCTTACTTTCACTCCTCTTTTTTTCTCTTCGTCCTCTTACTTTCTGTCTGTCTCACACGCACACACACTCTTTATTTCTCTCTCTCTACATTTTCCTTCCTCCATCTATGTTTCTTCCTCCCACTCCCTCGTTTTATGCCTCACACACACTCTTACTTATCTCTCCCTCACAATCATTATCTCACTATATCTCTCTCTCTCATTCTACTTTTCTCCATGGCTCACAATTCCTAAAATTCTTTTTCTATTTTGATTTTTCTCCCACTCCTTTACCATAAATTCCTCTCTTTGTCCCTCTCTCCCACTCTCTCCCTTTCAATCTCTCTCACAATTTCTCTCTGGCCCTCTCATTGGCTCTCTTCCTCACTCTTCTCCTCTATCTTTCTCCCTCTCCATCTCGATCGCTCTCTCTCTAAACATCTTCCTATATTTCTCTTTCCATTTTTTCTCTTCTCTAGTTCTCTTCTCTCTCTTGCATCAATTCCACCTTTCTTAATCTCTCTTTACTTGCTCCTTCATCTCTCTCCACCTCTATATATCTCTCATTCTTGTGACTTCTTCTCTAGCTCTCTATCCCTTTATCTCACTCTTCCCTCACTCACATTCTATTCTCCCACTTTTTGTTTCTCTATTGATTTTCACCCACATTCTCTCTCTCGCTCGCTCTTTCTCTTGCCCTATCTCACTACTATTATCTCTCTCTCTCTCTCTCATTTCTTTCACTTTTCTCTCTTTTTGTTCCCTCTCTATTACTCTCTCTCACACTCTTTTTTCCCCATTTTTATCTTGATATCTGACAACCTTTCTATCTGTTCCCCTTGTGTTCCCTCTCACTCACTCTCTCTTCTCTATTCTCTCCTCTCCCTCTTTACTTCCCCAAGCTCTCTTTATTTCCCTCTTCACTCTATCCTTATTCAGCCATTCCCCTCCCATTCTCTTTCCATCACTCTCTCTCACTATATCTCCTTCGTCTTTCCCTCACTCTCCCTCTCTCACTCTCTCTTTCTTTCCATCATGCATACACACACTCTTTCTATACCATCTCTCTCACATACTCTATCCCTCACACTCTCTTCTCTCATTTCCTCTCTCTAACTTTATCGCTACCTCCTTTCTTCCTCTCTCTCTTTGCTTATTCTCTCCCCCACACTTCTCCCTCCTTCTTTATCCCTTTATCCTTCTAACACATCTCTCTCTCCCTCTTCCCTCTCTCCTGCTCTATTTCTCCCTCTTTCTCTCACTATCTCCCCTCTCTTCTCTCCCACTATCTCTTCTCCATGTCTATGTCTCATTCGCTCTATCTTCTTCTACTCCTCTATCTCTCACCCTCTCTATCTTTCTCCCATTTCGTCCTCCCCTCCTCTTCCTCCCTCTCCATCCCACTCTCCCTCTACCTAAATCTCTCCCTCTCTCTTACAATCTCTCTCTCTGTATCACTCACACTTCTCTTACCCTCTATATTTTATATCTTCCTCTCTTCTCTATCTCACTCTCCCACACTTATTTCTCTCTTTCTCTCACCATTCCTTTCTCTTTGACTCTTTCTCTCACTCTCTAGCTCTCTTTCCCACCCTCTATCTCCCTTTCTTCTATCGCCCTATCTTAATCTCTCTCTATATCTATCTCTCCCTCATTTACCCTCTCTCCCTCTCTTGCTCATTCCTTCCCTCTCTATCCCTCTCTTTCTCACACTCTTTTCTCGCTCTCACTTTCCCTCTCTCTCTCTCTCCAACTTCCTCAATTAATCTCTTCCACTCTTAATCTTTCACTCTGTCTTCTTTTGATCTTTCATCTCTCTATCTCAATTTATCTCTAGCTCTTTATTATGCTTGAGTGAGAGAGTCAGGCACAAGAGAGAGACAGAGAGAGCGTGTAAGTGATTGAGAGAGGGAGAGAGCTGAGAGAAAAGATAGAGAGAACCAACTAGAACGTGAGTGACGGATAGAAAGAGGGAGAGAGAGAGAGATGCAAGATAGAAGGAAAAATGTAAGAGAGAGAGAGATAGAATTAGAGATATTATAGAGCATAAAAAAATTTAGCAAGAAGGGAAAAAGGGAGGAAGAGTGAGAGTGATAGTAGAAAATTATGAGAGAGCTAGAAAAGTGAGTGAGAGAGGGACAACTACTATAATGAGAGAAGAGAGTAATAGAAGTGACCTACTGAGCTTGAAAGATAGAGAGACCAATAGCATGAAACATAAATTAAAAGAGGAAGAGAGATCGAGAAAGAGGGAGACAAAATGAAGAGAGGATGAGGGAGACAAGAGAGGAACAGAGGGAAGGATGGAGGGAGGGACACAGAAAATAATAAAAAGGAGAGATGGAAAGAGGGAGGATGAAAGAAGCTCTTAATGGATTAGTCTACGAGGCTTGGACTCAAGCCATACATGGGGGTTTAAGAAGAAAAAGCCATGAACATTTGTCAACTTAATCAAAGCCCAAGGATGAATTAGTCATATTATTATGGCTGATATTTCATCTTTTATTGCAGTTTAATAATACCTTGAATGCCAACTTGATGTAATTTTTTTTTTGTTCTAGAAGATATTTTATCTTCTCTTTCTTGCTTGTAAGTTTTAACCTAAATATAGCCTTACTTCAAATGAGAAAAAAAAACATTAGATTTTGGCAGAAACTTTCTTATGGGTTGTTTCCCATGGTTTCCTGAGGATTCAGCTGAACTCTTGACCATCGCTCAATGAGTTCTTTTCTGACTTATCAAGCAGATTTCCACACCATTTTTGGCATCTACTACTGTACCAAGGTTCTTTTCTCAGGTCAAGCTTAGGGTGAAGGTCTTAAACCAATGTTCTTTTTTGCGTTAAGCATTGGGTCAAGGTTTATCTCCATCCATCCATTTTACCTCTAGTTTTTACCTTTAGTTCTGTTAGATCTTGCTTTGGGATGATTTTCTTTTGTTTCTTCATGCCTCTCATTCAAATTTTCATCAATTCCTTTCAGTTTTAGTTTAGCACATTAGGTTTTCTAATCAGAACAGTAATCCCCAAGGTCCTATCTTGATTTTATGCACATAAAAGAGTGTAAGAGATCAAGAGAGAGGGAGAGAGAGGTGAGAGGGAGGAGAGAGAGAGGTGAGCGGGAGGAGAGAGAGAACGTGAGCTATAAAGAGACAGAGGGAGAGAGAGATTCAAGTTAGCGAGAAAGATGCAAGAGAGAGAGGGAGAAAGATAGAAGGAGAGATATAATAGAGCATGAGAAGATATTGCAATAAAGGAAAAGGAAGGAAGAGTGAGAGTGAGAGTGAGAAATGACGAGATAATATATTGCCCTATTCCCTCCTTTTCCTTCCTTGCCTCTCTCACCTTTTTTCTGTCTGTCTGACTTTATCTATCTCGCTTCCACTTTTGTTATTTGTCCCTCTATCTATCAAGTTCATTGGGTCTCTCTTCTATTACTATCTTCTCTCTTTTCAGTAGCTGTCTCTCTCACTCACTTTTCTATAATTTGCTCTCTCATCATTTTCTACTCTCGCTCTCACTCTTCCTCCCTTTTCTTTTCTTGGTATATCATCTCATGATCTATAATATCTCTCCCATTATCTTTCTCCCTCTCTCTCCCTCTTTCTCTCAGTCGCTCATGTACTAATTGCTTCTCTCTCTCATCTCTCTCACCTCTCTCCCTCTCTCTTGACCTCTTGAACTATCTCTCCCTCCATCCATCCCTCTCTTGTCTCTGTCATCTCTCCCTCTTACTCATCTCTCTGTCTCTCCCTTAGTCCAGCCCTCTCTTCCCCTCTTGTCTCTCTCACAATCTTTCCACTCTGTCTCTCTCTTTCTCCATCTTTCTTCCACTTTTGCTTTATGTTTCATGCTATTTGTCTCTCTATCTCTCAAGCTCAATAGGTCTTTCTTCTATCACTCTCCTCTCTTTTCAATAGTTGTTTTTAACTCACTTTTCTATCATTCTCTCTCTCATCATTTCCTGCTCTCACTCTCACTCTTCCTCCATTTTTCTTTCTTGTTACTTCTTCTCGTGTTCTACAATATCTCTCCTTTATCTTTCTCTCACTCTTTCTTCCATCTTTCTTGCTATCTTGCATCTCTCTCTCCCTCTTTCTCTCTGTCTCTCACTTACTCTTTGCTTCTCCTTCTCCTCTCTCTCTTACTCTCTCTGTCTCTCTCTCTTGCTCTGTCACACTCTCTTCTATAGCTACCTATCCTCTTGTTCCTTTTTTCTATTCTCTCTTTCACTCTCTCTCACAAGCACACCTTTCTTATGTAATTCTTCATTTCACTCCCTATATTTCACTCCCTCCATCTCCCTCTCCCTCCATCTCCTCCTTTTTTTCTAGCTCTATATCTCACACACCCTCTAACTTGCTCCTTGTTCTCACTCCCTCTTCCTAGCATCCTCTCTGTCAAGCTCAATATCTCTTTTTTTACCCTCTCTAAGTCTCTCTCTATTTTAGTCACTTTTTATACCCCTCTTTCTCTCGCTCACTCTTCTCTATCTTTCTCACCCCTTTTTATCTATCTCTTGCGCTTACTCTCATTCTCTCTCACACTCTATCAATCATCATTTTATCTCTTTATCTCTCCCTTTTCTCTCTATCTCTCTCCCTCTCTTTCCATCCCTCTCACCCTCACCATCTCTCTCATTTTCTCATTATCTCTCTGTCTATTTTTCACCCTCTCTTAGTCACCCTCTCTACCTATCTTGAACTCTCTCTTCTTGCACTCTTTTTTTTGCTATTTCTCTCGCTCACTATTACGTTCTCCCACACTCTATTCTCTCATTACTATTTTCTCCTCATTTGTTATGCTCTCTAACTCTCCCTCTTTGTTTATATTTATCTCGCTCTCACTTTCTCTCTTTATCTCTCTCTTATCTCTTTGTTCTCTCACTTGTTCTCTCTCACTCTCTTAAACACATTCTCTCCCCTCCTCCCTCGTTATTTTTCATGCCCCTATGACTCTCCCTCCCTCTCTTTTCTACTTCCTCACAATCACTCTTGCACCCTCTCTCACACCATCACCATCTCTGTCTCAATTATCACTCATCTATGTATATCTCTGTCTCCTTCCCTCCCTCTATCTCCCTATTTCTCTTTCACTCTATCTCTTTAGCTCCCTCTATCTTTCAAACACACTCTCTTGCTCAATCTCCTCTCTTACATACTCTCTCTCTCTCTTACGCTCTCTCTCTCTCTCCATATCTTGTTCTATCTCTCTGTCTCTATCTTCTCCTTCTCTTTATCTTCCCTATCTAGCTCTCTCACACATTCTCTCTCTCTATCTCTCTCTCTTTTATTTTCACTTTGCCTCCCTCTCTCTTCTTCCTCTCATTCCACCACATATGTCTAGCTCTCTCACTCTCTTCTCCTCTCTTTCTCTCTCATCATTCCCTTGCTCTCTTTCAATCCTTCACTTTTTATCTCCCTCTCTCTCCCATTCCATCATTACCTCTCCCCCTCCTTCTCCCCTCTCTTCTACTCTACACTCTCAATATCTCTCATAATTTCACTCTCAGTCTCTCAGTTACTCTCTCTACCTCACTCTTTTCTCTATCTCTCTCCCTCTACATCTCTATTGCCCTCTGGCTACGTCATTCTCAATCTCTCTCACTCATTCCTTATTACTTTTCTCTTTCTCTTCCTCTCTCTTTCCCTTTATCTCACTACTCATCCATCTTTCTCGAACTCTTATGCACTCAACTCTATCTCTTTCTTTCTTCACCTTTATATATCTCACATTTCTCTCTCTCTCTCTCTCACTCCTTTTTTAAGCTCTCTCTTTATCACTCTCCCTCTCTCTCTCTCTCTCTCTCATTTTCCTTATTTTCCAACCTTTTGTTCTTTCTCATATTCATTGACACGCTCTTTCTCATTCTCTCTTTTTAGTCTTTCTAGCTGATATTTGCTCTCTATCTTTTTCATATTCTCATTTTGCTCTCTCTTACTCTCTCCCCTATCACTCTCCCTTGCTATCCTTCTAACTTACTCTCTATCTGATGCTCTCTCTTGCTTTCTCCTCACTCTTCTCTCCTGCTCTTCTCTCTGTTATTCTCTCAATTTCCTTCTCTCTCTCTATCGTTATCTCTGATGCTCTCCTTCCTTCTCTCACTTTATCTCTCTCTTACTCTGTCTCTTCCACTCTCTCACTCTCTCTTCCTCCTTACACCCACTCTCTCTCCCCCTCTTTAGCTCATACTCTCTAATCTTACTTTGTCTCTCTCCTTCTTGTCTTTCTCTAACCTCACTTCTACATACTCTCTCTCTTTCTTTCTTCATTCTCTCTATCTTTATACCTCTCTCGAACTTTATCTCATTCTTTTCTCCATCTCTTTTTACCTTTTTATGTGTCCTCCCTCCCTCCCTTCTTTATCCTATCCCTCTCCCTTTCTTTCACCTCTCTACCTCTTTCTCCCTTTCTCCAACTATCTCCCCTCCTCTTTCTCCCTCTTTTTATCACTCTCTCACAATTCTCTATTCTCCCACTCTCTTCTCCATGTCATTGTATTTTCGTCTCTCCTTTTCTTCTCTCTCTAGCTCTCATCGTTTCTATCTCTTTCCCATTTCTTCTAGCCCCTTCTCTCACCCATTCTCTTGATAACTCTCTCCCTCTTTCTTACTCCCTCCTCTCTTCACATCGCTCATTCTTTCCTTATTCTCTCTTCTCTATCTCTATCTACTCTATCTCACTTCCCCCCACTGAATCTAACTATTTTTCTCACTACCTCCCTCACTTTGACTCTTTATATTACTCTCTCTACCTATCTTTTGCAGCCCCTACCTCCCTCTCTTTCCTCAAACCTCTCTAGTTTACATCTTCTCTTACACTTTCTTCGATCTCTATCTCCATTTTCCTCTAACTATTTATTATTCTCTTCTCTCTCTGCTACCCTCTCTATCTCTTGCACTCTCTTACTTTCTCACCTCTCTACCACTTACTCCCTATATCTTACCCTCATCTCTCCCTCCCTCTCTCCCTCCCTCTCTTCTCTTGATCATTGTTCTCTCATTCTTTAACCTTCTTGCTCTCTCCCTCTCCGTCTCTTTTCTATACCTCTCTTACATATTCTAGCTCTCCCTAATCTCTCCCTCTTTCCTCTTCTTTTGTTATCCTCTTCGTTCTCTTATTAACTTACCACCCTCCCTCCATCTCTCTGTCTTGCTTCCTCGCTATCTCCCTCCCACTCCCTTACCCTCTTTATCTCACCTTCTTACAGTTTCTTCCCTCTCTTCCTGCCTCTCCCTTACTCTATCATTCCCTCCCCTCTCCTTCCCTCCTTACCGATCTCTCTCTTTAGTATGTATATATATTTCTCTCCATATCTCCCTTTTTGTCACTCTCAATCCCTCTCTTGTCCGTTCTCTCTCTCCACTCACTATTCCTTGTTGCCTTCTTGGTGTCACTCTCCCTCTCTCTCATCCTCTCTATCCCCCTCTCTCTATAACTCTTTCTCCCGCTCCCCTGCTCTCACTCTTACACTCTCTTTTTTTTACGTAACTCTTTGTATCATCCACTTTATCAATCTATATTTCTCCTTATCTCTCTTATTCCACCTTTCTCTCTCTATCACTCTGTATTTGTAACTCTTCCTTTTTTTGCTTCCACTCTCTCTAATTCTACCTAACTCTCCCTCTAGCTCTCTTTATATCTAACATCCCTCTCCCTCTATCTCTCTCTCCCCCTGTCTCTTTTCCATCTTATTCTCTCTCACCCTTCAAATTTATTACTCCCTCTCTCTCACTCACCCTATCTCGCTCCCACTTACTTCACTCTCGAACTCTCACTCTTCTTTCCCTTTCTCTCTCTTTTTTATACCTCTATTGCTTTTTCTAGCTCTCCCCAGCTCTCTCCCTCTTTCCTCTTTGCTCTTTCTCACCTTTCTCCCACTATCTCTCTCTCGCTTCCTTGTTATCTTCCTCCCACTCTATTACCATCTCTATCTCACTTTCTTAGACATTCCTCCCTCTTTCCATATTATCATATCTCTCTATTCTTTTCCTACTCACTCTCTACATGTCCCTGTCTTTCTCTCTCTCTCTCTCCCTCCATTCCCTCTCTTTATCACATTTTATCACTTTCTCTTTCTCTCCCTCAGTCCCTCCGTCTCTCACCCTCTCCAACTCTTCTCTTGCTCTCTTTTGTCTCTTCGCTCTCCCTTGCTTCCTCACTTTTCTTTCTCTCTCGCACAATCACTTGCTGTCTCCCTCTCTTTATTTCTCTCTATCCCCTCCTCTTTTCTTTTCTCTCTATCCTCTCTCGCCCTTTTCAACTCTCTCACACTATCAACCTTTCTCATATTCTCTCTCCATCTCTTCCTTTTTTATCTCTGTTCATCTATCTCCCTCTCCCAATCTCTCCCTTGCTCCATCACTTGCTCCAACTTCCTCACTCTTCCCTCTTGCTTTCTCTTCTCTCTCTCTCTCTCTCTTCCAACCTCCCTCTCTCTCAACCTCCCTCTCTCATACTCTATTTTCTCTTCACCATGCTTTCCCCTCCCTTCTCTCCATCTCTTATCTCTCCCTCTCTTTCATATTCCATCCATATCTCTATCTTTCTCTCTTTTCCTCCTTGCACTATATTGCACTCCCATTGTCTCGCTATCTTTCCCACTCAACTGCACTCTCTTATATCCCTTTCTCTTCTCTTTTTCTCAGTATCTCTCTTTCTCATACTTAATCTTTTGTCACTTGCTCTCTCACCCTTTCTCACACTCACTCTTGCTCTTCACTCCCTCTTCCATTTTCTAATCTCTCGAAATTGCATATCTCACTCTCTTCTCTTTTTCTCATCTTTCTTTTCTCTCACCCTCTCTTCTCTTGCTCCTACTTAGCCCTCTCTTTCTTTCTTTCTCTCCCTCTCTCTCCCTCCCTCGCTCCTTTCTCATGGCCTTCATCTTTCCTTCCCTTCCTCGCACTCTATCTCGATCTCCCTTCTCTAACTCTCTTCTATCTCTTCCCCTCTCCTCATTTCTCTCTCCCACTCTCTCTATTTCATTTATCTCCTCTTCCTATCTATTAATCCATCCCTCCCTCTCTCCTCTCTCTTCTTTATCGTTTCTCTCACATACTCTCACTATTACTTCGCACTTATTTCTCCTTATATCATGCTCTATCCCTCCAACACTCCATTTCTCTCTCTATCTATATATTCACTCTCTGCTCTCTAACTTTCTCTATAGAGGCTCTCTCTTTTTTTCTCTTTGTTCCCCTCTCCATTCCACTCTCTCTCCCTCTCTTTATCTCTCTTCTCTTTGTCCCACTCATTCTCCAACTCTTTCTCCCTCTCTCAATCTCTCTATCTATACCTCCCACTATCTCTTCCTCTCTCCATCTCTCTATATCTCACTCCTATGTACTCCTCTCTCTCTCTCATGTCCTCTCTATCTCACACTTTTTCTCTATTCCCCTCTTTCCCTGCCTTCCTAGATCTCTCTCTCACTTTCACACTCTCCTTCGCTTCTTATTACTCATGTATATCCCACTCTTTCTCACTCTATCTCTTTTTATCTTCACCTCCTTTCTTTTCTTCAGCTCTCCCTCCCTCCCTCTTTTCATCTATTTTCATCTCTCCCTTCCTCTCTGCTCCTTCAATTGCTCATTTTCTCCCTTTGTCCCTCTATCTTCTCTCATATTCACTCTCTTCTTATGCTCTGTAATCATTGAGAAATAGAGTGTGTGCTGAAAAGACAAATGAAGGTTTGGTGGTAGAGCGATAGAGCAAAGTGATGTTTGAGAAATTTAGAGCAAGAGTGATAAAGAGTTTAGGCTGAATGGAGGTTGAGAGAGTTAGAGGCAGAGAGTGAAAGGGAGGGGAGAGAGGGACATAAGAGGGTGGGAGAGAGATGGATAGTGGGAATAAAAGATATAATGAGAAAGAGAGAGAGAGAGAGAGAGAGGGTAAAGATTGCAAGAGAAAGGGAGAGAGCTGACAAGAGAGAGTAAGAGAGGAAGATGTTGAGGGAGAGAGAGAGAGATAGAAGAGAGTGAGAGTAAAGTGAGAGAGGGAGTGAGAGAAAGGGAAGGGAGAGAGTGCGAGAGGAAGAGGGGTGAAAAGTGGGAGTAAGGGTTTGGAAAAAAGAAAGCTTTTGTTGGGGCTAGAAAGAAGACAAGGGACAAGGAGATATAGAGTAGGAGAGAATGTGAGAGAGCAAGAGTGAGAGTAAGAGATGGGACCAGAGAGTGAGAGTGCAAGAGAGGATGAGAGAGACTGAAAGAAGAGAAAAATAAATTGATTGATAAAAAGCAAGATAGAGAGATAAACAATGATCAACACAAGAGAGAGTGAGAGATAGAAGGATGTAGGGAGATTAAGTGAGTGCGAGAGAAAAAGAGATAACAGAGAGATTGTGAGAGAGAGTGATAGAGATAAGAGAGTAAGAGAAAGAAAAGGTGGGAGAGCGAGGGAGCGAGAGGAGAGAGTAAAAGGGGGGAAGATAGATGGAGAGAGGGAAGTTACAATATAAAAGAGAAGAGAGGGAAAGCGGGAGGAGAAGAAGAAGAGTTGGAGCACAGAAGATGGAGGAGGGAGGAAGAGAGAGCGAGTAAAATAGATAGAGTGAAGAGTAAGAGAGAGAAGAGAGAGTGTGAGAGAAGAGAGAGAGAATGTGAGAGAAGAGTGGTAGGGAGAAAAGGAAAAGAGACACGAGAGAGAGAAACATAAAATGGCACTAGAAGATTGTGTAAAATAAAGAAATGATGAGAGAGTGTGTGATAGAAGTGTTAGAGAGAAAGAGCTAGGAAAATGAGAGAGAGTGTGATAATGAGTTGAAGAAATAGAGAGGAAAGGAAATTGAAATGTAGAGAGATTGATAAATAGAGTGATATGGTTGGAATGAAGGAGGGAAATATAAGAGATGGAGAGAGGGAGCGGGATAGAAGTAGGGAGAGAGAGGGAATAGAGAGAGGTAGAGAGTGAGTGTAAGTGAGAGCGTGAGAGAGAAAGAGAAGACTGGAGTGATGGAGGGAGAGTGGGAATGAGAAAGAGAGAAGGGAGAAAGATAAATGGAAGGAGAGTGAGATAGTAAGAGTGAGAGAACAAGAGTGAGTGAGGGAGGGAGTGAGAGTGAGATAAGAGAAGGAAATATGGAGGGGAGAGATGAAGAGGGAGGAGAATGAGAGAGAGGGAAGAGAGAGAAGAGAAGAAATAGAAAGAGAGAGAGAAGGCAGAATGAGAGAGAAGGGAAGAGAAGGAGAGAGAGTGTGTGAAGACCGAGAGCAAGAAAGTGAGGGCAACGAGTGGGGGAGAGATGGAGCTAGTTAGAGAGGATGAGAGAGTGGAAGAGTGGGTGGGAATGAGGATGAGAGTTGGAGAGATAGAGGCAGGTTGAGTTAAAGGGAGGGGGAGAAAGTGAGAGCATGAATAAGAGAGGGAGAAGGAGAGAGGGAGAGAGAGGAAAAAAGAGAGATATAAAGGGGAAAAATGAGGGATAGAGTGTGGAAGAGAGAGGGAAGAAGAGTTACAGAGATAATGATCGAGAGAGATATGGGAGAGCAAGAGAAGAGAGGTGAGAGAGAGAAAGAGCAAGGTAGAGATAGAAGCGTATCAAGAAGTATAGTAATTAAGAGAGACTGAAAGAGGAGGTGAGATGTGAAGGGAGAGGGGAGAGGGAGTGAGCCAGAATTATTGAAGGAGAACAAAGAGATAGAATTTGTGTGTGGAAGAGAGAAGAGAGAATACGGAGCATGCGAAGTGTGAAAATTAGAGAGGGAGAGTGAGAGAGAATGCAAAAGAGAGGGAAACAGAGTGGCAGACAGGGAATAAGAGGATGAGAAGGGAGAAGCGAGAAGGTAATATAGAGACTAAGTGGTGGAGAAACAGAGAAGAGACGAAAAAAAGAGAGAATGAAGAGAGAGCTTGGAGGGGGCGAGAGTGAAAGAAAGTGAGAGAAATACATAAGACAGAGAGGTAGGAAAAAATAGAATGAGTGAAGGAGGGTAAGAGAGAAGGAGAGAGTGAGAATGACTGAGAGAAAGTGGGGAGAATGAGAGTGAGATAAAGGTAGAGAGAAAAGTGAGAGAGAGAGGAAGAAAGAGAGAGAAAATGGTGATGGAGAGAGAGAAAGAGAAGAGTTTCATAAGCAAGAGAGAGGGAAGTATGTAGAGAGAAGAAGATAATGAAAGAGATGAGTAGAGAAAAATTCGAGTAAGAGAGAAGAGAGATGGCAAGAGAGATGCAATGTGTGAGAGTGAAGGTAAGAGACTAAGAAAGAGTAAGAGTAAGTGAGGAGGAGAGAGGGAGGAAAGCTTGGAAAAAGGTAGTAAGAGATATAGAGAGAGCAAAAGAGAGAGAAGAGTGTGAGAAAGATCTTGAAAGAAAGAGAGAGAAGAGGAGTGTGATGAAGAGATAGAAAGAAAGTTTGTGTGAGCAAACTATTGATAGAGTGAGTGAAGCAAATAAAAAGAGAAAGGGGGGAGAGGAGAGAGGAAGAGGGGGAGGGATTGATTTGAGATTAAAGGAGAGAGATGGGGAGTGAGTGAAAAGAGAGAATCAAGAGAGAGTGGGAGAGAGAACAAGAGTGAGAGAAAGAGAGATAGTGCATAAGAGAGAGTAATAAAAAAGGCGAGAGTGAGGAAAGGAGGAAGAAAGAGCAAAGCAAACGGAGGAGGGGTAAGAGGGAGATGGGGAGAAAGAGAGAGAGAGAAATAGAAGAGATCCATGAGAGAGAGAGATGGAGGGCACGAGAGAGAGAGAGAGAGCATGAGAGAAACAAAGACTGAGAGGGAGAGGGAGAAGAAGAAGAAACGAGGGAAGAGAAAGAATAATAGAGCAAGAGAGTTGTGGGATGAGAGATATAGGGTTATAAAGATGGCAAAATAGAAGCAGAGAGATGGAGGTAGAGGGAGAGAGAAGTGTATAACAAAGAGCTTGAAAGAAAGAGAGAGAAAGATGAAGACAATAGTAGAGAGTGCGTGAGAGAGATAGATAGAGAGAAATTGAGGTAGATAAAAGTGAGAGGTAGGGAGGGTTGGATTCAGAATAGAAGGAGAAAGGGGGATTGAGTGAGAAGAGAGTGAAGAGAGAATGAGAGAGAGAGAGAGAGAGAGAGAGAGAGAGAGAGGAAAAGACTTAGATAAAGAGAGAGAAAACAATAGGAGAGTAAGGAAAGGAAGGAAGGTGGGCAAAAGCAAGGGGGAGAGCTTGTCTGAGAGGAGGGAGGGAGGGTGAATGTGAGTGAGATATAGGTAAATAGAAGGATAGAGTGAGAGAAAGCAGAAGTGAGAGAAATGAGTATGTGTGGTGGAGAGAGAAAGAAGAGATCCATAATAAAAAGAGAGATGAAGAGTACAAGAGTGGTAGGGAGTAGGGAGAATAAGAGAAAGAAAGAGTGAGAGTGAAAGAGAGAGAGAGAGAGGAGCAAGAGAAGAAATCGATGAGAGCAAAGAGAAAGGATCAAGGGAATTTCAGGGAGAGAGAAAAAATAAGAGTGTAAAAGACCAAGACTGAGAGAGAGGAAGTAGAGGGAGAGAGAAGAGTGAGATAAGGAGCTTGAAGAAAAGAGAGAGAAGAGGGACAGAGATATGAAGAGATAGATAGTGAGTTTTTTAGAGAGATTGATAGAGGGAGGGTGATGTAGATAGAATGGGAGGTACAGGAGAGGGATGGAGGGATGCATGGATTATGGAGAGAAGGAGAGGGGGCTCCGAGTGAGAAGAAAGAGAAGAGAAATAGAAACAGAGCGAGAGAGAGGGCATAAGTGAGTGAGAGAGAGAGAGAGAGAGAGAGAGAATACATAATAGACATAGGTAGGAAAGGAGAGGATGAGGGAAGGAGGGAGTGGGAAACAAAGAGGAAATAGAGGGAGAGGGAAAATGAGAGTGAGATGGAGGTATAGAGAAATTAGTGAGAGCAAGAGAGAAAAGAGTAACACAGAGAAAGAGAAAAGTACCATAAAAGAGAGCAGAGAGAAAAATTGGGAGACATTGACAGAGTTAGTGAAATTGTTTTAGTTGGACAGAGAAGCTAAATACATTGGGGATAGAGAGATAGAGAGAGAGAGAGTGAAAGAGTGAGGAAAGGGAAAGAGATGGGAGAGAAGGAGGGAGAAATGGAGAGAGAGGGAGAAATAATGTCAGGAAAGTACGCAAGATACAAGAAGAGTGATTGCATAAGAGAAAGAAGAAAAAAAATTAGAGTGAAAGAAATTGAGAAGTGAGTACGAGAGAGGGATGGAGGCCACAAGAGAGGGAGGGAGGGAGAGAGAATGAGATTAAGAAAGAGTGAGAGATAGGATCTAGAGAAGAGAGAGCCATGACGTTGAAGTGTGAGAGACATGGAAAGAGAGGAAGAGAGAGCGAGAGCAAGAGAGGTAGAGAGTTAGATAGAGATAGTAATGGAAAGGGAGAGTATGACATAGAGAGAGAAAAATAAAAGTAGAGAAGGAGATAGAGAGAGGGAGAATCAAGAGAGACGGTGAAGAAAGAGAAAGATGTGTGTGAGAAAGAGCTTGAATGAAAGAGGGAGAAGAGGAAGAGAGGGAGTGATGAAGGCAGATTGAGAGTAAGAGAGATATAGATAGATAAAAATGTGAGATACATAGGTAGAGAGAAAGAGAGTATAGAGGAATGATTTTAGATAGGAGGAGAGAAAGGGGAGCTAGCGAGAAGTGCGGGAAGGGTAAGTGTATGTGAGGGAGGGAAAATGGGAGAGAAATAGAGAGATAGAATATACATAATAGAGAGTGAGGGAAATCTTCATTCTATCTTCATCTCTATTTCATTCTCTCTGCCACTCTATTTCCTTATTCTCTCAGTCTTTCTCTCTGTCTCGCTCTCTCTTTTCTCACACTTTGATTTGTAACTCTCTTTGCTCTCTTTGTCTTTTGCTCTCTCACCCTCTCCCACTACTCTTTTCTCCCCCTCTCCTAGTTCCCAAACTCTCTTTCTCTCCATCTTTGTCTCGCTCTCTCTTCTTTCCCACTCTCTTTCTCTTGCTATTCTACCTCTCTCACTTACTTTCTCTCCCACTCTCACTCAACCTCTCCCTCTTCCTCTCCCTCCCTCTCCTTTCTCTCTCTCAGTCCTTATTTTCCTCTATGTTGTTTTACCACTAGCTTTTATCTCTCTCCCTCCATCTCTCTTGCTCTATCGTATGGTCTCCTTTCCTCACACTTTGTTAATCCCACTCTCTCTATCTCTCTCTCTCCCTCCCTCTCCCTTTTCCATCCCGTTCTTACTCTTATCTCGCTCATTGTTCTCTCTCCTTTCTCTCCCTCCCTTCTTAAAATTGTTGCTTGCTCTATCCCTCTCTCTCTCACCCTTCTCTATACCTCTTTAATTTTTATAGCTCTCACTCTCTCCTCTTTGCTCTTTCTCTGCCTCTCTATTGCTTTCTTTATTTTCTCACTACTTGTTCTCTCTTTATCTTTGCCCCCTCACACCCTCTTTCTCCATCTCTCTCTAGCTGCTTCTCTCTCCCTCGTCTTCTTTCATCTCTCTATCTTTGTCTCTGTTTAGCTTTATCTATCACTCCTTTCTCCGACTCTCTTTGCCTCTTCTTCTCTCTACTCTCTCTCCCTTATTTTGCCTCTCTAACTCTTTCTCTCTCTCTCTAACTCTCCCTCCCTCTTTCTTTCACTCTTCCCTCTCTCCCTCTTTCTTTCACTCTTCCCTCTCTCCTCTCCTACACTCTCTTCTCAACGTCTGTCTCTTTTGCTTTCTTGTTCTTCTATCTAGTTCTCACCCTCATTATCTCTCTCTCTCTCTCTCATCTCTTCCCCCTTTTTCTCACCCTCTTTGTCCATTCGTCTCTCCCATTGTCTTATTTCCTCCGTCTATCGCACAACCTCTCTCTCTCTCTCATGCTCTATCTCTTTCACTCGCTCTTCTCATGCTCCCTCTTCTTTATGCTTATTTCTCTCTTTTCTCTGTCTCATGCTCCCCCTCTCTATCCATCAATTTCCCTCACTATATCTCTCAGTTTGATTCTCTCTCAGTCTCTTTAACTCTCTTTCTCACCCTCTTTCTCCTTCATTCTCTCTCTTCATTTCTTAATCTCTTCCTCTATCTCTCTTCACAAGAAAGGAGAGAGAGAAGAGCAAGAGAAGGCAGAGTGAGAGATAGAGAGAGGTTGGGAGATTATGAGAGAATTTAGTGGAGGAGAAAGAGGGAGAGCGAGGGTGAGAAAGATAAAAGAGACTAAAAGAGAGAGAGGGAGAGATTAGGAGCCAAAGAGAGAGAATGATGGGGAAAGTGGTGAGAGAAGAGGAGGGAGAGGGTCAAAAAAAGAGGTAAGGAGACTGAGAGAAAGAGTCAAAGTGAGAGAGATTGTGAGGGAAACATAAGGATAGAGAGAGGAAGAGTGAGCCGGAGAAGAGAGAGAGAGAGATAGAGAGAGATAAATATAAAGAAAAGAGAGCATGAGGAGAGTGAGTTAAAGACTTAGAGCTAGTGAGAGAGAGAGGTTGTGAAAGAGCGGGAGGGAATAAGAAAATAGAATAGTGGGATGGAGAAAGAGGTTGAGGAAGTGTAGAAGAAATTAGAGTGAGAGAGAGATAGAGAGGGTGAGAGCTAGATAAAAGAACAAGAGAGAAAAACTGAAGATATGTGGAGAAGAGAATGCGGGAGAGGAGAGAAAGTGAGAGAGTGAGAGAAAGGAGGGAGATTTAGAGAGAAAGAAATAGAGAGGTAGAATAAAGGAGACAAAAGGATAGAGATTGGAGGGGGAGAGAGAGAGAGAGTAGTAGAGACAAAGAAACTAAGAAAGAGGGAGGAGTGAGAGACAAAGCTATAGAGAGACAAAAATAGAGAGAATGATGAAGAAGGGAAGGGAGAGAGATGTAGCTAGAGAGAGTAAAAAGAGTGATGGAGAGAGGGTGTAGGGAGAATAAAGAAAGCAAGAGAGAGGAGAGATGTAAAGAGATTGAGAGATAGAGAAGGAGAGAGAGGAGATAAAGTGAAGAGTGATTGAGAGAGATGGAACATTAGTGAAAGCGATAGGGAAAGTAAGACAGAAAGAGAAAAAATAGCTAGAGAAAATAGAAAAAGAATGAATGAAAGAGAGGGTGATGAACATAGAGAGGGATTGGAGAGAGAGCAAGTGAGAGAGAGAAATTTTGGGAGAGATTAAGAGCGTGAGAGAAAGAGTGAGATAAAGGGGGAAAGTGAAATACAGGAGGGGGAGAGATAGAGGGAGAAGAGAAAGTGAGAGTAGTGAGAGGGAGAGAGAAAAGATATCAAGTGAAATTAAGAAAAAATGAGCTAGAGAGAAATGGACAATGAGAAAGAGAGAGACATAGTTAGATAAAGATTATGAGGGAGAGACATAGGAATGAAGAGATAGAGAGAGCTATAAATGATAGAGAAGGAGAGAGGGAGTGTAAGAGAGAGTTGAGAAAATGTGTGAGAAACTCGAGAGAAGAGCGAGAGAGAGAGAGAGAATGGGAGAGTTAAAGAGATCTTGAAAAGTGCAAAAGAATTAGAGAATGAGAGAGAAATATTGAGAGAAAAAAGAGCAAGAAAGAGGAGGAAGAGAGAGGTATGGGAGAGGGGGTAGGAGAGAGAGAGTACGAGAGATAAAATAAAGAAAAGAGTGAGAGGGAGACAATTGGGAGAGAAAGGAAAGGAAGAGACATATATAGAGTTATAAAGAGGGCTAGAAAATGGTAGAAAGAGAGAGATAAAGAGAGCTATAGAAAGAAGAGAGAGAGAGAGAATACAAGTGGGGAGAGAGGAGAGATTAATTGCAAGAAAGATTTTGATAGTGAAAGCATGGGAGATGAAGAGACATAGAGAAAAACATGAGGGGGGAGACGGAGATAGAGAAGAGGAAGGGGGAGGGAGAGAGAAGAAAGAATGAGTAATAGGGGGCGAGTGAGGGATAAAAGAAGAGTGATGGATGGGAAGGGTGATGTAGAGGTAAAGCGAGAGATGAAGGAAAAGTGAGAAAGAAAGATAAGAGAGAGTGAGAGAGAGGGAGAGGAAACAAGAATGATAACAAGGTAGAGAGAGAGAGCCCAAAAAATTGTTTGTGGGACAAATTCATGGTGAGACAAAGAGAGAGGCACATATGAGAGGGGGAGATAATGAATTGGGAAAGAAAGAGTGAGTGAGCAATCTAGATGCAGCAAGAGTAAGAGGGATGGAGCTTGAGAGAGAAGAGTGAGAGAGAGATAGAGTGAGAGAAAGTGAGAGATGAAAGATAGATAAAGAGAGAATGAATAATGGAGAGAGAGAGAGAGACAGAGAGTGAGATTACAATTGTGAGGGAGAGACATGTAGAGGGCAGAGAGTGAGGTTACAAAATTAGAAGAGAGAGTGATAGAGTTGGAGGGTGGTAAAGTGAGAGAGAAAGTTAGAATGGAGGGGAGACAAATAAATCAAGATAAAGAAAGATGAAGAGTGAGAGCGATAGGGAGAGAGGGTGAAGGAGAGTAAGGGTGCAAGTGTGGGAGAGATTGAGAATGAGTGGTGAAGGGAGGGAGAGGGAGCCGAAGAGAGAAAGAAGGAATAATGTAGAGAGAGAAATGAGGAGATAGAGAGCAAGATAGAGCATGATGTACATAGAGAAAGAGTAGTGAGAGGGGGAGAGAGAGAGTGAGAGCAAGATAATAGAGAGTAAAGGAGAGGGAAGGAAAGATAAGGGTAGAGAGAGGGGAGGGAGAGAAGTGAGATTAAGAAGAGGGTGAGAGGGAGGCAAGGAGGAAGAGAGAAGGTACATAACGTGAGAAAGAGAGAAAGCGGGAGTGAGAGGGAGAGAGAGTGAGGGAGGGAGGGAGGGAGAGAATATGAGAGAGAGTGTGAGAGAGGGAGAAAGACAGAAGCGAGATAAATTGAAAATAAAGGGAGGTAGAGAAAGTTTTAATTAAAGTGATTGTCAATTGAGAAAAGAGAGAGTTTGAGAGAGAGAGGAAAGACTGAGGAGTACGAAAAGAGAGGGGAAGGAGATATAGACTGAGATAGAAGTGAAAGAAGTGAGAGAGGGGGAGTGAAAGAGATGCGGAGAGAGAAAAGAGATGGAAGAGTAACTGAGAGATAGTAGGTGAGAGAGAGAGAAAGGTCAGAAGAGAAAATAGGAGGGAGGGAGGGAAAGTGCACGATAGAAAGAAAGAGTGAGAATGGAGAGGGAGCAAGAAAAGATATAGTGAGATAAGAGAGATGAGTAAGGAGATGCAATAGAGCGAGCTTGAGAAGTGAGAAGGAAAGATTGCAAGATAAATGCAAGGCAGAGACGGAGAGAGAAAGATTAGAGATCATGAAAAGAAAGAGTAAGAGAGAATAGTGGAGGAAGAGCGAGAGTGAGAGTAGGAACTGATGAGGGAGCGAGTGATATAAGAGTGAGTAAGAGAGAGAGTGCTAGGGAAAAGCGCGAATAAAGAGTGATAGCAGATAGACCAAATGAGTTTGAGAGATAGAGAAATAAACTGAGTGAAACATATATCAAGAGAAGATGAGAGATACAAAAAGTGAGAGATAAAGATGGACAGAAGAAGAGAGGAAAGGAATGAGGAAAAGAGATAAGCTAGAGTGAGCTAGAGAGTAAGAGCGGTGAAGAGATAAAGAGAGCTAGGTTGGGAGAGAGATAAGGAAGGAGAAAAACAGCTAGTGAAAAAGCAAGGGAGTGGGAAAAAGGAAGAGAGAGATTGGTTCTGAAACTGTGAGAGATAAGAGAGATGACACAAGAGAGACATAAAAAGATTGAGAGGAAAAGCGATGGTGAGGGATAGAGAATGAAGAGAAAAAAAAATCTTGGGAGAAAGTGCAAGAGAGAGAGATGAAATAGAGGGAGAGCAAGAGCAAGGTATGGAGGGTTAATGAAGATAAATAAAGGAAGAGAGGAATAAAAGAGTGAGAGAGAAATTGTGACAAAGATTGAGATAAAAAGAGAATGCATGAGGAAGAGAGAGAAAAGAGAGAGGGGTGATGGAGATAGAGAAAAGAGAGAAAATAGAGCAAGTGAAGAAAGAAAAAGAGAGAGACATACAGATCATGAGGGAGAAAGTGGGAGGCGGGAAATATAGAAGACGCGAACTAAAAAGAGTCAGGAGGGAGAGAGTGTAAGATGGAGGGAAAGAATGTGTGTGTGAGAGAGAGAGTACAGGGCCAAAGGGAGAGAAATTTAGAAAGCAAGATAGATAAAGAAAGAGAAAAGTAGAGGGAGACGGTGAGAGAGAGGGGGAGAGAGTACAAGAGAGATTGAGTGAGAGATAGAAGCTGGAGTGAAAGAATAGAGTGCTAGACAGTGAGAGAGAGAGAGAGAAGTAGGGTGGGAAATAAAGAGCTGGATGGAGATGGCTAGAGCATGGGAGAGAGATAGAGATAGAAAGAAGAGAGAGCGAGATATATGTCAAAAGGTAGAAAGAGCACACAATTGATTATGAGAGAGTGAGAGAGATTGAACATAGAGAAGAGTTTGGCAAGAGGGTGGAGTGAGATATAGAAGAGCAAGATAGAGAAGAGAGATATTGTGTAAGAGTGAGAGAAGGAGCGAGCAATAGAGAGAAGGAGAGAGACAAAGAGATAATGAGAAAAGATTGAGAGGGAGGTTGAGAGAGGGAGAGAGGGGGAGAGAGGGAGGGAGAGAGATGGAGAGAGGGAGAGAGAGGGTGACGGAGAGGAAAGAGAGTAAGTGAGAGTGTGTGTCTAATAGAGGGGGATAAAAAGGAGCTAAAGGGAGGAAGAGATCGAGGGGGGAAGGGAAATTAAGGGACAAATAAATAAAGATAATGATAGGGAAGTTGTGTGATCGTGTGCGATCAGAAAAGCAAGAGGAGAGAGAGGGATTGAGGGACGATAATGAGAGAGCAAAAAGGAATGGAGGGATCATTAGAGCGATTGAGAGAAAGGAGAGAGAGCGAGAGAGAGGAGAGAGAGAGCGAGGGAGAGAAGAGATAGTGAGAGGGAGTATGTGAGAAAGAGAGAGATAAAAAGAAAAGGATTGAGATAAAGGAAGTGAGAGGGAGAGAGAAAAGAGATAGATAAAAAGAAGAAATAAGGGAAAATGAGTGTGTTTGTGTGTATAAGTGAGAGATATGAAGAGAAAGAAAGAGTGAGAGACATTAAAGAGGTTTAAAGAGAGAGTGAGAGAGATAGAGAGGGTGAGAGAGAGAGAAATGAAGTGAGAGAGCTACATAATAGGAGAAATAGATAGATTGATAGATTAAATAGATATAGGAAGAAGAGAGAGAGAAGAAGAGACAAATGAGAGGATGAGAGGGGGAGAGAGAAAGAGAGATGGAGAGAAAGAGAGAGTTAAAATGAGAGATTCGGGGAGAAATTGTTAGAATGAGAGCAAGAGCAAGAGAAGAAGAGTGTTAAGAAAGGTGAGAGTAAGTAAAGGAGGAAGAAAGAGCAAATGAAATGGGTGAGGAAGAAAGAGAGGAGAGAGAATGAGAGTAAGAGGGAGATGGAGAGAAAGAGAGATAACGAGTGAGAGAGAGAGATGGGGGGCACGAGAGAGGGAGAGAGGGATAGAAATTGAGATGAAAGAGTGAGAGGAAGAGGGAGAAGAAGAAGAAATGAGGGAAGAGAAAGATAAAGAGAGCAAGTGAGTTATGGGATGAGAGATATAGGGTTATAAAGAGGGCAAAATAGAAGTAGAGAGAGATGGAGGTAGAGGGAGTGAGAAGTGTATGAGAAAAAACTTTAAAGAAAGAGAGAGAAAGATGAAAATACTTGTAGAGAGTGTGAGAGAGAGAAAGATAGAGAGAAATTGAGGCAGATAAAAGAGAGATGGAGGGAGTGCTGGAATCTGGACTGAAGGATAGAGGGGAAGTGAGTGAGAAGAGAGAGTGAAGTGAGAATGAGATAGAGGACAAGACTTACATAAAGAGAGAAAACATATGGGAGTGAGGAAAGGAGGGAAGGTGGGTGAAAGCGAGGCTCTCTCCACAATGCACACACACACTCTCTCTCTCCCTCTTTCTTCTTTATCTTTGTCTTTATCTTTCTGTCCAACTTTGTCTCTCACTCCTCTCCCCATCTCCTTTTGCCTCTTTCTCTCTTCGCTCTTTCTCACTTTTTCTCTCTATTACCATATCTAGTCTCTATCTCCCTCTTACTGATCCATCTCTTCTCTCACTTACTCTCTCTTTTCTCACACACTTCCCTCTGGCTACCCTCTTCACTCTTTCCTCTTGCTCCCCTCTTCACTGTCTCTTCACTTTTCTTTTTATCTAGCTCTCTACATCTTTACTCCAGTTCTCCCCTCCAACTATGCCTCTCTTTCTCACAGACTTCCCACTTTCTCTCTCACTCTCCATTCCTTTCTTCTCTTCTCCTTCTCCTCTTACTCTCCCTCTCTTTTCCTCCTCTACTTTCTCTCCCCAATCTCTCCTTTGCTCTCTCCCGCTCTAACTCTCTCTTATCCTTTATTTTGTACCCCGCTATTTTGTTTTCTTACTCTACTTCCCTCGTTCTCTCTCACTCTCTTTTTTTCTCTCCACCCACTCTCTACCATCTTATCTCTCTCATTCCCTCTCTCACTCTATTAATACGCATCTCTTGCATGCTCTCTCATCTCTCGCTCTTTCTTTCGAGCTCTCTCATCTCTCGCTCTTTCTTTCGCTCTTTTCTCTGTCACACTACTTTATCTTTCTCTCTAACCTTCACTATCTCCCTCTTGTTCTCTTTATAGCTCATCCTCCCTCTCCCCCTCCACTTTTCTCTCTCTTCCACCATCTTGTTTTACGTCCTTTATCAATCACTCTCGAACTCTTCTGTATCTTACTCTCCCTCTATCTCTCTATTAATCTCACACTCTCCTGTTCTCTCTTCTCTTTTATTATCTCACTCCCTTTCATTCTCTTCTCTCTCTCTCTCTCTCTCTCTCTCTCTCTCTCTCTCTCTCTCTCTCTCTCTCTTTTCATCTCTTTCTTTCTCTATCTTACCTTCTCAACCCTCTCTAGCTCTATTTCTTTTACATTATGTGCAACTTTCCCTCGCCCTCATTGTCTCGCTCCCTCCCTTTCTCACCCTTGTCTCTCCCTCCTTTTGTCTCACCTTCTCTCTTTCTCTATCTTAATTGCTTTCTTCTCTCTCCCTTTTGATACATTTATATATATATATATATATATATATATATATATAGACGGAGTGAAGGTTTCAAAGAGAGAAAGGGAAGGACTAAGGGAGGGCAAGAAAGATGTTGGGATGGAAAGAGACGGAGAGAGAAAAGTGTGATAAAGAGAAGAGAATGGATAGATTGAGGAAGAAGATAGAATGAGTGTGAGAGTAGGCTGGAGATAGAGTGAATGAGGTGGAGAGAGGGAGAAAGTGAGACACAGAAAGTGGGAGTGAGGGTGATAAATAGATTGAAGGAGAGACAAATAAAAAGAGAAGGGACAGTGAGGAGCTGCCAAAATAGAAAGAGTGGGGGATAGAGTTAGAGAATGAGATAGAGATTACAAGGGGGAGAGAGTGAGAACACTAGGTCACGGGAGCAAGGAAGAGAGTAAGAGGAATGGAGGGAAGAGAAGGAGAGAATGAGGAGGGAGATAGAGAAAAACAAAACAAGACATATATTGAAAGGAAGATAGAGAGAGTCAGGGTGATAAAAGAGGGAGAGGGAATGTAGAAGGGGTTAGGAAAGGGTGATAGTTGGACAGATGGAAAGAACAAGAGAGAGGGAGAGAGATAAAATGTGTGAGAGAAAGAGAGAAATAGTGAGAAAGAGAGGGAGGATTTGAGAGAGATTAGAAATGAGGTGATGTAAAGAAGAGAGAGAGAGAGAAAGGCAGTTAAATGAGAGAGAGCGAGAGAGATAAAGATAGTAATAAGACATAGATCAAGAGTGTTAGAGAGACCGAGGGAGAGAGAAAGATTGAGAGAGAATGAGAAAAAGATTGTGTGTCCATCCTTTTCACTCTTCATTCTTTCTCTCTCTCTCCCTTTCATTATATCCATCTCTATCTTTCCCCTTTCTCACCCCTCTTCCTCACTTCTTATACCTATTCTATCTGCTCTCCCTCTCACACTCACTTTTTCTCTATCACTATCTTGCCCACTCTTTTATTCTTATCCTCTCTCCTCTCACTATCACGCTCTGTTATCCATTTCTCTCTATCACTTTTAATCTTCTCACTCTTCTATTTCCTTCTCTCTCTCACACCTTTCTTATCTATATCTCCAATTCTAATCCCTCCCTCTTTCCCTATTCCTCTCTCCCTCTTTCTCTCTTCCTCTCTTCATTTTTCACACACTCTCTTTTGTTCACTATCCATCTCTCTTGTGTTCTCTTTCTTGCTTTTCCACACTCTTCTCTAGCTTTCTCTTAAAAAAATTATCTCTATCATTTTCTCCCTCTTTCTCTCTATCTATGCCTCTTTCTTCCTCTCTCTCCTATTCACTTTAATTATCTCCTTCTCTCCCACAATCAATCACTCTCTATCTCTCTCTCCCCCTCCTTTTTCCCTCCCCTACTCCTCTCTCCCACTCCGTCTCTCTTCTACTGCCTCTCTATCTCTCTCCCTCCCCTTCTTCTCTCTTCCCTTTCTCTCTTGCTCTCACTCTCTTCCCCTCCCTTTCTGTTCACTGTCATTTGTGATATATCTCTCCCACCTTTAGCTGTCTCTTCTCCATCTCTCTCTTTCTTCTACTTTCTCTTACTCTTGTCACTCTCTTTCTTTATCCATCCTCCTCTATCCCTCTCCCTAACTCTCTCTCTTACTCACTCTCCCTCTTTCTTGATCTCTCTCGCTTTCTTTGTCTCACTCTCTCTTCTATTACCCTGTCTCACACTCTCTTTCTATGTCTCTCTATCTTTTTTTTCAATCTATCTCTCACTCTGCTATATATTTCTCCTCCTTTCTCTCTTGCTCTTGCTCTCGCTCTCATACTCTCGCTTTGTCCCCCAATCTCCGTTTTTAACTCTCCCTCTAACTCTTCCTTTATCACTTTATCTCACTCTCACTTACTCTCTCCCTCTCTCTCTCTCTCCTCTTTATACCTCATACTTAACTCTCTCTCTTTTGTTCACTTACTCTTTGCTTATCTCTCTCCTATCTCTCACCCTCTCTCTCTCTTGATCTCTTACACTTTCTCTATCTCTCTCTAGCTCTCTCACTCTCTCTCTCACACGCACCCCTTCATATCTCTATCAATATTTTCCCTCCCAATATTTCCCTCCCTGCATCTCTCCGTCTCTCCCCTTCTTTTGCTCATTATGTGTCCCTCTTTCTATCTCACACACCCTCTCACTTTCCCTCTCTCCACCTCACTCCCTCTCCCTAACACTCTGTTTGCCTAGCTCAATATCTCTCACTCTCTCTTCATTTACCCTCTCTCAGTCCTCTCTATTTCCATCTCTATTTTTTTATCACTTGCTCTCTCACTCTTCTTTATCTTTCTCCCCCTTTCCATTTCTCTCTCTTACTGTCATCTCTATTTTGAACTCCTCGATCATCATCTATCTCTCCCCTTCTCTCTCAATCTCGTATTATTTCTATTTTCTCTACCTCTTCTCCCCTTTTCTTTTTGGTCTATCTTTCCATCCTTCTGCTCCTATTATGTAGCTCTCTCCCTCTTACTCTTCTCTCTCTCACACCCTCACTATCACTTTATATCAATCCATCTATCTCTCTCCCCCCCTTTTCTCAATCTCTCTCCCTCTCTTTCCATCCCTCACACCCTCTCCATCTCTCTCATTTTCTTATTACCTCTTGCTTTTTCTCTCACTCTCTCTATCTGTTTCTCTCTTATTTCTATCACTCCTACCTTTCTCTCTCGCATATTTTACTTATCTGCTCTCGTTCTTCCTCCGTTTACAGAGCTCTTCTCTTTCACTTCATCTACATCACTCAATCTCTCTTTCCCTGTTACTTCCTCTATTTCACTTCATCTCTCTCTCCCTTTTTCTCCCTCTCGATTTCTATGTTACACACTCTCTTGTTCACTCAAATCTCTCTCCCCCTCTCTCACACTCGCCCTCTCTCTTTCTCTTTTTTTCTCTTTGTCTATCTTTCCTTCTTTCTCTTTTGTGGTCTCATTCTCTCCCTCTCTCTTTCTATATCTCTCTCTCACACAAATACCTTCCCTATCTCTATCTCCATTTCTCCCTCTCTCTAGAACTCTTTATGATTCTACTTCCATCTCACCCACTATCTCGCTTCTCTAACTTACTCTCATCCTCAATATCTCTCTGTCACTCTCACTCACTCATAATCTATCGCTTTCTTATTATATCTCTCTCATTTTAGCCCTCCCTATCTCTCTCTATTGTGCACTCTCTATCTCTTTCTCTCTCCCTCCCTCTCTCTTTCTTCCTCTCTACCTCCTTTTCTTTCCTACTTCTCTCTATCTATCCTCCACTCAAGCTCCCCCACTATCTCCCTACCCCCCTCCCTCTCTCGCTCCCACAATCTCTATCCCTCTCTTTTACTTTCTTGATGTCACTTACCCTTCATCTCTTTCTCGCTCTTTTCTCACACTCTTCTCTATTTCGCACTATATTATCTCTCTCCCTCTCTCTATCCCTTCTCTTCTTCCTGCTTTCTGCCACCATGAGTTCTCTTACAATCATTCACTTTATATCTCTCCTTTTTATTTCTATCTCTTTTTCCCTTTGGACTTCATCTCTATCTTCTCTCTCTACCTCTCTTTTTCCCTCACCCTCTTAATCACCCTCTCACTATCTTGAACTATCTCTCTCCTCCCACTCTCTTTTTGGCTATTTCTCTCACTCTATGTTATTCTCACTCACCCTGTATTCTCTCATTACCCATTTTTCCTCATTTATCTTGCTCTCTATGTCTCCCTCTTTCTTTATATCTATCTCACTCTCACTTTTTCTCTTGATCACTCTCTTATCTTTTTTTCTCACACACTCACCTTCTCTTTGTTCACTCTTCCTCTCTCAAACACATTCTCTCCGCCTCCCACTCCAAACCCTTTCCTCCCTCTCTATCTTTCATGCTCCTATCACTCTCCTTCCCTCTCTTTTCCTACTCCCTCACAATCACACCTTGACTATCCCTGTCTCAATTTCTCACTTTTTTGTTTATCTCTCTATCTTCTTCCCTCCCTCTTTCTATCTAGCTCTCACTATCTTCCAAACACACTCTCTTGCTCACTCTCCTCTATTACTCTCTCTCTAACTCTCCCTCTACCTCGCCATATATTTTTCTATCTCTCTGACTCTCTCTTTACTTTCTCTCTATCTTCCCCATCTTGCTCTCTCGTACATTCTATTTATCTCTCTATTTTATTTTCTCTCTGCCTCCCTCTCTCTGCCTCCCAATCTTTGCACCATATCTCTCCAGCTTTCTCACTTTCTTCTTCTCTCCTTCTCTCTCTATCATTCCCTTTCTCTCTTTCCAACATTCACTCTTTATTTCTCTTTTTCCAACATGCCCTATCTCCTCCGTCTATCCTCTCTGCTACTCTCTCTCTCTCTCTCTCTGTCTCAAAATCTCAATAGTTCTCATAATTTCACTTTGAGACTATTAGTTTCTCTCTACCTCACTCTTTTTTCTCTATCTCTCTCCCTGATGTGAATATACACAAGACAGGACCGTGGCGATTGATGTTCTAATTAGAAAACCTTAGGTGCTATGCAAAAACTTAGAGTAGGACAGAACCTGGCTGTGAAATGGATGGAGATAAACCTTGATCCAATGCTTAATGCAAACAAGAACAAGGTGGAGAGAGATGGAATTATGTACCTCTTTCTCTCTCTTTCTTTCACTCTATCTCACTCTAAGATAGAATGAGTGTGAGAGTAGGCTAGATATAGAGTGCATGAGGAGGAGAGAGGGAGTAAGTGAGAGACAGAAAGTGGGAGTGAGGGTGATAAATAAATTGAAGACGAGACAAATAGAAAGAGAAGGGAGAGTGAGTGAGCGGTGAAAATAGAAAGAGTGGGCAATATAGTTAGTGAATGTGATAGAGATTACAAGGGAGAGAGAGGGAGAACACCAAGTAACAGGAGCAAGGAAGAGAGTAGGAGGAATGGAGGGTGGAGAAGGAGAGAACGACGAGGCAGATAGAAAGTGATAGAATGCAAGAGAGAGAGAGAGAGAAAAAAAAACAAAACAAGACATATATTGCAAGGAAGATAGAGAGAGTCAGATCGATAGAAGAATGAGAGGGAGTGTAGGAGGGATTAGGGAAATGGTGATAGATAGAGGGATGGAGAAAACAAGAGAGAGGGAGAGAGATAAAATGTGTGAGAGAAAGATATAAATAAATAGAAAGGGAGGGATGCTTTGAGAGAGATTAGAAATGAGGTGAGTTAAATAAGAGAGAGAAAGGTAGTTAAATGAGAGAGAGCCAGAGATAAAGATAGAGATAAGACATTGATCAAGAATGTTAGAGAGAATGAGGGAGAGAGAAAGATTGAGAGAGAATGAGAAAAAGATTGTGAGAGTGTGTGAGCAAGATAGAGAGATAGAGGGAGAGCGAGGGTAGACATAGAGAGAGCTAGAGTGAGAGGTGGATATTTTAAAGATAGTGGAAGAGAAGGAGTTACAGAGAGAGAGAGAGATAGAGACTGAAGGGAGAGTGAGAGAGAAATGTAGATATGGAGAGATAAGGATCAATGGAGACTGATAAAGAGGATGAGAGAAAGAGGTACATAAATTTAAGAAGAGAGAATAAGATTGAGATTGGAGTAGAGGGAGAGAGAGCTCTAGAAAGAGCGAGAAAATGTAGAAGATGAAGGAAAACCTGGAAGAATCCTCCCCATCCTTCTCTTTCTCTCTATCCTCTACCTCTCCACTCTTCTTCTCCCATTGTTCCTCTCTCTCCCTCACTCCGTTTTTCCCTTTCCTCTCCTTCCCTCTCTCTCCATCACTCTATCTCTCTCTTCTATCTTGCTCACTCACTCTCTCGCTGCCTTTCACCTCCTTCCATCTCTCTCTCTTCTCTCACTCTAAGCTTTCTTCACTTCCATTTCTCAATCTCCCTCTCTCCTTTCCCTACCTCTCTCTCACGTATTCTCTTCTACTTCTTCCTCACTCCCTCTTACTCTCTCTCTCAGTCTTCTATCTATTGATCTCTCCCTCACCATACCTCTCTCTCCATCCTTTTGTTTCTCTATACTTTTGTCTCTCTCCCTCTAACCCTCCCCCTCTCATAATTTCTTTCTCCCTCTCTCCCTTTCATATATCTGTCGCTCTCTTTTCCCTTTCTCTCCCACACTCCTCACTCTTCCTCACTTCTTATACCTATCTCTATCTCCTTCTCTCACTCTCCCTCCCTCTCACACATGCTTTTTCTCTATCACTATCTCGCCCACTCTTTTTTTATTCTTATCCTCTCTCCTCCCACTATCACTTTTAATCTTCTCACTTTTCTATCTCCTTCTCTCTCTCACACCTTTCTTATTTATATCTCCAATTCTAGTCCCTCACTCTTTCTCTCTTCCACTCGTCCTCATTCTCTCTTCCTCTCTTCTTTTTTCACAGACTCTCTCTTGTTCATTATCCATCTAATCTTGTGCTCTCTTTCTTGTTGTATCCACACTCTTCTCTTGCTTTCTCTCAAAAAATTTATCTCTATCACTTTGTCCCTCTTTCTCTCTATCTATGTCTCTTTCTTCCTCTCTCTCCTCTTCACGTTAACTATCTCCTTCTCTCCCACTATCAATCTCTCTTTATCTTTTTCTTTCCCCCACTTTTTTCCCACCCCTGCTCCTCTCTCCCTCTCCCTCTCTCTTCTACTGCCTCTCTATCTCTCTCCCTCCCCCTTCTTCTCTCTTACTCTCACTCTCTTCCCCTCCCTTTTTGCTCACCGTCATTTGTGATATAACTCTCCCACCTTTAGCTCTCTCTCTTCTCCATTTCTTTCTCTTTCTTCCACTTTATCTCGCTCTTGTCACTCTCTTTCTCTAACCCTCTTCCTCTTTCCCTCTCCCTAACACTTTCTCTTGCTCACTCTCCCTCTCTCTATATCTCTCTCACTTTCTTTGTCTCACTCTCTCTTTTGTTGCCCTATCTCACACTCTATTTCTATGTATCTCCATCTTTTTTTAAACTCTCTCTCACGCTACTATATATTTCTCCCCCTTTCTATTTCTCTTGCTCTTGCTCTCATTCTCTTGCTTTGTCCCCCAATCTCTGTTTTTAACTTTCCATCTCACTTACAAAAACATTCTCTCTCTTCCTTCATCTCTTAATCTCTCTCTCACTCCACTTTGTACCTCATTCTTCCCTCTCTCTCACTCCTCTCTATACCTCATACTTCCCTCTCTCTCCCTCTCTATCTTTCGTTCACATACTCTCTGCTTCTCTCTCTCCTATCTCTCACCCTCTCTCTCTTGATCTTATACACTCTCTCTATGTCTCTCTCTAGCACCCTCACTTTCTCTCACATGCACCCCTTCCATATCTCTATCTATATTTCCCCTCCCAATATTTCCCTCCCTGCATCTCTCTCTCTCTCTCCCTTTCTTTTGATCATTATGTATCCCTCTTTCTATCTCACACACCCTCTCACTTGCTCTCTCTCCACCTCACTCTCTCTCCCTAACACTCTCTTTGCCTAGCTGAATATCTCTCTCTCTCTTCTTTTACCCTCTCTCAGTCCTCTCTATTTCCATCCTTATTTTTTTCTATCTCTCGATCTTCTCTATCTTTCTCCCACTTTCTATCTCTCTCTCTTTTACTCTCATTCTCCCTATTTCTCCCAATCTCTTTAGTGAACTCCTCGATCTTCATCTTTGTCTTCTTTTCTCTCTCTATCTCGCATTATTTCTATTTTCTATACCTCTTCTCCCCTCTTCTTTTTGATCTATCTCACCATACTTCTGCTCCTATTATGTAGCTCTCTCTCCCTCTTACTCTTCTCTCTCTCACACCCTCACCATCACTCTATATCAATCCATCTATCTCTCTCTCTCCCTTTTTCTCAATCTCTCTCCCTCTCTTTCCATCCCTTACACCCTCTCCATCTCTCTCATTTTCTCATTACCTCTCCATTTTTGTCTTACTCTCTCTATCCGTTTCTCTCTTATTTCTATCCCTCTTGCCTTTCTCTCTCGCATATTTTATTATCCACTCTCCTTCTTCCTCTATTTACCTCGCTCTTCTCACTCTCACTTCATCTACATCTCTCAATCTCTCTCTCCCTCTCACTTCCTCTACATCACTTCGTCTCTCTCTCTCTCTCTCTCTCTCTCTCTCTCTCTCTCTCTCTCCCCCTTATTCACCCTCTCGATTTCTCACTTACACACTCTCTTGTTTACTCAAATCTCTCTCACCCTCTCTCACGCTCGCCCTCTCTCTTTCTCTCTTTTCTCTTTGTCTATCATTCTTTCTTTCTCTTTTGTGGTCTCACTCTCTCCCTCTCTCTTTCTTATCTCTCACATAAATACCTTCCCTATCTCTATCTCCATTTCTCCCTCTCTCTGGCACTCTTTATGATACTACTATCTCACTCACTTTCTCACTTTTTTAAGTTACTCTCATCCTCAATATCTCTCTTTCTCTCTCACTCACTCATAATCTATCTATTTCTTATTATAGCTCTCTCATTTTGGCTCTCCCTAGCTCTCTCTATTGTGCACTCTCTATCTATTTCTCTCTCCCTCCCTCTCTCTTCCTTCCTCTCTACCTCCCTTTCTTTCCTACTTCTCTCTATTTATCCTCCACTCAAGCTCCCCCACAATCTCCCTATCCCCCTCCCTCTCTCCCTCTCTCAATCTCTATCCCTCCCTTTTACTCTCTTGGTGTCACTCAGCCTTCATCTCTTTCTCCCTCTTTTCTCACACACTTCTCTATTTCGCACTATATTATCTCCCTCCCTCTCTCTAGCCCTTCTCTTTTCCATGCCCTCTCTCGCCATGAGTTTTTTATACAATCATTCACTTTATATCTCACATTTTTCATTTCTATCTCTTTTTGCCTTTGGACTTCATCTCTATCTTGTCTCTCTACCTCTCTTTTTCTCTCATCCTCTTAGTCACCCTCTCTCGCTATCTTGAACTCACTTTTCTTCCACTCTATTTTCGGCTATTTATCTCACTCTGTTATGCTCACTCACTCTCTATTCTCTCATTACCTATTACTCCTCATTTATCTTGCTCTCCAACTCTCCCTTTTTCTTTATATCTATCTCACTCTCACTTTTTCTCTATATATCTCTCTTATCTTTTTTTTCTCTCTCTTATTGTTCCTTCTCTTTGTTCGCTCTTCCTCTCTCAAACACATTCTCTCCGCCTCCCACTCCCCCTCCCTTTCCTCCCTTTCTATCTTTCATGCTCCTATCACTCTCCTTCCCTCTCTTTTCCTACTCCCTCACAATCACTCTTTCACCCTCTCTCACAGCTTCACCATCTCTGTCTCAATTTCTCACTTATTTGTTTATCTCTCTCTCTTCTTCCCTCCCTCTTTCTCTCTAGCTCTCACTATCTTCCAAACACACTCTCTTCCTCACTCTACTCTCTTACCCTCTCTTTCTAACTCTCCCTCTACCTCACCATACATATTCTTTATCTCTCTTACACTCTCTTTACTTTCTCTCTATCTTCCCCATCTTGCTCTCTCATACATTTTCTTTATCTCTCTCTTTTATTTTCTCTCCGCCTCCCTCTCTCTATCCCCCAATCTTTCCACCATATCTCTCTAGCTCTCTCACTCTCTTCTTCTCTCTTTCTCTCTTTCCATTATTCACTCTTTATTTCTCTTTTTCCATCATTCCCTATCCCCCTCCATCTATCCTCTCTGCTACTCTCTCTCTCTCTCTCTCTCTCAATCTCAATAGCCTCATAATTTCACTTTGAGACTCTTAGTTGCTCTCTCTCCCTCTCCATCTCATCTCTCTCTAGCTACGTCATCCTCAATCTCTCTCCCACATTCCTTTCACTTTTCTCTCGATCTTTATTGTATTTCTCTTCCTTTCCCTTTCCCTTTATCTCACTACTATTCCATATTTCTTCATCTCTCTTCCACTCTACTCTATCTCTTTCATTCTTCACCTCTATATATCTCTCATTTTCTCACACTCTCCTTTCTAGCTCTCTCTTTATCACTCTCCTCCCTCTCTCTCTCTCTCATTTTCTTTATTCTCCCATCTTTTATTCTCTCTCAATATTCAATGATACAGAATAAGCCTTATTGATATTATCTATTCTCCGACTTTTTATAGTCAATCTTTTCGCTCTTCTTGCTGATATTCTCTCTTTCTTTTCATGTTATCTTTTGCTCTCTCTTACTCTCTCCTCGATCACTCTATTTCTCTCATTCTTCCCATCTCTATCTTGATATCTCTCTACCTCTCTATCTCACTCTTTTTATTTCCTTCTAACTCACTCTCTATTCACATGCTCTCTCTTGCTTTCTTTTCTCTCTTCTCTCCAGCTCTTCTCTCTCTTATTCTCTCAATTTTCCTCTCTATATTGTTGACGCTCACACTCTCCTTCCTTCTCTCTTTATCTCCTTCTCACTCTGTCTCTCCTTTGTCTTCCCCTTTCTCACTCACTTCCTCCCTTTCTTACATCCACTCTCTCTCCCCCTCTTTCCTTCATTCTCTAAACTATTACTTGGTCTCTTTCCTTCTGTCTATCTCGAACTCTCACTCTCTCTCCACAACATATACACACGCTCTCTCCCTCCTTCTTGCTCTTTATTTTTATCACTCTCTCAAACATTATCTCACTCCATTCTCCGTCTCATTTTGCCTTTTTTTTGTCTCTCTCTACCTTCTTTATCCTTGTCCCTTGCTTTCACTCTCCCTTCTTCTACCTATCTACCTCTTTCTCACTTTCGTCAACTATCTCCCTCTCTCTTTCTCCCTCCTATCACTCGTTCACACTTCTCTCTTCTCCCACTCACTTTTCTACATGTCATTATATTTTTCGACTGTTCTTTTCTTCTTTCTACCTAGCTCTCACCCTTTCTATCTCTCCCCATTTCTTCTAGCCCCTTCTCTCACCCATTCTCTCCATCCCTTTCTCCTTCTTTCTTACTCGCTTCTCTCTTCACATACTCTCTCTCTCATTTTTTACCTACTACTCACTCTTCTTTTAATCTATCTCTACTCTAACTCACTTCCACCCACTCAATCTATCTGTATTCTCATTGCCTCTCTCATTTCTACTCTTTATTTAACTCTCTAACTCACTTTTCAACCCCCTCCCTCCATCTCTGCACTCACACCTCTCCTATTCACACTCTCTCCCAGTTTCTCTTTTAAAATCCCTACCTCTCTATCTCTCACATTTTCTCCTACAGTTTCTTTGATCTCTATCTCGCTTTCCTCTGTCTCTGTATTATGCCCTTTTCTCTCTCCTTCCCTCTCTTTCTTGCTCACCTCTCTACCTCTTACTTACTCCCTCTCTTCTACTCTCCTCTCTTCCGCCCTCTCGCACTCCCTCACACCCTCTCCCATTTTCTATCTCCCACTCCTTTTACTTTTCTCTTTAGCCTATAATCTCTCTCCATCTTTATCTCTTACTCTACCTTTTCCTTTCAAATCCTTCCACTTTATTATTCCCACTCTCTCTATCTCTCTCCCACTTCCTTCACTCTTTCCCTCTCTCACTCTTCTCCTACCCATTGTTTTCTCTCTTTCTCTCACCTTCTTGCTCTCTCTCCCTTTCATACCTCTCTTGCTTTCTCTGTCCCTCTTGAGCTCTCCCACTATCTCCTCTTCTTTTGTTATCAACCTTTTTCTCCCATTGACTCTCCACCCTCCCTTTATCTCTCTCTTGATACATCGCTATCTCTGTCCCACTTTCTTACCCTCTCTATCTAAACTTTTCATTGTTTCTTCCTTCTCTTCCCCTTTCTCCCACACTTTATCCTTCCCTCCATGCCACTCTCTCTAGATTGAATATATATATTTCTCTCCCTATCTAGCTTTTTTCTCTCAACTCTTTCCCTCCCTCTCTCTCAGTCACTTCATCACACTCAATCCCTTTCTCATATGTTCTCTCCCTTCACTAACTCTTCCTTGTTGCCTCTTGTTGTCACTCTCTCCCTCTCTCTCATCCTCTCTATCCTCGTATCTCTCTCTATAGCTCTTTCTCCCTCTCCCTTGCTCTCACTCTTGCGCTCTCTCTTTCACTTTATGTACCTATTTCTCTCTCTTTCTTTTGCTCTAACTCACTTTAACTCTGTCCTTTTGTCTCACCCTTGCACCTTTCTTTTCTTTACATAAAGTTCTCTTACACTTTCTCTCTGGTTCTCTCCCTCTATCTCACTCTTTAACTAAATCTCGCAAGTTCTCTCTCTTGCTTACTCTACTTCTCTCTGCCTCTCTCTAGCATTCTCCCTATTTCAAGATCTCTCTCTCTCTCTCTCTCTTCCTTTTTTAGTCTAGGTTTCTCTTCTCTTACCCAATCTCACTCTTTTTTCTATGTCTCTCCTTCTTTTACTTTCTCTTTCTCTGTCTTCTCTTTCTTACTCCCCCTTCTTATCTCTCTCTCACTCTTGCTCTCATTCTCTCTCTTTCTCTCCCAATCTCTTTTTTTAACTCTCTCCCTCTCGCTCTCTCTCTTTGTCCCTCTCTCGTACTATGCCTCTTCATCTCTCCCGCTTCTCTTACTTTCTCTCTCACTATGTGTCTTCTCTCACACTTCTCTTATTTTCTATTTGGTTTATCTCTCTATGCTTTGCTCCAATTAAGTAGCTCTTCTCTCACCCACTCTCCCACCACCTCTCTCACTCTCTTTCAACCTCTCTCACTATCTACCCATCTCTCACTATCTCTCACTCACACACAAAAACATTCTCTCCCCCTTTCTCTCATTATCCCATTCTCACTTCTCTCTCTCTCAACCTCATACTTCCTCTCTCTCTTTCTCTCCCCTCTTTCTCTCTATCTCTCATGTACTCCCTACTTCTCTCTTTCCTCTCTCACCTCTGTCTTCCACTCTCTTGATCTCGTACTCTCTCTTTCTCTTTCACCCTCTGAGTCCTATCATCTTGTTCTTTCTATATATTCTCTCTTTCTTTCCCACACACACACCTTCCATATTACCTATATTTCCCTCCCTCAATACCTCTCTCTCTCTCACACACACATTTTTTATCCTTATATCAATCTCACACACCCTGTCACTTGCTCTCTCTGTCTTACTCCCTCATCCTAGAGCTCTCTTTTTCTAGCTTACTATCTCTCACTCTCTCTTGTCTTACCAGCTCTCATTTTCTCTCCATTTCCATCTCAATTTTTTATATCCCACTTCTCTCTCACTCTTCTTTTCCTTTCTCCAAACTTTCTATCTCTCTCTCTTACTATTATTCTCATTCTCTTTCTTTCTATCCCAATCTCATTTTTAAACTCCTCACTCTCCATCTCTCTTTCCCTCATGCTCTCTCTCTTCGTTTCCCTCTCGTATTATGTCTATTCTTCTTTACCTCTTCTCCTATTTTCTTTTTGTCTATCTCTATACTTTGCTCCTACTATGTAGCGTTCTCTCTCTCACCATCACCATCAATATCTATCTATCTATCTCTCTATCTCTCCCTTTTTCTCTCTATCTCTCCCTCTTACTCTCTTATTTTCTTTCTTCTCGCATGTTATGTTCTCTCTCTTCCTTAAGCACACACTCACTGTCTTTCAGTATTCACACAAGCACACAGACTCTCTCTTTTGCCTTCTCTCTTTACTCTCTCTCTCACCATCATTCACACACTCTCTCACACATTCTCTCTTTGCTTTCTTTTACATTCTCTCTCTTTTTTCTCACTCTCTACTTCTCACTGTCACTCGCCACCTCTCTCACTCTAATTTTTCCCCCATCTCTATGTTGGTATTTGTTTATCTCTTTACATCTCTCCCTCACTCTCCCTCTCACTCACTCGCTCTTCTTTCTCCCTCCTCTCGCTCATTTTCTCACTCTCATTCTATCTCTTTTCAACATTCCCTCTCTCCTTATTTACATGCCTTACTTTCTCTTATCCCCTCCCTTTCTCACGCATGTACTCTCTCTCACTCTTTTCTTTCTCCCTCTCTCTCTCTCTCAAACACACACAAACACAAACTCCATCTCACACTCCTTTCTCTCGCTTGCTTGCTCTCTCTATCTCTCTTCTATCTTTTGCTCTCACTCTGCCTCACTATCTCCGTATCTCTCTCTTTGTCAACCTTTATCCCTCTACTTTTGCCACTTTATCAATCCTACCCATTTTCTCACTCCCTTCTCTTATCATTTCTCTCCCAACTCCTCTCTCTCTCTCTCTCTCTCTCTCTCTCTCTTTCCTTCTCACTTCCTATAGGCCCCATCTTCTCTCTATTCTTCTCCTCTCTCTATTCCCTTATATCTTTCTCGAACTCTCTCTCCCCCACACTTCTCTCTCCTCTCTCACCCTCTATTTTCTATGTTTCTCATTCATTCACTCTTTCTCACTCTTCTCTTTGGCACTCACTTTCTCTCCTGACCCTCTCTCTCACTCTCTCTCTTACTCTCTCTATCTCTCTCCCATTTCTTCCTCCCTCTCCAACTCTCCCTCCCACTCTCCCTCTATTGCTTACATAATCTTGATCACTCTCTCTCTTACTCTCTCTCGATCAAACATTATCACTTTATCTCTTTCTCTGTCCCTCTCTTTCACTCTCATGTTCTCCCCCTCAACTTTCCTTACTCCATCTTTTATTCTCCTCTCTCTCTTTATCTCCTCTATCTCCCTCTCATAACATCTCTCTCTTTCTCTTGCTTTCACTCTCTCACAATGTTTCTATTATTCTCTCTCTCCCTCATTCTCGTGACAAAAACATTCTCTTGCTCTCTCTTCTCTCACTCATACATCCCTCTGTCTCACTCACTCACTTTCTTCTCTCATTCTTTGTTATTTCTCTCTCACTGTCCCACTTATTGCGCTCTCACGCACTTTCTCTAGCCCTTTCTCTCCTCTCTCTCTTTTGTCATATCTCTCTATCTGGATATCTATTTATCTTTCTATCTCATGCTACCTCTGTCACTTACTCGTTGCTTCGTCTCTCCAAAATTCATCTCCCCCTCCATCTCACTCTAACTCTCCATCTCTTCTTTTCTCCCTTTCTTCTTCTCTCTCCCTTTCACTGTCTCTTGACTCACTCTCTCTCCCTACTTTTGACACACAAGCATTCTCTCTTAATCTCTCTCTTTTGTTTCTCCTTCTCACCCTCTCTTCACTTGCTTGCTTGCACTCTCTCTCTCTCCCTCACTCTATCAATATAAATCTCTCTGTCCTTTTTTATATTTCACCAAATTTTTGCCTCCCTCTCCCTCCCTCTCTCCCTTCCTCTCCCACTCTCAATTTTTCTCTTTTTCTCTCCCTTCCTCTCTTCTTCTTTTTTTACTTTCTCTCACCCGCTCTCTTCCACTTTCCTCTATCCCTCTCACTTCCTCTATCCCGCTCCCTTTCTCTTTCCCTCCCTCACATTTGCTCTTTCTCCCACTTTCTTTAACTCTCCCTCTCCTTCTTTCTTCTCCATATCTCTCCTCTTTCAACTCTATCATTATTCTTCCTCTCTATGGATTTCTCACTCTAACTCTCTCCATCTCTAGTTCTCTTTATCCCTCTCAACTTGTTTTTTATCTCAATATCTTCCTCCCTCTTTCTTTGTCCCTCTCCCCCTTCTTCTTCTTCCCTCCCTCTATCTCTCATATAATCTTGGTCACCTGTCTCACACTCTCTAACTCTTTCTCACTTGCTCTATTTTTATCACTCTCTATATTGGTCTATCTCTTTTATCTATCTCTCTCTCAGTCTTATCTACCTTGATCTTCCTCTATCTTAATATTTGTCTCAATATCTCTCTCTTACTCTTTTATAATCTCTCTGTCTTCTTCTCTCACTCTATCTTTAATCTCTCTCTTTGCCCCCACTCTCTTGCTCTCTCTCATCCTATTTGCCTCTGTCTCTCTACTCAATCTCTACCTCTCTCAATCAATCTATCTCTATATTATCTCACTCACTCTCTCTCACTCTCAGTCTTATTCTCTTGCTATTTAATCTCACTCCATTTTGTTCTCTCTCTCTCTCTCTCTTTCAATTTTGTCCTCTCTCCCTCACCCACTCTCTCATGTTGTCCCTCAATCTCCCTTTCTTCCTCATTCTCTCTTGCTATCTCTCTTACTCCCTCAAGCTTGCTCTTCTTCTTCAATCCCTCTCTATCTCCCACTCCCACTCTCCCTTACACACTAGCTCTCTCTTTTTCCCCACTCCCGCTCTCGCTTACACACTAGCTCTCTCTTTTTCCCACTCCCACTATCCCTTACACACTAGCTCTCTCTTTCTATAGAGAAGAGCGTGTGAGAATGATGGAGTGATAGAGTGAGAGAGGGCTAAAAGTGGGAGAGAGAGAGAGAGAGAGAGAGAGAGAGAGAGAGATAGAGAGAGAGAGATCACAAACGAGGGTGAGCAAAAAGGGGGGAAGAGAGTGAGCATAAGAGAAAGGGGATGAGAGAGAAGAAGGGGTAGGGAGAGAGAGAGAGGCAAAAGAAAAGAGGGAGATTGCGAGGAATAGGGAGAGGGAGCAAGGGAGAGAAAAGGGATGAAGAGAGAGAAAGATAGACAGAGATTGTAGAGTGTGATATAAGGAGATAAATAAAGTGGAAAGGAGAGAGGGAAGAAGTAGACATATATAAAGAGAAAGAGGGTGAGCGAGAGAAGGAGAAAGAAAGAATTATAAAGAGAGCAAGAGAAAAGTGTGGATAAAGAAAGAAAGAGAGTATAAGAGAGAGGAGAGAGAAGAAGGGTGAGCGACAGAGAGAAGCGAGAAAGAAGAAGTTTGGGGTGGAGAGAGGAGAGAGAGGGAGAGAAAAAGTGAGTGACATAAAGACAGAAAGGGAGAGAGAATGTTTTTGTTTGTAAGTGAGAGATTGTGAGAGATGGATAGATAGTGAGAGAGGTTGAAAGAGAGAGAGATGGTAGAAGAGTGGGTGAGAGAGAGGGCTAAATAATAGAAGCAAAGGATAAAGAAATAGACCAAATATAAAATAGGAGAAGCGGGAAAATGTAGAAGTGGGAGAGAAGAAGAGGCATAGTACTAGAGAGAGGGACAAGGAGAGTGAGCGAGAGGAAGAGAGTTAAAAGGAGATTGGGAGAGAAAGAGAGAGAATTAGAGCAAGAGCATGAGAGAAGTAGAAAGGGAGAGTAAGATAAAGATGAGTGAGAGAGAGATAGAAAAGATAGAGAGGCATAAAAAAGAGAGTGAGATAGGGGAAGAGAAGAAAGAGACCTAGAGAGAGGGATAGGGAGAGAGAGGCAAAGTGAGAAAGAGAGAGAACTAAGGGGATTTAATGAGGAGGGAAAAAATGAGAGAGATAAGTGAAGGAGAGTTTGAGGTAACAATAAAAAAGGTGCAAGACTGAGACAAAGGATAGAGCTAGAGCGAGAAGAGTTGGAAGAGTGAGAGAGTCTGGAAGAAAGAGAGACATAGAGAATAGAGTGCTAAAGTGGGACAGAAAGATCACAAATGAGGGTGAGCAAAAAGGGAGGCAAAGAGAGTGAGAGCACAAGAGAAAGGGGAAGAGAGAGAAGAAGGGGTAGGGAGAGAGAGAGAAGAAGAAGTAGAGAGGGGGAGAGGGAGAGGACGAGGGAGCGAGGTTTAATAAGAGAGAGAGAGAGGAGAAAGGGAGAGAAAAAGGACAAGGAGAGAAAGATAGAGAGACTGATAGAGTAAAAGGAGAGAGAGAGGAAGAAATAGGAAATGATAGAAAAAGAGGGAGACAGAGATTGAGATAGATTTATAGAGAGAGCAAGAAAAGAGTCGGGATAGAGCTAGAAAGAGAGTAAAAGAGATGGAGATGATGAACGGGAGAGTGTGTGAAAAATAGAGAGAGCAAGAGACAAAGAGGGAGAGAGAGATAGAGCTCTCTCTCGTTCCCCTTCCCTCTCTCTCTCTCTTTCTCTCTCAATCTCACTCTCTTCTCTCGATTCTCTATTTATCTTTCCATCTCAGTCTCTCTCTTCTACTTCTCTCTTCTCTCTTCTCTCTTTATCTCTTATTATTCTCCTTTTATCTCCTCTTACTCTCTCATTATTTCTCTCTCTCCTTCTCACGCTTATTATCTCTCGTACTCTACATCTTCTCTCTTCCAAGCTCTTTATTCTTTTATCACTCACTCTCCCTCTCTTATTCTTTCCTTGCTCTCTGCTATCTCACCTCTTCTCTCGTTTCCATTTCTTTTCTCTCGTTCTTATCTCTTTTCATTTTCTCGTCTTCTTTGAACTTTATCTCTCACCTCCCTTCTCTCGCTCCCTTATTTCTCTTGCTCTTATCTCTCACTCACTTACTTTTTCTCTCCATCACTTTTTATTTCTCTCTCTCTCACTCACTCTTTCTCCCTCTCTCTTTCTCTTACACACTCTCTCTCCCTTTCTCCCTACAACTCTCACTCTTTCTCCCTCCCTCTCCCTCTTTTACACAGTCTCTTTCCCTCACTCTTCAACACCCTCTGACTAATCTCTCATTCTGAAAACTCTCCCGCTCTCGCCTCTATTTTCCTCCTTTTATCACATTATCTTTCCCACTCACAAATTATCTCTCTTCCTTTCTTTTCTCTTCCACTCTCTCTAGCACTCTTTTCTTATCTCACTTGCACCGACTCTCTTGCCTCTATCTCACTCTCACTATAACTCAACCACTCTCTTGCCCTCACCCTCTCTCACTATCTATCACCATGTCTTTCTATTTCTTCCTCTTTTTTTGTTTTTGCATCCCTCCCTCCTTTTCTCTCCTAGTTATCCTATTTCTTATTGTCTCTCCTTTTTTTTTACTATCACTCTCTTACTTTTTCCCCTGTCTCTCCGTCACTTCCATTATCTTCTCCCTCTCACTCTTCCCTTCCTCTCTCTCTCCCCTTCCTCTCTCTCTCCCCCTCTTACTCTATCACTTTCTTCCTCACTTTTTTTGCCCTCTCTCTTATTGTGTGTCTCTCTCACAAAAATTCTCTCTCTCCCTATTGCATAATTACTACCTTTAAATTCTCCCTCTTTCTTACTCCCTTTCAAATTCTCTTTCCCTCCCATAATTCCTCACACTCTCTGTCCCTCTCTTTGCCTCTCTGTTTCTCTCACTTTCCTCTTTCTTTTTCTCTCTATTGCTTTATCTCTCTAAATTTTTCTTCTCTTTTTTTCTTCTTTCACACTTTATTTCTCTTACTCACTTTTCACTATCTCGTTGCCCTTCTTGATCACTCTCTTGCTCTCTCTCTTAGAACTCTCTTGCACTCCCTTTCATTCTCATTTTTACTCTCTCCCTCTCCATCTCCATCTCTCTTTCTATCTTCTTATTTTTCTCTTTCACTCTATGTCTCATCTTCTCTCGCTTCTCTCCTGCTCTTAGCTTATATCTCTTATTATTTTCAGAATATCTAGTTCTTTTTACCCTCTCTCTCGCTATCATTATATAATTCTCTCTTTTACCCTCCTAACTCTCTCTCGCTCTAACTTTTTTTCTATATATCTCACTTTCACACACAAGCACACTCTATCTTACTCTCGCTTGTCTCTTATTCACTCTCTCGGTCTCTCTCTCACCCTCTTAGTCACTCTTTCTCACTGTCTAGTTTTCTTTCTTGCTCTCTCTCCTCCCACTCTTTCCCACCCTCCCTTTTAGTATCTCACTCGCTCCACGGTAGCTTCCCTTCCTCTCTCTCTCTCACTCTCTCCTGCTCCTTACGTCCTTATTCTACCTCCCACATTTTCTCTTCAACTCTTTTCTTACCTCCTTTCCCCTCTGCGCTTCTCTATCATCTTTTTCCCTTTATTTCTCTCCATTTTTCCTCTCTCTCCCCCTCTTTTGCTCCCACTCACTCTCCCTCCCTCTCTTGCTTTATCAACTCTCTCTAGCTCTTTCTCATTCACCCTCTCTCCCCCTCTCCTGCTCCTTCTATCATAATCTCCATACATCTCTCTATCACTCACTCTACCTTCCTCTCTCTCACACACACATTCTCTTTATCACTTTATTGCATTCGTCTTGCCTCTCCCTCCCATTCTCTGTTCCTCTCTTGCTCTCTCTTTTTCTCTCTCTCCTTACATCTCTCTTACTCTTACTCTCTCCCTCTCTACCTCCCTCTCACCTTTATCTTCCTCTCTCTCTTTCTCTCTAACACTTTATCTCTCTACCTCCCCTTATCTAACAACATCGCAACCTCCCTCTCTCTTTCTCTCTCCTTCTATCTCACTGCCGCACCTCTCTCTTGCTTGCTCTCACTTTTTCGATTGTTCTTCATTCTTTTCTCTGTATCTCTCTATCATACTCTCTATCCTCTTTCTCCCATCTTATCTCTCTCTCGCTCTCTCTACCACTATCTACCTCCTTTTACTCTTTCTCACCCATTATCTACATATCTTTATCTCTCTCATACTCTCTACCCTCGCTCTCTCTTCATAAATCTCTATCTCTCCCCCACTATCTACCCTCTCTCAGTCTCTCTTCACCCTTGTGCTTCTATCTCTCGCTTACTCTAACTCCCTTACGCTTTCCGCTTGCTATATTTTTTCTCTCCCACCCACCCTTTCTTTCTTTCTTGATATATGTTTCACTCTCCTTTTCTCTCTATCTTTTCCACTCAAATGTTCAAAGTTCTCTCTTTTTCTCTCCCTTTCTGGCCTCCCTCCCTCCCAATGTCTCTCTCGCTCCCACTTCTATCTTCCCTCTCTCTTTATCTCTCACTCTTACTTTCTTGCTCTTTCTTTCCCATCCCTACTTCAATACCTCTATCTCTCTCTTTCTCTCTATCACGTCCCTCCCTCGCTCCATTTCTCCTCTCTCTTTGTCTCTCTCCCTGCTCTTCTCTCCCTCTCTTACTCTCTTACTCACTATTTCTCCTTGACCCACTCTTGCTTTCGCTTCTCTCACTCTCTCTCCTCTCTCTACCACTCATGCTCTCTCTCTTTATCTCCCCACAAAACTTTATCTCTTACTCTCTTCATTCGCTCTTTCATCACTCTATTTTAAACTCTCTTTCACTCTCGTATTCTCTCTATTTTTTTATTTTTTCTTCTCACTGTGTCCCTCCCTCTCTCCCTCTTTCCTCTCTTTCTCCATCTCTCTCTACATGTTCTTACTCTCTCTTCCTTACTATTTCTCTCTCCCCTCTATTTTTCTCTCTCTGTCTCTCTCCCAATCTTTATCTCCCTTCCTCCCTCTCCCTCCCTCCCTCTAGGCCCACTCCCTCCCCACATTCCCTCTTCCACCCCATCCCTTCCTCTCTCTCCAACTATCACTTGCTTCTCTCGCTCTCATCTCTCTTTTTCTCTCTTCCGTACTCTATCTCTCTTCTCCCTCTTACTCTCTCTCACACTCTCTCCTGTTATTTATCTCTTCCTCTCTCTCTCCTCTTAGAAATTTCTAACTCTCTCTATATCTCTTTCTCCCTCTCTCGTCTCCACATCCTTAGCTTTATTTCTTTCCCTTTTCATCTCTTCCCTCCCTCTCTAAATATATTTTTTTCTCTCCCTCTCTTCATCTCTCTCAATCTCACCTTCTCCCCATATCTCTTTTTTATCTCTCTCTAGCTCTCTCGCACGTCTTCTTGCTCTCACTTTTCTCTCTCACTCTCCCACCCTCCATCTCTTTCTTGCTCTCATGCACATACACTTTCTCTATCCCTCTTGCTCTCCTTTCTTTCATTCCCTTCCTCCCTCCTATTTTGTCTCTCCCCATTTTTTGACTTCTATCTCTCTCTTTCTCTATCTCTCTTCCTCTCTTGCTCTATGTTTCACATCATTTTCTCTCTATCACTCACACACAAGAGCTTTATGTTTTATAACTCCCTCTCTCCCACACTTCCTTCTACTCTCTCTTCTCAAGCTCTCTCTTCACATGTTCTTTCTTCATATGCACTCTGATCTCTCTCTATTGCACCTCTTGCTCTTCCTTCTCTTTCTCATCTCTATCTACGCTCACTCCATCACTTTATCATTTCTTCTTTTAGTTTCTCTCTCTTTCTCCCTTCCATCCTCTCATGCCCTTCATCTCTCTCTTCCCTCTCTCTTACCACTTTATTCACTATTTCTCTTCTCTATATTCCTTTATGCCTCTCTCTCCCCCTCTCTCCTCCTCCCCCTTTTCACACTCTAACATTGTCCCATACTGTCTCCTCTTTATCTCGCACTCTCTATCCCTCCCTCTATTTCTCTTTCTCTCTCTCTTCTTTAGTTATTTATCTCGCTCTTTCTCCCTTTCTCTCTCCCTCACTCCCTCTTCTCTCTCGCTCTCTTCCCTCCTTATCATTTTATGTTCTCGATCTCTCAAATTAAGCATTTCACTCTTTCTAAAACTATTCTAATCTATATCTCCATTTATCCCTCCCTCTATCCTTAACAAACTACCTACATCTCTCTCTTTCTCGCTAAATCATCCCCTCCTTCCCTTTCTCTCTCTTTCTATTTCCGCTATCTTCATGTTCTCTCCATGTCTCTCTCCTTCTATTTCTAGCTCTTCCTCTCTTGCACTCTCACTCACTCTCCCTCCTTCACTCTCTCTCGCTCTCTCTCTCCTCTCTCTACTTCTCATGCTCTCTCTCTGATTATCCCCACCCTCATCTCTCGCTCTCTCTTCTCTTACTCTTTAATTTCTCTATTTTTTCTCTCTCTTTCACTCTCACATTTTCTCTACCTCTTTATTTTGCTATTCCTTCTCTCCCTCCCCTCTCTCTTTCCTCTTTTTTTCTCTCTCTACATCCTTCTTGCTTTCTTTCTCTATTATTATTACTCCCTCCTTTTTTCTCTCTCTATAATTCACAATCTCTATCCGCCTCCCTCTTTCTCTCCTCCACTCTCTCCCTCCCTCTCTCTCCCTTTCCTTCCTCTGTCTCCTTCTCTCATACTCCTCTTTCGCTCTCATCTCTCTCTTTCTCTCTCACTCTCTCTCTCTTTATTACTTCTCTCTCTCCCTTTCTCTCATACACTCTACCATCTCTATCTTTATCCGTCCTTAGCTCTATTTCTCACTATCTACCTCTCTTCTACTCCCTCACCTCTTGCTCTCTCTTTTCTCTCTCACACGTCCAACCTTCCTCTCTTCCTTTATCTCACATACACTCTCTATCTTTTTCTCTAGTGCTCCATATTTTATCTCTCCCTCCCTCTCCTTTCTCTATCTCTCTCCCTCTTGCTACACTTATCTATTCTTTTTCAGTCTCTCTTCCTCTCTTACTCTATGTTTTGCTCTACTAATCTCTCCATCTCTCCCAGTCAAGAGCTCTCTCATTTATCACTCCCCTTCTTGCTCCCACGCTTCTTTTCACTCTCTCTGATCTCTCTCTCTCTCTCTCTCTCTCTCTCTCTCTCGTGCATCTCTTGCTCCCTCTTCTCTCTTTCTCATCTCTTACTTCTTTCACTATCTCTCTTCCCTTACTCCCTCATCACTGTCATTTTTCTTTCTCTTCATCCCTCTCTCCCTTCCTTTCTCCCTTATGGTCTCTATTCTTTCCCTCCATCCGTCGCACTCTTTCCTCTTTCTTTCCTTTCACTTTAACTTCTTCTTCTCTCTCCCCATCTCTCCTTCTCTCTCACTGCCTCCCTCCTCTCAAATTTCTCACTCCTTTCACCTTGTCTATCTTTCCTTCTCTCCCTCTTCTCTCTTACATTCTCTCTTACCTTCTCTCTCTTCTGTTTGTTAACGCTCACTCTTCCACCCTCTTTTCTATCTTTCTCTCTCTATTACTATGCTCTCTCTTTCGCACTCTCTCTCTCCATCCCTCCCTCTCACTTTCCCCCACTTTTTCTCTCTTATATATATATATATATATATATATATATATATATATATATATATATATATATATATTTATCTTCATGTTACTCTCTCTTACACTATCCCTAGCTCTATCTCCATTTCTCTCTCCCTCCACTTCCCTCCCTTTCCCTCTTTCTCACTTTCTTCCTCAATCTCATACACATTCTCTCTTCCTTTCTCTCTCACTTTCTCTCTATCTCTCTCTCGCTTGCACTATCTCTCTGACATTCTCTTCTCTCTCAATTTATTTTCTCTCCATAACTGTCTCTTTTCTCTCATAAGCTCTACATAGCTTTCTATCTTTCTCCCTCTCTCACTCGCTCTTTCCACTACAATAGCTCCTTCTCTCCCTCACTCTCCCTCTTCATCTTTTTCTCATTTTATTTCCCTCTCTCTTGCTCTCTATATCACTTACTCTCCATCTTTTAATATCACTTCTCTTCTCTCACTCTCTCTGCTTTATCTTACTCTTAATTATCTCTCTTCCCATCTCTCTAACTCTTCTCTTATGTTCCCTCTCTTTCATTATTTGAATTTGACTATCTCTATCTCTTTTTTAATATTTATCTATATCATTGTTATTTCTATCTTCGTCTTAATCGTACTCTCACCATCTCTGCATCTTTATCTATCTTTGTTTTCTCTTCATCTCTATTTGTCTCACTCTTTCACTCTCTCTATTCTCTTAGCTTCACTTAACGTTCTCTCACACACTCTCTTTTGCTTACGCTCTCTATCTCTATTTCTCAACCCTCTCCTACTTATCTCTCCTCTCTCACTTACTCTCTCACTCTCTCCTTCTTTTTATGTCTCCCCCTTGCACTCTCTTTCTCTCTCTTCTCTCTCTTGCACTTCTTTCTCACTCTCTACATTTTTCTCTCCATGTCTAAATCACTCTCTTTCTCTCTCTTCCCTCTCTAGCTCTTCCCTTTCTCACCAACCTCTCTTATCTTTCTTTCTCGCATTATTTTTTTTCTTTTCTCTGACTCTTACGTCTCTCTTATCTCTATCTTTCTCTCCACCGCTCTCTTAAACTTTTCTTTCTCCATTTCTCTAACTCTCACTCTTTTAATCTTAGAGAATCGTTAAAGTGGGTGAGATAGAAGTAGAATCATAAAGAGTGCCAGAGAGATGGAGAAATGGAGATAGAGATAGGGAAGGTATTTTTGTGAGAGAGAGATATAGAAAGAGAGAGGGAGAGGGTGAGCCCACCAAAGAGAAATAAGGAAAGATAGACAAATCAAAAAAGAGAGAAATAGAGAGGATGAGTGAGAGAAAGGGTGAGAGAGATTTGAGTGAACAAGAGACTGTGTAAGAGAGAAATTGAGAGGGAGAATAGGGGAGAGAGATGAAGTGAAGTAGTGGAAGGGAGAGAGATTGAGAGATGTAGAGGAAGTGAGAGAGAAAGGAGGTGAATAAGAGAGAGATTAGAGAAGAGAGAGGGAAACAAAGGAAGAAGGAGAACAAATAAGTAAATACTATGAGAGAGCAAGGTAGGAGGGAGAGAAAAAATAGAGAAACAGATAGAGTTAGAGTGAGAGAAGAAGGGAGAGGTAATGAGAAAATGAGAGACGGAGAGGGTGGGAAGTATGGAAAGAGAGGGATAGATATTGAGAAAAAGGAAGAGATTGAGAGAGATAGATTGATTGATATAGAGTAATAGTGAGGGTAAGAGAGAAGAGTAAGAGGGAGAGAGAGCTACATAATAGGAGCAGAAGTATAGAGAGATAGACCAAAAAGAAAAGGGGAGAAGAGGTAGAGAAAATTGACATAATGCGAGACAGAGAGAGAGAAGGGGAGAAAGAAATGAAGAGGGAGGAGTTCAAAAAAGAGATTGGGAGAGACAGAGAGAATGAGAGTAAGGGGGAGAAAGATAGAGAAGAGTGAGAGGGAGAGATAAAAAAATAGAGATGGAAATAGATAAAGACTGAGAAAGGGTAAAATAAGAGAGAGTGAGAGATATTGAGCTTGGCAGAGAGAGTGTTAGGGAGAGGGAGTGTGGTGGAGATGGACCAAGTGAGAGGGTGTGTGAGATAAGGGAGAGGAAGGGAGAGAGAGAGAGATGCAAGGAGGGAAATATTGGGATGGGAAATGAAGATAGAGATATGGAAGGTGTACGTGTGAGAGAGAGTGAGAGAGCTAGATATTGACGGAGAAATAGTTTAAGAGATTGAGAGAAAGAAAGAGATGAGAGATAGGCGAGAGATAGAAGTAGAGAGTACGTGAAGGACAGAGAGAAAGAGGGAGTGAGGAGTGAGAGAGAGAAGGAGAGAGAAAGTGAGAGTGAGATAAAGAGATAAAGAGAGCGAGAGAGTGAGATAGAGAGAGAATGCTTTTGTGTGTAAGTGAGATGGAGAAAATTAAAAAAGAGATTGGGAGAGAAAGCGAGAGAATGAGAGAAAGTGAGAGAGAGAGAGAGAGAGAGAGATAGAAAGGAGGGAGTAATATATAGCAGAGTGAGATAGATAGAAAAAAGATAGAGACATAGAAAGAGAGATTGAGATAGGGCAACAAAAGGGAGAGTGAGACAAAGAAAGTAATTGAGATCTAGAGAGAGGGAGAGTCTGAGAGAGTGAGGTAGAGACATGTAGAGTGAGCAAGAGAGAGAGATAGGAAGATTTATTGAGGATGAGAGAAAGAGTGAGATAGAGGAAAGGAGAGAGAACCAGAGAGATAAGTGAAGGAGAAATTGATGTAAAATATAGGAAAGGTGTATGGGTGAGATAGACAGATAGAGAGAGAGAGAGAGAATGACAAGAGTGAGAGAGAGAGTGGAAGAAAGAGAGAGCCAAAGAAGAGAGAGCTAAAAGTGGGAGAGAGATATCACAATTGAGGGTGAGCAAAAAGGGAGGGGAAGAGAGTGAGTGCACGAGAGAAAGGGAAGAGAGAGAAGCAGGGGAGGGAGAGAGATAGAGAGGCAGTAGAAGAGAGAGGAGAGGAAGTGGGAGAGGGAGAGAGGAGCAGGGGAGGAAAAAAAGGAGGGAGAGGAAGATAGATAAAGATTCATAGAGTGGGAGAGAAGAAAATAAATGAAGAGAAAAGGAGATAGATGAAGAAAGAGGCAAAGATAGAGAGAAAGAGATAAAAAGTGATAGAAATTTTTTTTCAAAGAGTTCAAGAGAAATGTGGGGATAGGGAAAGAAAGAAAACACAAGAAGAAGGGATAGTCACAAGAGAGTGTGTGAAAAATGGAGAGAGGAAGAGAGGAAGAGAGAAAGAGGCAGAGATTAGAATTGGAGATATAAATAAGGTGTGAGTAAGAGAATCTGTGTGTGAGAGAGAAAGAGAGATGTTTGAGAAGTGTAAGAAGATTAAAAGTGATAGAGAGACATGGATAAGAGAGAGTGATAGTGGGAGCAAAGAGGATAAGAATAATAAAGTGGGCAAGATAGTGATAGAGAAAAAGAGAGAGTGAGAGGGAGAGAGAAGAAGAGTGAGCGAGAGAAGACAGAAGATAGAGATAGGTATAAGAAGTGAGGAAGAGTGAGGAGTGAGGGAGAGAAAGGGGAAGGAGAGAAAGAATGATAGACAGAAACGGAGAGGATAAATAAATAAAACTGAAAATGAGAGAGACTGAGAGAGGGTGAGGTTGGAGGGAGAGAGAGATAGAAGTATTGAGAAAGGGAAAGAAAGAGCAAAAGAAATTTATAGAGATATGTTTAGGGAGAGAGCAAGAGAGAGTAAGAGGGAGTGAGGAAGAAGTTGAAGAGAGTATAAGAGAGTATGTGAGAGAGAGGTTGGGAGAGGAGAGAGAGAAATTGAGAAAAGGAAGAAAAGAGAGCTTAGAGTTAGAGAAGAGAGAGATGGTAGGAGAGTCAAGGTAGCGAGAGAGCGAGTGAGCAAGATAGAAGAGAGAGATAGAGTGGTGGAGAGAGAGGGAAGGAGAGGGAAGGGATGAACATAGTGAGGGAGAGAGAGGAAGAGAGGGAAAAGAAGAGTGAAGAGGAAGAAGAGAAGAGGAGAATGAAAGGGAAGGAGGCTGAGGATTTATCCAAGTTTCTATTCACTATAGTTCACTCTCCCTCTATTTCTCACACTCTTATCTCCGTCTCCCCTCCTTCTCTATCTCTCTCCACTCCCTATCCCGATCTTTTCTATCTCTCTACCTCTCTCTTGATTTCTCACTGTCTCTCCCAAAATCTCTCTTAATTAATCTCTTCTCTATATTTCTCCTCTCACTCTTCTTTCTCTATATATCTAAATCTCGCTCTTTTTACCATTTTATCTCTTTCTTCCTCTCCCTATCCTACTCCCTCTCCCTCTTTGCGGTTGCACTCTCTGTCTCTCTTTTTGTATCTATCTCTCATCTTTCTCCCTCTGTTTTATCTATTTTATCTCTTCCTGCTCTCTTTTTTTGTCATTAATTCTCTTTCAATCATTTTTTCTTTCTCGCTCTCTTTGTAATATCTCTGACTGTTGTTCTCTCTCACTGACTCTCTTCCAAACACCAACAAATACTTTCATACCCTCTTTTGCCCACTCCTCCATCTCTAGCTCACTCTCTATCCTTTCCATGTCTCTCCCTCATAATCTCTATCTCACTACATCTCCCTCACTCTCATTTTACTTTTCTCCTAGCTCACTCCACAATTTTTTTTGCTCATATTTTTCTCTCTCTTTCTACTATCTCTCTCTTTTTCCTTTATCTCACTGAAAATAGAGTACAAGAGACTGAGAGAGTGTGTGTGAGAGAGAGGGAGGGTGAAAGGGAGAGCGAGAGAGAAGAGAAAGTAAGGGAAGAGTGAGGGAGATGGAGCAGGTGAGGGAGCAAGAGGGAGATTGAAAGAGGGAGATAAATGAAGAGAGATAAAAAGTGGGAGAGATTGAGAGAGAGTAGGGAAAAGGTTGACGATGAGAGAGATATAAAAAGGGAGAGAGAGGGTAGAGAGTAAAGAAAGAGGAGGGGATTGAGAGAGGGAGACAAGTGAGAGAGTGCGAGAGAGAGTGAGAGAGAAAAAATGTGAGTAAGCAAGAGGAGCGAGAGAGAGAGAAAAGAGAATGAGAGCAAGTTATAGAGGGGAAGAGAGGGAGGGAGTGAGAGAGAGAAAAAGAAAGTGATAAAGACTGATAAGAAGAGAGAATGCAGAGAGACAAAGAAAGAAAGGGGCATGTAGAGTGTGAGTAACAAAAAAAATAGAGAGTGAGAGATGATAGGATGGAATTGAGGGAGAAATGTGTAAGAAAGTGAGATAGAGATGGTAATAGAGTGGGAGGGAGATAACAAGCGAGAGAGAGATAGAGGTAGCGGGGAGAGCTAATATGAGAAAGAGGGGCGAAAGAGCAAAGAGGAGAGAGGAAGAGAGCTGCGGAGAGCTAAAAAAAGTAACAGAGGTATAGAAGAGAGAGAGTAAGGGAGGCAACAAGTAAGAGTGTGAGAAAGGGAGAGAAGAGAGAGAGTGAGAGAGTGAAGTAATTGGTAGCGAGATAGGCTGAGAGAGAGGGAGTAATAAAGTTAAAGTGTGAGAGATCATAAGATGGAGAAAGAGAGAAGGAGAGAGAGAGATAGAGGGAGTGGGAGGGTAAACAAAGAGAGAGCTAGAGGGAGAGGTGGGTAGAGATAGTGGAAGCAAAAAAAGGATGAGTTAGAGAGAGAGATAGAGAGAGAAAGGTAAAATAAGAGAGATACTAAGAAATAGAGACTTATAGAATGGAGGTATAATAAGAGAAGGTGAGAGGAGCAAGGGAGAGAAAGGGAGATGGAGAGAGAAAGAGAGAGACTGATAGAGTGGTGGATAACGATAAATAAAGAGAAAAGGAGAGAAAGGAAGAAATAGGAAAAGATAGAGAAAAAGGGAGAAAGAGATAAAGATAGATTTATAGAGAGTTCAAGAAAAGAGTGGGGATAAAGCAAGAAAGAGAGTATAAGCGAGAAGGATAAAGAACAAGAGAGTGTGTGAAAAATAGAGAGAGAAAGAGATAAAGAGGGAGAAAGTGGAGCAAGAGAGAGAGCTACACCCTCCCCCACTCTCTCAGTCTCTCTCATATTCATTTTTATTTCTTTCTCCCTCTCTCCCTTTCCCTCTCTCAGTCTCTCTTTCCCCTTTCTCTCCCACACTCCTCACTCTTCTTCACTTTTTATACCTATCTCTATCTCCTCTCTCTTCCTCCCTCTCACACACTCTTTTTCTCTATCACTATCATGCCCACTCTTTTTTTATTCTTATCCTCTCTCCTCCCACTATCATGCTCTCTTGTCCATGTCCCTCTATCACTTTTAATCTTCTCACTCTTCTATCTCTTCTCTCACATACCTTTCTTATCCATATCTCCAATTCTAATCCCTCCCTCTTTCTTTCTTCCACTCATCCGCATTCTCTCTTCCTGTCTTCTTTTTTCACACACTCTCTTGTTCACTATCCATCTAATCTTGTGCTCTCTTTCTTGCTCTATCCACACTCTTCTCTTGCTTTCACTTAAAAAATTTATCTCTATCACTTTGTCCCTCTTTCTCTTTATCTATGTCTCTTTCTTCCTCTCTCTCTCCTCTTCACTTTAATTATCTCCTTCTCTCCCACGATCAATCTCTCTTTATCTTTCTATTTCCCCCTCTTTTTCCCCATCCCTGCTCCTCTCTCCCTCTCCCTCTCTCTTCTACTGCATCTCTATCTCTCTCCCTCCCCCTTCTTCTCTCTCTTACTCTCACTCTCTTCCCCTCCCTTTTTGCTCACCGTCATTTATGATATATCTCTCCCACCATTAGCTCTCTTTTCTCCATCTCTTTCACTTTCTTCCACTTTTCTCTCGCTCTTGTCACTCTCTTTCTCTATCCCTCTTCCTCTTTCCCTCTCCCTAACACTCTCTCTTGCTCACTCTCCCTCTCCTACATCTCTATCAATTTCTTTGTCTCACTCTCTCTTTTGTTGACCTATCTCACACTCTAGTTCTATGTATCTCCATCTTTTTTTCAAACTCTCTCTCACGCTACTCTCTATTTCTCCCCCTTTCTATTTCTCTTGCTCTTGCTCTCATTCTCTCGCTTTGTCCGCCAATCTCCGTTTTTAACTCTCCCTCTCACTTACACACAAAAACATTCTCTCTCTTCCTTTATCTTTTTATCTCACTCTCATTTACTGTCTCCCTCTCTCTCACTCCTCTCCGTGCCTCATACTTCCCTCTCTCTCCCTCTCTCTCTTTCGTTCACTTACTCTCTGCTTCTCTCTCTCCTATCTCTCACCCTCTCTCTCTCTCTCTTGATCTCATACACTCTCTCTATGTCTATCTCTAGCTCTCTCACTCTCTCTCACATGCACCCCTTCCATATCTTTATCTATATACCCCTCCCAATATTTCCCTCCCTGCATCTCTCTCTTTCTCCCTTTCTTTCGATCATTACCTCTCCCTTTTTCTCTCACTCTCTCTATCCATTTCTCTCTTATTTCTATCCCTCTTGCCTTTCTCTCTCGCATATTTTACTTATCTGCTCTCCTTCTTCCTCTATTTACCTCTCTCTTCTCTCTCACTTCATCTACATCTCTCAATCTCTCTCTCCCTCTCACTTCCTCTACATCACTTCGTCTCTCTCTCTCTCCCTTATTCTCCCTCTCGATTTCTCTCTTACACACTCTCTTGTTTACTCAAATCTCTCTCACACTCGCCCTTTCTCTTTCTCTCTTTTTCTCTGTCTATCTTTCCTTCTCTCTCTTTTGTGGTCTTACTCTCTCCATCTCTCTTTTTATATCTCTCTCACATAAATACCTTCCCTATCTCTATCTCCATTTCTCCCTCTCTCTGGCACTCTTTATGATTCTACTTCTATCTCACTCACTTTCTCACTTTTCGAACTTACTCTCATCCTCAATATCTCTCTTTCTCTCTCACTCACTTATAATCTATCTATTTCTTATTATATCTCTCTCATTTTGGCTCTCCCTAGCTCTCTCTATTGTGCACTCTCTATCTATCTCTCTCCCTCCCCCTCTCTTTCTTCCTCTCTACCTCTGTTTCTTTCCTACTTCTCTCTATCTATCCTCCACTCAAGCTCCCCCACAATCTCCCTTTCCCCCTCCCTCTCTTCTTCTCACAATCTCTATCCCTCTCTTTTACTCTCTTGGTGTCACTCAGCCTTCATCTCTTTCTCCCTCTTTCTCACACACTTCTCTATTTCGCACTATTTTATCTCTCTCCCTCTCTCTAGCCCTTCTCTTTTCCGTACCATCTCTCTCCATGAGTTTCTCTTACAATCATTCACTTTATATCTCTCCTTTTTTATTTCTATCTCTTTTTCCCTTCAGACTTCATCTGTATCTTCTCTCTCTACCTCTCTTTTTCCCTCACCCTCTTAGTCACCCTCTCTCACTATCTTGAACACTCTCTCCCACTCTCTTTTGGTTATTTATCTCACTCTCTGTTATGCTCACTCACCCTCTATTCTCTCATTACCTATTTCTCCTTATTTATCTTGCTCTCTAACTCTCCCCCTTTCTTTATATCTATCTCACTCTCACTTTTTCTCTCTATCTCTCTCTTATCTTTTTTCTCTCTCTTATTGTTCTTTCTCTTTGTTCGCTCTTCCTCTCTCAAACACATTCTCTCTGCCTCCCACTCCCCCTCCCTTTCCTCCCTTTCTATCTTTCATGCTCCTATCACTCTCCTTCCCCCTCTCTTCTTACTCCCTCACAATCACTCTTTCACCCTCTCTCACAGCTTCACCATCTCTGTCTCAATTTCTCACTTATTGTTTATCTCTTTGTCTTCTTCCCTCCCTCTTTCTCTCTAGCTCTCACTCTCTTCCAAACACACTCTCCTTTCTTACCCTCAATCTCTAGCTCTCCCTCTACCTCACCATATGTATTTTTTTTATCTCTCTTACACTCTTTATTTTCTCTCTATCTTCCCCATCTTGCTCTCTCGTACATTCTCTTTATCTCTCTCTTTTATTTTCTCTCTACCTCCCTCTCTTTATCCCCCAATCTTTCCACAATATCTCTCAAGCTCTCTCACTCTCTTCTTCTCTCTTTCTCTCTCTATCATTCCCTTTCTCTATTTCCATTATTCACTCTTTATTTCTCTTTTTCCATCATTCCCTATTCCCCTCCATCTATCCTCTCTGCTTTTCTCTCTCTCTTTCTCTCAATCTCAATAACTCTCATAATTTTACTTTGAGACTCTTACTTGTTCTCTCTACCTCACTCTTTTCTTTCTCTCTCTCCCTCTCCATCTCATCACTCTCTAGCTACGGCATCCTCAATCTCTCTCCCACATTCCTCACTTTTCTCTCGCTCTTTATTATATTTCTCTTCCTCTTCCTTTCCCTTTATCGCACTACTATTCCATCTTTCTTCATCTCCCTTCCACTCTACACTATCTCTTTCATTCTTCACCTCTATATATCGCTCATTTTATCACACTCTCATTTTCTAGCTCTCTCTTTATCACTCTCTTCCGTCTCTCTCTCTCTCATTTTCTTTAATCTCCCATCTTTTATTCTCTCTCAATATTCAATACAAGGAATAAGCTGTATTGATATTGTCTATCCTCCCACTTTTTATAGTCAATCTTTTCACTCTTCTTGCTGATATTCTCTCTTTCTTTTTCATATTCTCTTTTGCTCTCTCTTATTTCTCCTTGATCTCTCTCATTCTCTCATTCTTCCCATCTCTATCATGATATCTTTCTACCTCTCTATATCAATCTTTTTCTTTCCTTCTAACTCACTCTCTATTCTCATGCTCTCTCTTGCTTTCTTTTCACTCTTCTCTCCAGCTCTTCTCTCTCTTATTCTCTCAATTTCCCTCTCTATATATCATTGACGCTCACACTCTCCTTTCTTCTCTCTTTTATCTCCTTCTCACTCTGTCTCTCCTTTGTCTTCCCCTTTGTCACTCACTTCCTCCCTTTCTTACACCACTCTATCTCCCCCCTCTTTCCTTCATTCTCTATACTATTACTTGGTCTCTTTCCTTCTGTCTACCTCAAACTCTCACTCTCTCTCCACCACATATACAAACGCTCTCTCCCTCTTTCCTCTTGCTCTCTGTTTTTATCTCTCTCTCAAACATTATCTCACTCCATTCTCCGTCTCTTTTTGCCTTTTTTTGTCTCTCTCTACCATCTTTATCTTTCTCCCTTGCTTTCACTCTCCCTTCTGCTACCTATCTACCTCTTTCTCTCTTTCGTCAACTATCTCCCCCTCTCTTTTTCCCTCCTATCACTCTCTCACCCTTCTCTCTTCTCCTACTCTCTTTTCTCCATGTCATTATATTTTTTGACTCTCCTTTTCTTCTTTCTATCTAGCTCTCACCCTTTCTATCTCTCCCCCATTTCTTCTAGCCCCTTCTCTCACCCATTCTCTTCATCCCTCTCTCCTTCTTTCTTACTCCCTTCTCTCTTCACATACCCTCTCTCTCATTTTATACCTACTACTCACTCTTTTTTTAATCTCTCTCTACTCTAACTCACTTCCACCCACTCAATCTATCTTTATTCTCATTACCTCTCTCATTTTTACTCTTTATTTAACTCTCTAACTCACTTTTGCAGCCCCTTCCTCCATCTCTGCCCTCACACCTCTCTTATCCACACTCTCTACCAGTTTCTCTTTTAAAATCCTTACCTCTCTATCTCTCACATCTTCTCTTACAGATTCTTTGATCTCTATCTTGCTTTTCCTCTATCTCTGTATTATGCTCTTTTCTCTCTCCTTCCCTCTCTTCCTCTTTCCCTCCCTTTTTGCTCACCTCTCTACCTCTTACTTACTCCCTCTCTTCTACTCTCCTCTCTTCGTCCCTCTCGCACTCCCTCACACCCTCTCCCATTTTCTATCTCCCACTCCTTTTACTTTTCTCTTTAGCCTATTATCTCTCTCCATCTTTATCTCTTGTTCCACCTTTTTTTTCAAATCCTTCCACTTTATTATTCCCACTCTCTCTATGTCTCTCTCCCACTTCCTTCACTCTCTCCCTCTCTCACGCTTCTCTTACTCATTGTTTTCTCTCTTTCTCTTACTTTCTTGCTCTCTCTCACTTTCATACCTCTCTTGCTTTCTCTGTCTCTCCTGAGCTCTCTCGTTCTCCCCTCTTCTTTCATTATCAACCTCTTTCTCCCATTGACTCTCCACCCTCCATCTATCTCTCTCTTGATTCATCGCTATCTCTGTCCCACTTTCTTACCCTTTCTATCTCAACTTTTCAATATTTCTTCCCTCTCTTCCTCTTTCTCCCACACTTTATCCTTCCCTCCATTCCACTCTATCTCTTTAGTGAGAATATATATATCTCTCCCTATCTAGCTTTTTTATCTCAACTCTCTCCCTCCCTCTCTCTCAGTCACTTTATCACTCTCATTCCCTTTCTCATATGTTCTCTCTCTTCACTAACTCTTCCTTATTGCCTTCTTGTTGTAGTTTGTCCCTCTCTATCATCCTCTCTATCCTCATGTCTCTCTCTATAGCTCTTTCTCCCTCTCCCTTGCTCTCACTCTTGCGCTCTCTCTTTCACTTTATGTACCTATTTCTCTCTCTCTCTCACTTTAACTCTGTCCTTTTGTCTCACCCTTGCACCTTTCTTTTCTTTATATAAAATTCTCATTCACTATCTCTCTGGTTTTCTCCCTCTATCTCACTCTTTAACTAAATCTTGCAAGTTCTCTCACTGCCTCTCTCTCTCATTCTCCCTATTTCAAGATCTCTCTCTCTCTCTCTCTTCCTTTTTTAGTCTTAGTTTATCTTCTCTTACCCTATCTCACTCTTTTTTCTATGTCTCTCCTTTTTTTACGATCTCTTTCTCTGTCTTCTCTTTCTTACTCCCCCTTCTTATCTCTCTCTCGCTCTTGCTCTCATTCTCTCTCTTTCTCTCCCAATCTCTTTTTTTAACTCTCTCCCTCTCGCTCTCTCTCTTTGTCCCTCTCTACTCAATCTCTACCTCTCTCAATCAATCTATCTCTACATTATCTCACTCACTCTCTCTCACTCTCAGTCTTATTCTCTTACTATTTAATCTCACTCCATTTTGTTCTCTCTTTCTCTTTCAATTTTGTCCTCTCTCCCTCACCCACTCTCTCATGTTGTCCCTCAATCTCCCTTTCTTCCTCATTCTCTCTTGCTATCTCTCTTACTCCCTCAAGCTTGCTCTTCTTCTTCCATCCCTCTCTATCTCCCACTCCCACTCTCCCTTACACACTAGCTCTCTCTTTTCCCCACTCCCACTCTCCCTTACACACTAGCTCTCTCTTTCTATAGAGAAGAGCGTGTGAGAATGATGGAGTGATAGAGTGAGAGAGGGCTAAAAGTGGGAGAGAGAGAGAGAGAGAGAGAGACAGAGATCACAAACGAGGGTGAGCAAAAAGGGGGGAAGAGAGTGAGCATAAGAGAAAGGGGATGAGAGAGAAGAAGGGGTAGGGAGAGAGAGAGAGAGGCAAAAGAAGAGAGGAAGATTGCGAGGAAGAGGGAGAGGGGAGCAAGGGAGAGAAAAAGGGATGAAGAGAGAGAAAGATAGACAGAGATTGTAGAGTGTGATATAAGGAGATAAATAAAGTGGAAAGGAGAGAGGGAAGAAAGAGACATATATAAAGAGAAAGAGGGTGAGCGAGAGAAGGACAAAGAAAGAATTATAAAGAGAGCAAGAGAAAAGTGTGGATAAAGAAAGAAAGAGAGTATAAGAGAGAGGAGAGAGAAGAAGGGTGAGCGACAGAGAGAAGTGAGAAAGAAGAAGTTTGGAGTGGAGAGAGGAGAGAGAGGGAGAGAAAAAGTGAGTGAGATAAAGACAGAAAGGGAGAGAGAATGTTTTTGTTTGTAAGTGAGAGATTGTGAGAGATGGATAGATAGTGAGAGAGGTTGAAAGAGAGAGAGATGGTAGAAGAGTGGGTGAGAGAGAGAGCTAAATAATAGAAGCAAAGGATAGAGAAATAGACCAAATATAAAATAGGAGAAGCGGGAAAATGTAGGAGAAGTGGGAGAGAAGAAGAGGCATAGTACTCGAGAGAGGGACAAGGAGAGTGAGCGAGAGGAAGAGAGTTAAAAGGAGATTGGGAGAGAAAGAGAGAGATTTAGAGCAAGAGCATGAGAGAAGTAGAAAGGGAGAGTAAGATAAAGATGAGTGAGAGAGAGATAGAAAAGATAGAGAGGCATAAAAAAGAGAGTGAGATAGGGGAAGAGAAGAAAGAGACCTAGAGAGAGGGAGAGGGAGAGAGAGGCAAAGTGAGAAAGAGAGAGAACTAAGGGGATTTAGTGAGGAGGGACAAAACGAGAGAGATAAGTGAAGGAGAGTTTGAGGTAACGATAAAAAAGGTGCAAGACTGAGACAAAGGACACAGTTAGAGCGAGAAGAGTTGGAAGAGTGAGAGAGTCTGGAAGAAAGAGAGACATAGAGAATAGAGTGCTAAAGTAGGACAGAAAGATCACAAATGAGGGTGAGCAAAAAGGGAGGCAAAGAGAGTGAGAGCACAAGAGAAAGGGGAAGAGAGAGAAGAAGGGGTAGGGAGAGAGAGAGAAGAAGAAGTAGAGAGGGGGAGAGGGAGAGGACGAGGGAGCGAGGTTTAATAAGAGAGAGAGGGGGGAGCAAGGGAGAGAAAAAGGACAAGGAGAGAAAGATAGAGAGACTGATAGAGTAAAAGGAGAGAGAGAGGAAGAAATAGGAAATGATGGAAAAAGAGGGAGACAGAGATAGAGATAGATTTATAGAGAGAGCAAGAAAAGAGTCAGGATAGAGCTAGAAAGAGAGTATAAGAGATGGAGATGATGAACGGGAGAGTGTGTGAAAAATAGAAAGAGCAAGAGACAAAGAGGGAGAAAGAGGAACAAGAGAGAGAGATAGAGCTCTCTCTCGTTCCCCTTCCCTCTCTCTCTCTTTCTCTCTCAATCTCACTCTCTTCTCTCGATTCTCTATTTATCTTTCCATCTCAGTCTCTCTCTTCTACTTCTCTCTTCTCTCTTCTCTCTTTATCAGTTATTATTCTCCTTTTATCTCCTCTTACTCTCTCATTATTTCTCTCTCTCCTTCTCACGCTTATTATCTCTCGTACTCTACATCTTCTCTCTTCCAAGCTCTTTATTCTTTTATCACTCACTCTCCCTCTCTTATTCTTTCCTTGCTCTCTGCTATCTCACCTCTTCTCTCAGTTTCCATTTCTTCTTCTCTGTTCTTATCTCTTTTTCATTTTCTGTCTTCTTTGAACTTTATCTCTCACCTCCCTTCTCTCGCTCCCTTATTTCTCTTGCTCTTATCTCTCACTCACTTTTTCTCTCCATCACTTTTTATTTCTCTCTCTCTCACTCACTCTTTCTCCCTCTCTCTTTCTCTCACTCTCTCTCTCTCCCTTTCTCCCTACAGCTCTCACTCTTTCTCCCTCCCTCTCCCTCTTTTACACAGTCTCTTTCTCTCACTCTTCAACACCCTCTGACTAATCTCTCATTCTGAAAACTCTCCCGCTCTCGCCTCTATTTTCCTCCTTTTATCACATTATCTTTCCCACTCACAAATTATCTCTCTTCCTTTCTTTTCTCTTCCACTCTCTCTAGCACTCTTTTCTTATCTCACTTGCACCGACTCTCTTGCCTCTATCTCACTCTCACTATAACTCAACCACTCTCTTGCCCTCACCCTCTCTCACTATCTATCACCATGTCTCTCTATTTCTTCCTCTTTTTTTGTTTTTTGCCTCCCTCCCTCCTTTTCTATCCTAGTTATCCTATTTCTTATTGTCTCTCCTTTTTTATTACTATCACTCTCTTACTTTTTCCCCTGTCTCTCTATCACTTCCATTATCTTCTCCCTCTCACTCTTCCCTTCCTCTCTCTCTCCCCTTCCTCTCTCTCTCCCCCTCTTACTCTATCACTTTCTTCCTCACTTTTTTTGCCCTCTCTCTTATTGTGTGTCTCTCTCACAAAAATTCTCTCACTCTCCCTATTGCATAATTACTACCTTTAAATTCTCCCTCTTTCTTACTCCCTTTCAAATTCTCTTTCCCTCCCATAATTCCTCACACTCTCTGTCCCTCTCTTTGCCTCTCTGTTTCTCTCACTTTTCTCTTTCTTTTTCTCTCTATTGCTTTATCTCTCTAACTTTTTCTTCTCTTTTTTTCTTCTTTCACACTTTATTTCTCTTACTCACTTTTCACTATCTCATTGCCCTTCTCGATCACTCTCTTGCTCTCTCTCTTAGAACTCTCTTGCACTCCCTTTCATTCTCATTTTTACTCTCTCCCTCTCCATCTCCATCTCTCTTTCTATCTTCTTATTTTTCTCTTTCACTCTATGTCTCATCTTCTCTCGCTTCACTCCTGCTCTTAGCTTATATCTCTTATTTTTTTCAGAATACCTAGTTCTTTTTACCCTCTCTCTCGCTATCATTATATAATTCTCTCTTTTACCCTCCTAACTCTCTCTCGCTCTAACTTTTTTTCTATATATCTCACTCTCAAACACAAGCACACTCTATCTTACTCTCAGTTGTCTCTTATTCACTCTCTCAGTCTCTCTCTCACCCTCTTAGTCACTCTTTCTCACTGTCTAGTTTTCTTTCTTGCTCTCTCTCCTCCCACTCTTTCCCACCCTCCCTTTTAGTATCTCACTCGCTCCCACAGTAGCTTCCCTTCCTCTCTCTCTCTCATTCTCTCCTGCTCCTTACTTCCTTATTCTACCTCCCACATTTTCTCTTCAACTCTTTTCTTGCCTCCTTTCCCCTCTGCGCTTCTCTATCATCTTTTTCCCTTTATTTCTCTCCCTTTTTCCTCTCTCTCCCCCTCTTTTGCTCCCACTCACTCTCCCTCCCTCTCTTGCTTTATCAACTCTCTCTAGCTCTTTCTCATTCACCCTCTCTCCCCCTCTCCTGCTCCCTCTATCATAATCTCCATACATCTCTCTATCACTCACTCTACCTTCCTCTCTCTCTCTCTCTCACATTCTCTTTATCACTTTATTGCACTCTTCTTGCCTCTCCCTCCCATTCTCCGTTCCTCTCTCTTGCTCTCTCTTTTTCTCTCTCTCCTTACATCTCTCTTACTCTTACTCTCTCCCTCTCTACCTCTCTCTCACCTTTATCTTCCTCTCTCTCTTTCTCTCTAACACTTTATCTCTCTACCTCCCCTTATCTAACAACATCGCAACCTCCCTCTCTCTTTCTCTCTCCTTCTATCTCACTGTCGCACCTCTCTCTTGCTTGCTCTCACGTTTTCGATTGTTCTTCATCCTTTTCTCTATATCTCTCTATCATACTCTTTATCCTCTTTCTCCCATCTTATCTCTCTCTCGCTCTCTCTACCACTATCTACCTCCTGTTACTCTTTCTCACCCAATATCTACATATCTTTATCTCTCTCATACTCTCTACCCTCGCCCTCTCTTCATAACTCTCTCTCTCCCCCCCCACTATCTACCCTCTCTCAGTCTCTCTTTACCCTTGTGCTTCTTTCTATCTCTCGCTTACTCTAACTCCCTCATGCTTTCTGCTTGCTATATTTTTTCTCTCCCACCCACCCTTTCTTTCTTTCTTGATATATGTTTCACTCTCCTTTTCTCTCTATCTCTTCCACTCGAATGTTCAATGTTCTCTCTTTTTCTCTCCCTTTCTGGCCTCCCTCCCTCCCAATGTCTCTCTCACTCCCACTTCTATCTTCCCCTCTCTCTTTATCTCTCACTCTTACTTTCTTGCTCTTTCTTCCCCATCCCTACTTCAATACCTCTATCTCTCTCTTTCTCTCTATCACGTCCCTCCCTTGCTCCATTTCTCCTCTCTCTTTCTCTCTCTCCTTGCTCTTCTCTCCCTCTCTTACTCTCTTACTCACTATTTCTCCTTGACCCACTCTTGCTTTCGCTTCTCTCACTCTCTCTCCTCTCTCTACCACTCATGCTCTCTCTCTTTATCTCCCCACAAAACTTTATCTCTTACTCTCTTCATTCGCTCTTTCATCAATCTATTTTAAACTCTCTCTCACTCTCATATTCTCTCTATTTTTTTATTTTTTCTTCTCACTGTGTCCCTCCCTCTCTCCCTCTTTCCTCTCTTTCTCCATCTCTCTCTACATGTTCTTACTCTCTCTCCCTTACTATTTCTCTATCTCCCTCTATTTTTCTCTCTCTGTCTCTCTCCCAATCTTTATCTCCCTTCCTCCCTCTCCCTCCCTCCCTCTAGGCCCACTCCCTCCCCACATTCCCTCTTCCACCCCATCCCTTCCTCTCTCTCCAACTGTCATTTGCTTCTCTCGCTCTCATCTCTCTTTTTCTCTCTCCCTTACACTATCTCTCTTCTCCCTCTTGCTCTCTCTCACACTCTCTCCTGTTATTTATCTCTTCCTCTCTCTCTCCTCATCTCTCTATCAAAATCTCTATCCTCTTAGAAATTTCTAACTCTCTCTATATCTCTTTCTCCCTCTCTCGTCTCCACATCCTTAGCTTTATTTCTTTCCCTTTTCATCTCTTCCCTCCCTCTCTAAATATATTTTTTTCTCTCCCTCTCTTCATCTCTCTCAATCTCACCTTCTCCCCATATCTCTCTTTATATCTCTCTCGCTCTCTCGCACGTCCTCTTGCTCTCACTTCTCTCTATCACTCTCCCACCTCCATCTCTTTCTTGCTCTCATGCACATACACTTTCTCTATCCCTCTTGCTCTCTTTTCTTTCATTCCCTTCCTCCCTCCTTCTATTTTGTCTCTCCCCATTTTTTGACTTCTATCTCTCTCTTTCTCTATCTCTCTTCCTCTCTTGCTCTATGTTTCACATCATTTTCTCTCTATCACTCACACACAAGAGCTTTATGTTTTATAACTCTCTCTCTCCCACACTTCCTTCTACTCTCTCTTCTCAAGCTCTCTCTTCACATGTTCTTTCCTCATATGCACTCTAATCTCTCGCTCTAGCACCTCTTGCTCTTCCTTCTATTTCTCATCTCTATCTTCGCTCACTCCTTCATCACTTTATCATTTCTTCTTTTAGTTTCTCTCTCTCCCTCCCTTCCATCCTCTCATGCCCTTCATCTCTCTCTTCCCTCTCTCTTACCGCTTTATTCACTATTTCTCTTCTCTATATTCCTTTATGCCTCTCTCTCCCCCTCTCTCCTCCTCCCCCTTTTCACACTCTAACACTCTCCCATACTGTCTCCTCTTTATCTCGCACTCTCTATCCCTCCCTCTATTTCTCTTTCTCTCTCTCTCTTCTTTAGTTATTTATCTCGCTCTTTCTCCCTTTCTCTCTCCCTCGTACCCTCTTCTCTCTCGCTCTCTTCCCTCCTTATCATTTTATGTTCTCGATCTCTCAAATTAACCATTTCACTCTTTCTAAAACTATTCTAATCTATATCTCCATTTATCCCTCCCTCTATCCTTAACAAACTACCTACATCTCTCTCTTTCTCGCTAAATCATCCCCTCCTTCCCTTTCTCCCTCTTTCTATTTCCGCTATCTTCATGTTCTCTCCATGTCTCTCTCCTTCTATTTCTAGCTCTTCCTCTCTTGCACTCTCACTCACTCTCCCTCCTTCACTCTCTCTCGCTCTCTCTCCTCTCTACTTCTCATGCTCTCTCTCTGATTATCCCCACCCTCATCTCTCGCTCTCTCTTCTCTTACTCTTTAATTTCTTTATTTTTTCTCTCTTTCACTCTCACATTTTCTCTACCTCTTTATTTTGCTATTCTTTCTCTCCCTCCCCTCTCTCTTTCCTCTTTTTTTCTCTCTCGACATCCTTCTTGCTTTCTTTCTCTATTATTATTACTCCCTCCTTTTTTCTCTCTCTATAATTCACAATCTCTATCCGCCTCCCTCTTTCTCTCCTCCACTCTCTCCCTCCCTCTCTCTCCCTTTCCTTCCTCTGTCTCCTTCTCCCATACTCCTCTTTCGCTCTCATCTCTCTCTTTCTCTCTCACACACTCTCTCTCTTTATTACTTCTCTCTCTCCCTTTCTCTCATACACTCTACCATCTTTATCTTTATCCGTCCTTAGCTCTATTTCTCACTATCTACCTCTCTTCTACTCCCTCACCTATTGCTCTCTATTTTCTCTCTCACACGTCCAACCTTCCTCTCTAACTTTCACTCACATACACTCTCTATCTTTATCTCTAGTCCTCCATATTTTATCTCTCCCTCCCTCTCCTTTCTCAATCTCTCTCCCTCTTGCTACACTTATCTATTCTTTTTCTGTCTCTCTTCCTCTCTTACTCTATGTTTTGCTCTACTAATCTCTCCATCTCTCCCAGTCAAGAGCTCTCTCATTTATCACTCCCCTTCTTGCTCCCACGGTTCTTTTCACTTTCCCTGATTTCGCTCTCTCTCTCTCTCTCTCTCTCTCTCTTGCATCTCTTGCTCTCTCTTCTCTCTTTCTCATCTCTTACTTCTTTCACTATCTCTCTTCCCTTACTCCCTCATCACTGTCATTTTTCTTTCTCTTCATCCCTCTCTCCCTTCCTTTCTCCCTTGTGGCCTCTATCTCTTTCCCTCCATCCGTCGCACTCTTCCCTCCTTCTCTCCTTTCACTTTAACTTCTTTTTCTCTCTCCCCATCTCTCCTTCTCTCTCACTGCCTCCCTCCTCTCAAATTTCTCACTCCTTTCACCTTGTCTATCTTTCCTTTTCTCCCTCTTCTCTCTTACATTCTCTCTTACCATCACTTATCTTTCTCTCTCTTATGTTTGTTAACGCTCACTCTTCCACCCTCTTTTCTATCTTTCTCTCTCTATTACTATGCTCTCTCTTTCGCACTCTCTCTCTCCATCCCTCCCTCTCACTTTCCCCCTCGTTTTCTCTCTTATATATATATATATATATATATATATATATATATATATATATATATATATATATATATATATATATATATATCTATTTATCTTCATGTTACTCTCTCTTACACTATCCCTAGCTCTATCTCCATTTCTCTCTCCCTCTACTTCCCTCCCTTTCCCTCTTTCTCACTTTCTTCCTCAATCTCATACACATTCTCTCTTCCTTTCTCTCTCACTTTCTCTCTATCTCTCTCTCGCTTGCACTTTCTCTCTGACTTTCTCTTCTCTCTCAATTTATTTTCTCTCTCCATAACTCTCTCTTTTCTCTCTTAAGCTCTACATAGCTTTCTATCTTTCTCCCTCTCTCACTCGCTCTTTCCACTACAATAGCTCCTTCTCTCCCTCACTCTCCCTCTTCATCTTTTTCTCATTTTCTTTCCCTCTCTCTTGCTCTCTATATCACTTACTCTCCATCTTTTAATATCACTTCTCTTCTCTCACTCTCTCTGCTTTATCTTACTCTTAATTATCTCTCTTCCCATCTCTCTAACTCTTCTCTTATGTTCCCTCTCTTTCATTATTTGAATTTGACTATCTCTCTCTCTTTTTTAATATTTATCTATATCATTGTTCTTTCTATCTTCGTCTTAATCTTACTCTCACCATCTCTGCATCTTTATCTATCTTTGTTTTCTCTTCATCTCTATTTGTCTCGCTCTTTCACTCTCTCTATTCTCTTAGCTTCACTTAACGTTCTCTCACACACTCTCTTTTTCTTGCGCTCTCTATCTCTATTTCTCAACCCTCTCCTACTGATCTCTCCCCTCTCACTTGCTCTCTCACTCTCTCCTTCTTTTTATGTCTCCCCCTTGCACGCTCTTTCTCTCTCTTCTCTCTCTTGCACTTCTTTCTCACTCTCTACATTTTTCTCTCCATGTCTAAATCACTCTCTTTCTCTCTCTTCCCTCTCTAGCTTATCCCTTTCTCACCAACCTCTCTTATCTTTCTTTCTCGCATTATTTTTTTTTCTTTTCTCTGACTCTTACGTCTCTATTATCTCTATCTTTCTCTCCACCGCTCTCTTAAACTTTTCTTTCTCCATTTCTCTAACTCTCAATCTTTTAATCTTAGAGAATCGTGAAAGTGGGTGAGATAGAAGTAGAATCATAAAGAGTGCCAGAGAGAAGGAGAAATGGAGATAGAGATAGGGAAGGTATTTGTGTGAGAGAGAGATATAGAAAGAGAGAGGGAGAGGGTGAGCCCACCAAAGAGAAATAAGGAAAGATAGACAAATCAAAAAAGAGAGAAATAGAGAGGATGAGTGAGAGAACAAATAGAGAGGATGGGTGAGAGAGATTTGAGTAAACAAGAGACTGTGTAAGAGAGAAATTGAGAGGGAGAATAGGGGAGAGAGATGAAGTGAAGTAGTGGAAGGGAGAGAGATTGAGAGATGTAGAGGAAGTGAGAGGTGAATAAGAGAGAGAGGAGAGAAGAGAGAGGGAAACAGAGGAAGAAGGACAACAAATAAGTAAGTACTATGAGAGAGCAAGGTAGGAGGGAGAGAAAAAATAGAGAAACGGATAGAGTGAGAGTGAGCAAAGAAGGGAGAGGTAATGAGAAAATGAGAGACGGAGAGGGTGGGAAGTATGGAAAGAGAGGGATAGATATTGAGAAAAAGGAAGAGATTGAGAGAGATAGATGGATTGATATAGAGTAATAGTGAGGGTAAGAGAGAGAAGAGTAAGAGGGAGAGAGAGCTACATAATAGGAGCAGAAGTATAGAGAGATAGACCAAAAAGAAAAGGGGAGAAGAGGTATAGAAAATTGACATAATGCGAGACAGAGAGAGAGAAGGGGAGAAAGAAATGAAGAGCGAGGAGTTCAAAAAAGAGATTGGGAGAGACAGAGAGAATGAGAATAAGGGGGAGAAAGATAGACAAGAGTGAGAGGGAGAGATAAAAAAAATAGAGATGGAAATAGATAAAGACTGAGAAAGGGTAAAATAAGAGAGAGTGAGAGATATTGAGCTTGGCAGAGAGAGTGTTAGGGAGAGGGAGTGTGGTGGAGATGGACCAAGTGAGAGGGTGTGTGAGATAAGGGAGAGGATGGGAGAGAGAGAGAGATGCAGGGAGGGAAATATTGGGATGGGAAATGAAGATAGAGATATGGAAGGTGTACGTGTGAGAGAGAGTGAGAGAGCTAGATATTGACAGAAAAATAGTTTAAGAGATTGAGAGAAAGAGAGAGATGAGAGATAGGCGAGAGATAGAAGTAGAGAGTACGTGAAGGACAGAGAGAAAGAGGGAGTGAGGAGTGAGAGAGAGAAGGAGAGAGTAAGTGAGAGTGAGATAAAGAGATAAAGAGAGCAAGAGAGTGAGATAGAGAGAGAGAATGCTTTTGTGTGTAAGTGAGATGGAGAAAATTAAAAAAGAGATTGGGAGAGAAAGCGAGAGAATGAGAGAAAGTGAGAGAGAGAGAGAGATAGAAAGGAGGGAGTAATATATAGCAGAGTGAGATAGATAGAAAAAAGATAGAGACATAGAAAGAGAGATTGAGATAGGGCAACAAAAGGGAAAGTGAGACAAAGAAAGCAAGTGAGATCTAGAGAGAGGGAGAGTCTGAGAGAATGAGGTAGAGACATGTAGAGTGAGCAAGAGAGAGAGATAGGAAGATTTATTGAGGATGAAAGAAAGAGTGAGATAGAGGAAAGGAGAGAGAACCAGAGAGATATGTGAAGGAGAAATTGAGGTAAAATATAAGAAAGGTGTATGTGTGAGATAGACAGATAGAGAGAGAGAGAGAATGACAAGAGTGAGAGAGAGTGGAAGAAAGAGAGAGCCAAAGAAGAGAGAGCTAAAAGTGGGAGAGAGATATCACAATTGAGGGTGAGCAAAAAGGGAGGGGAAGAGAGTGAGTGCATGAGAGAAAGGGAGGAGAGAGAAGCAGGGGATGGAGAGAGATAGAGAGGCAGTAGATGAGAGAGGAGAGGAAGAGGGAGAGGGAGAGAGGAGCAGGGGAGGAAAAGAAGGAGGGAGAGGAAGATAGATAGAGATTCATAGAGTGGGAGAGAAGAAAATAAATAAAGAGAAAAGAAGATAGATGAAGAAAGAGGCAAAGATAGAGAGAAAGAGATAAAAAGTGATAGAAAAAATTTTTCAAAGAGTTCAAGAGAAAAGTGGGGATAGGAAAAGAAAGAAAACACAAGAAAAAGGGATAGTGACAAGAGAGTGTGTGAAAAATGGAGAGAGGAAGAGAGGAAGAGAGGATGAGAGAAAGAAGCAGAGATTAGAATTGGAGATATAAATAAGGTGTGGGTAAGAGAATCTGTGTGTGAGGGAGAAAGAGAGATGTTTGAGAAGTGTGAGAAGATTAAAATTGATAGAGAGACATGGATAAGAGAGAGTGATAGTGGGAGCAAAGATGATAAGAATAATAAAGTGGGCAAGGTAGTGATAGAGAACAAGAGAGAGTGAGAGGGAGAGAGAAGAAGAGAGAGCGAGAGAAAGCAGAAGATAGAGATAGGTATAAGAAGTGAGGAAGAGTGAGGAGTGAGGGAGAGAAAGGGGAAGGAGAGAAAGAATGATAGACAGAAACGGAGAGGATAAATAAATAAAACTGAAAATGAGAGAGACTGAGAGAGGGTGAGGTTGGAGGGAGAGGGAGATAGAAGTATTGAGCAAGGGAAAGAAAGAGCAAAAGAAATATATAGAGATATGTTTAGGGAGAGAGCAAGAGAGAGTAAGAGGGAGTGAGGAAGAAGTTGAAGAGAGTATAAGAGAGTATGTGAGAGAGAGGTCGGGAGAGGAGAGAGAGAAATTGAGAAAAGGAAGAAAAGAGAGCTTAGAGTTAGAGAAGAGAGAGATGGTAGGAGAGTCAAGGTAGCGAGAGAGCGAGTGAGCAAGATAGAAGAGAGAGATAGAGTGGTGGAGAGAGAGGGAAAGATAGGGAAGGGATGAACATTGTGAGGGAGAGAGAGGAAGAGAGGGAAAAGAAGAGTGAAGAGGAAGAAGAGAAGAGGAGAAAGAAAGGGAAGGAGGCTGAGGATTTATCCAAGTTTCTATTCACTATAGTTCACTCTCCCTCTGTTTCTCACACTCTTATCTCTGTCTCCCCTCCTTCTCTACCTCTCTCCACTCCCTATCCCGATCTTTTCTATCTCTCTACCTCTCTCTTGCTTTCTCACTGTCTCTCCCAAAATCTCTCTTAATTAATCTCATCTCTATATTTCTCCTCTCACTCTTCTTTCTCTATATATCTCAATCTCGCTCTTTTTACCATTTTATCTCTTTCTTCCTCTCCCTCTCCTACTCCCTCTCCCTCTTTGCGGTTGCACTCTCTGTCTCTCTTTTTGTATCTATCTCTCATCTTTCTCCCTCTGTTTTATTTATTTTATCTCTTCCTGCTCTCTTTTTTTGTCATTAATTCTCTTTCAATCATTTTTTCTTTCTCGCTCTCTTTGTAATATCTCTGACTGTTGTTCTCTCTCACTGACTCTCTTTCAAACACCCACAAATACTTTCCTACCCTCTTTTGCCCACTCCTCCATCTCTAGCTCACTCTCTGTCCTTTCCATGTCTCTCCCTCATAATCTCTATCTCACTACATCTCCCTCACTCTCATTTTACTTTTCTCCTAGCTCACTCCTCAATTTTTTTTGCTCATATTCTTTCTCTCTCTTTCTCTCTATCTCTCTCTTTTTCCTTTATCTCACTGAAAATAGAGTACAAGAGACTGAGAGAGTGTGTGTGAGAGAGAGGGAGGGTGAAAGGGAGAGCGAGAGAGAAGAGAAAGTAAGGGAAGAGTGAGGGAGATGGAGCAGGTGAGGGAGCAAGAGAGAGATTGAAAGAGGGAGATAAATGAAGAGAGTTAAAAAGTGGGAGAGATTGAGAGAGAGTAGGGAAAAGGTTGACGATGAGAGAGATATAAAAAGGGAGAGAGAGGGTAGAGAGTAAAGAAAGAGGAGGGGATTGAGAGAGGGAGACAAGTGAGAGAGTGTGAGAGAGAGTGAGAGAGAAAAAATGTGAGTAAGCAAGAGGAGATAGAGAGAGAGAGAGAAAAGAGAATGAGAGCAAGTTATAGAGGGGAAGAGAGGGAGGGAGTGAGAGAGAGAAAAAGAAAGTGATAAAGAGTGATAAGAAGAGAGAATGCAGAGAGACAAAGAAAGAAAGGGGGCATGTAGAGTGTGAGTAACAAAAAAAATAGAGAGTGAGAGATGATAGGATGGAATTGAGGGAGAAATGTGTAAGAAAGTGAGATAGAGATGGTAATAGAGTGGGAGGGAGATAACAAGCGAGAGAGAGATAGAGGTAGAGGGAGAGCTAATGTGAGAAAGAGGGGAGAAAGAGCAAAGAGGAGAGAGGAAGAGAGCTGCGGAGAGCTAAAAAAAGTAACAGAGGTATAGAAGAGAGAGAGTAAGGGAGGCAATAAGTAAGAGTGTGAGAAAGGGAGAGAAGAGAGAGAGTGAGAGAGTGAAGTAATTGGTAGCGAGATAGGCTGAGAGAGGTAGTAATAAAGTTAAAGGGTGAGAGATCATAAGATGGAGAAAGAGAGAAGGAGAGAGAGAGATAGAAAGAGTGGGAGGGTAAACAAAGAGAGAGCTAGAGGGAGAGGTGGGTAGAGATAGTGGAAGCAAAAAAAGGATGAGTTAGAGAGAGAGATAGAGAGAAAGGTAAAATAAGAGAGATACTAAGAAATAGAGACTTATAGAATGGAGGTATAATAAGAGAAGGTGAGAGGAGCAAGGGAGAGAAAGGGAGATGGAGAGAGAAAGAGAGAGACTGATAGAGTGGTGGATAACGATAAATAAAGAGAAAAGGAGAGAAAGGAAGAAATAGGAAAAGATAGAGAAAAAGGGAGAAAGAGATAAAGATAGATTTATAGAGAGTGCGAGAAAAGAGTGGGGATAAAGCAAGAAAGAGATTATAAGCGAGAAGGATAATGAACAAGAGTGTGTGAAAAATAGAGAGAGAAAGAGATAAAGAGGGAGAAAGTGGAGCAAGAGAGAGAGCTACACCCTCCCCCACTCTCTCAGTCTCTCTCATATTCATTTTTATTTCTTTCTCCCTCTCTCCCTTTCCCTCTCTCAGTCCTCTTTCCCCTTTCTCTCCCACACTCCTCACTCTTCTTCACATTTTATACCTATCTCTATCTCCTCTCTCTCCCTCTCTCTCACACACTCTTTTTCTCTATCACTATCTTGCCCACTCTTTTTTTATTCTTATCCTCTCTCCTCCCACTATCATGCTCTCTTGTCCATGTCCCTCTATCACTTTTAATCTTCTCACTCTTCTCTCACATACCTTTCTTATCCATATCTCCAATTCTAATCCCTCCCTCTTTCTCTCTTCCACTCGTCCTCATTCTCTCTTCCTCTCTTCTTTTTTCACACACTCTCTTGTTCACTATCCATCTAATCTTGTGCTCTCTTTCTTGCTCTATCCACACTCTTCTCTTGCTTTCACTTAAAAATTTATCTCTATCACTTTGTCCCTCTTTCTCTTTATCTATGTCTCTTTCTTCCTCTCTCTCTCCTCTTCACTTTAATTATCTCCTTCTCTCCCACGATCAATCTCTCTTTATCTTTCTATTTCCCCCTCTTTTTTCCCATCCCTGCTCCTCTCTCCCTCTCCCTCTCTCTTCTACTGCATCTCTATCTCTCTCCCTCCCCCTTCTTCTCTCTCTTACTCTCACTCTCTTCCCCTCCCTTTTTGCTCACCGTCATTTGTGATATATCTCTCCCACCATTAGCTCTCTTTTCTCCATCTCTTTCTCTTTCTTCCACTTTTCTCTCGCTCTTGTCACTCTCTTTCTCTATCCCTCTTCCTCTTTCCCTCTCCCTAACACTCTCTCTTGCTCACTCTCCCTCTCCTACATCTCTATCGCTTTCTTTGTCTCACTCTCTCTTTTGTTGCCCTATCTCACACTCTATTTCTATGTATCTCCATCTTTTTTTTCAAACTCTCTCTCTCACACTACTATCTATTTCTCCCCCTTTCTATTTCTCTTGCTCTTGCTCTCATTCTCTCGCTTTGTCCGCCAATCTCCGTTTTTAACTCTCCCTCTCATTTACACACAAAAACATTCTCTCTCTTCCTTTATCTTTTTATCTCACACTCATTTACTCTCTCCCTCTCTCTCACTCCTCTCTGTGCCTCATACTTCCCTCTCTCCCCCTCTCTCTCTTTCGTTCACTTACTCTCTGCTTCTCTCTCTCCTATCTCTCACCCTCTCTCTCTATGTCTATCTCTAGCTCTCTCACTCTCTCTCACATGCACCCCTTCCATATCTTTATCTATATACCCCTCCCAATATTCCTCTCCCTGCATCTCTCCCTCTCTCCCTTTCTTTCGATCTTTATGTATCCCTCTTTCTATCTCACACACCCTCTCATTTCCTCTCTCTTCACCTCACTCTCTCTCCTTAGCACTCTCTTTGCCTAGCTCAATATCTCTCACTCTCTTCTTTTACCCTCTCTCAGTCCTCTATATTTCCATCTCTATTTTTTTCTATCTCTCGCTCTCTCGATCTTCTCTATCTTTCTATCTCTCTCTCTCTCTTACTCTCATTCTCCCTATTTCTCCCAATCCCTTATTTGAACTCCTCAATCTTCATCTCTCTTCCCCTTCTCTCTCTATCTCACATAATTTCTATTTTCTCTATCTCTTCTCCCATCTTTTTGGTCTATCTCACCATACTTCTGCTCCTATTGTGTAGCTCTCTCTCCATCTTACTCTTCTCTCTCTTACACCCTCACTATCACTCTATATCAATCCATCTATCTCTCTCTCTCCCTTTTTCTCAATCTCTCTCCATCTCTTTCCATCCCTCACACCCTCTCCATCTCTCTCATTTTCTCATTACCTCTCCCTTTTTCTCTCACTCTCTCTATCCATTTCTCTCTTATTTCTATCCCTCTTGCCTTTCTCTCTCGCATATTTTACTTTTCCGCTCTCCTTCTTCCTCTATTTACCTCTCTCTTCTCTCTCACTTCATCTACATCTCTCAATCTCTCTCTCCCTCTCACTTCCTCTACATCACTTCGTCTCTCTCTCTCTCCCTTATTCTCCCTCTCGATTTCTCTCTTACACACTCTCTTGTTTACTCAAATCTCTCTCACACTCACCCTTTCTCTTTCTCTCTTTTTCTCTGTCTATCTTTCCTTTTTTTCTCTTTTGTGGTCTTACTCTCTCCATCTCTCTTTTTATATCTCTCTCACATAAATACCTTCCCTATCTCTATCTCCATTTCTCCCTCTCTCTGACACTCTTTATGATTCTACTTCTATCTCACTCACTTTCTCACTTTTCGAACTTACTCTCATCCTCAATATCTCTCTTTCTCTCTCACTCACTTATAATCTATCTATTTCTTATTATATCTCTCATTTTAGCTCTCCCTAGCTCTCTCTTTTGTGCAATCTCAATCTGTCTCTCTCCCTCCCCCTCTCTTTCTTCCTCTCTACCTCTGTTTCTTTCCTACTTCTCTCTATCTATCCTCCACTCAAGCTCCCCCCCAATCTCCCTATCCCCCTCCCTCTCTTCTTCTCACAATCTCTATCCCTCTCTTTTACTCTCTTGGTGTCACTCAGCCTTCATCTCTTTCTCCCTCTTTCTCACACACTTATCTATTTCACACTATTTTATCTCTCTCCCTCTCTCTAGCCCTTCTCTTTTCCGTACCATCTCTCTCCATGAGTTTCTCTTACAATCATTCACTTTATATCTCTCCTTTTTTATTTCTATCTCTTTTTCCCGTCGACTTCATCTCGTATCTTCTCTCTCTACCTCTCTTTTCCCTCACCCTCTTAGTCACCCTCTCTCACTATCTTCGAACACTCTCTCCCACTCTCTTTTGGCTATTTATCTCACTCTCTGTTATGCTTACTCACCCTCTATTCTCTCATTACCTATTTCTCCTTATTTATCTTGCTCTCTAACTCTCCCTCTTTCTTTATATCTATCTCACTCTCACTTTTTCTCTCTATCTCTCTCTTATCTTTTTTCTCTCTCTTATTGTTCTTTCTCTTTGTTCGCTCTTCCTCTCTCAAACACATTCTCTCTGCCTCCCACTCCCCTCCCTTTCCTCCCTTTCTATCTTTCATGCTCCTATCACTCTCCTTCCCCCTCTCTTCTTACTCCCTCACAATCACTCTTTCACCCTCTCTCACAGCTTCACCATCTCTGTCTCAATTTCTCACTTATTGTTTATCTCTCTGTCTTTTTCCCTCCCTCTTTCTCTCTAGCTCTCACTCTCTTCCAAACACACTCTCCTCTCTTACCCTAAATCTCTAACTCTCCCTCTACCTCACCATATGTATTTTTTTATCTCTCTTACACTCTTTATTTTCTCTCTATCTTCCCCATCTTGCTCTCTCGTACATTCTCTTTATCTCTCTCTTTTATTTTCTCTCTACCTCCCTCTCTTTATCCCCCAATCTTTCCACAATATCTCTCAAGCTCTCTCACTCTCTTCTTCTCTCTTTCTCTCTCTATCATTCCCTTTCTCTATTTCCATTATTCACTCTTTATTTCTCTTTTTCCAACATTCCCTATCCCCCTCCATCTATCCTCTCTGCTTTTCTCTCTCTCTCTCTCAATCTCAATAACTCTCATAATTTTACTTTGAGACTTAGTTGTTCTCTCTACCTTACTCTTCTCTCTCTCTCTCTCCCTCTCCATCTCATCACTCTCTAGCTACGGCATCCTCAATCTCTCTCCCACATTCCTGACTTTTCTCTCGCTCTTTATTATGTTTCTCTTTCTCTTCCTTTCCCTTTATCGCACTACTATTCCATCTTTCTTCATCTCCCTTCCACTCTACACTATCTCTTTCGTTCTTCACCTCTATATATCGCTCATTTTATCACACTCTCATTTTCTAGCTCTCTCTTTATTACTCTCTTCCGTCTCTCTCTCTCTCTCTCATTTTCTTTAATCTCCCATCTTTTATTCTCTCTCAATATTCAATACAAGGAATAAGCTGTATTGATATTGTCTATCCTCCCACTTTTTATAGTCAATCTTTTCACTCTTCTTGCTGATATTCTCTCTTTCTTTTTCATATTCTCTTTTGCTCTCTCTTATTTCTCCTTGATCTCTCTCATTCTCTCATTCTTCCCATCTCTATCTTGATATCTCTCTAACTCTCTATATCAATCTTTTTCTTTCCTTCTAACTCACTCTCTATTCTCATGCTCTCTCTTGCTTTCTTTTCACTCTTCTCTCCAGCTCTTCTCTCTCTTATTCTCTCAATTTCCCTCTCTATATATCATTGACGCTCACACTCTCCTTCCTTCTCTCTTTTATCTCCTTCTCACTCTGTCTCTCCTTTGTCTTCCCCTTTGTCACTCACTTCCTCCCTTTCTTACACCACTCTATCTCCCCCCTCTTTCCTTCATTCTCTATACTATTACTTGGTCTCTTTCCTTCTGTCTACCTCAAACTCTCACTCTCTCTCATCCACATATACACACGCTCTCTCCCTCTTTCATCTTGCTCTCTATTTTTATCTCTCTCTCAAACATTATCTCACTCCATTCTCCGTCTCTTTTTGCCTTTTTTTGTCTCTCTCTACCTTCTTTATCCTTCTCCCTTGCTTTCACTCTCCCTTCTTCTACCTATCTACCTCTTTCTCTCTTTCGTCAACTATCTCCCCCTCTCTATTTCCCTCCTATCACTCTCTCACCCTTCTCTCTTCTCCTACTCTCTTTTCTCCATGTCATTATATTTTTTGACTCTCCTTTTCTTATTTCTATATAGCTCTCACCCTTTATATTTCTCCCCCATTTCTTCTAGCCCCTTCTCTCACCCATTCTCTTCATCCCTCTCTCCCGCTTTCTTACTCCCTTCTCTCTTCACATACCCTCTCTCTCATTTTATACTTACTACTCACTCTTTTTTTAATCTCTCTCTACTCTAACTCACTTCCACCCACTCAATCTATCTTTATTCTCATTACCTCTCTCATTTTTACTCTTTATTTAACTCTCTAACTCACTTTTGCAGCCCCTTCCTCCATCTCTGCCCTCACACCTCTCTTATTCACACTCTCTACCAGTTTCTCTTTTAAAAATCCTTACCTCTCTATCTCTCACATCTTCTCTTACAGATTCTTTGATCTCTATCTCGCTTTTCCTCTATCTCTGTATTATGCTCTTTTCTCTCTCCTTCCCTCTCTTCCTCTTTCCCTCCCTTTTTGCTCACCTCTCTACCTCTTACTTACTCCCTCTCTTCTACTCTCCTCTCTTCATCCCTCTCGCACTCCCTCACACCCTCTCCCATTTTCTATCTCCCACTCCTTTTACTTTTCTCTTTAGCCTTTTATCTCTCTCCATCTTTATCTCTTGCTCCACCTTTTTCTTTCAAATCCTTCCACTTTATTATTCCCACACTCTCTATGTCTCTCTCCCACTTCCTTCACTCTCTCCCTCTCTCACTCTTCTCTTACTCATTGTTTTCTCTCTTTCTCTTACTTTCTTGCTCTCTCTCACTTTCATACCTCTCTTGCTTTCTCTGTCTCTCTCGAGCTCTCTCGTTCTCTCCTCTTCTTTCATTATCAACCTCTTTCTCCCATTGACTCTCCACCCTCCATCTATCTCTCTCTTGATTCATCGCTATCTTTGTCCCACTTTCTTGCCCTTTCTATCTCAACTTTTCAATATTTCTTCCCTCTCTTCCTCTTTCTCCCACACTTTATCCTTCCCTCCATTCCAATCTCTCTCTTTAGTGCGAATATATATATCTCTCCCTATCTAGCTTTTTTATCTCAACTCTCTCCCTCCCTCTCTCTCAGTCACTTTATCACTCTCATTCCCTTTCTCATATGTTCTCTCTCTTCACTAACTCTTCCTTATTGCCTTCTTGTTGTACTTTGTCCCTCTCTATCATTCTCTCTATCCTCGTGTCTCTCTCTATAGCTCTTTCTACCTCTCCCTTGCTCTCACTTTTGCGCTCTCTCTTTCACTTTATGTACCTATTTCTCTCTCTCTCACTTTAACTCTGTCCTTTTGTCTCACCCTTGCACCTTTCTTTTCTTTACATAAAATTCTCATTCACTATCTCTCTGGTTTTCTCCCTCTATCTCACTCTTTAACTAAATCTCACAAGTTCTCTCACTGCCTCTCTCTCGCATTCTCCCTATTTCAAGAGATCTCTCTCTCTTCCTTTTTTAGTCAGTTTATCTTCTCTTACCCTATCTCACTCTTTTTTCTATGTCTCTCCATTTTTTACGATCTCTTTCTCTGTCTTCTCATTCTTACTCCCCCTTCTTATCTCTCTCTCGCTCTTGCTCTCATTCTCTCTCTTTCTCTCCCAATCTCTTTTTTTAACTCTCTCCCTCTCGCTCTCTCTCTTTGTCCCTCTCTCGTACTATGCCTCTTCTTCTCTCCCGCTTCTCTTACTTTATCTCTCTCACTATGTGTCTTCTCTCACACTTCTCTTATTTTCTATTTGGTTTATCTCTCTACGCTTTGCTCCAATTATGTAGCTCTTATCTCACCCACTCTCCCGCCTCCTCTCTCACTCTGTTTTAACCTCTCTCACTATCTACCCATCTCTCACTATCTCTCACTCACACACAAGAACATTCTCTCTCTCTTTCTCTCTTTATCCTACTCTCACTTCTTCTCTCTCTCTCTCTACCTCATACTTCCTCTCTCTCTCTCCCTCTTTCTCTCTATCTCTCATGTACTCTCTACTTTTCTCTTTCCTCTCTCACCTCTATCTCCCACTCTCTTGATCTCTTTCTCTTTCTCTTTCACCCTGTTGTTCTTTCTATATATTCTCTAGTCCTATCATCTAGTTCTTTCTATATATTCTCTCTTTCTCCCTCTCTTTCTTTTCCACACACACACCTTCCATATCTCTATCTTTATTTCCCTTACCTATATTTCCCTCCCGCAATACTTCTCTCTCTCTCTCTCTCTCTCTCTCTCTCTCATTTTTCATCCTTCTCCCAATCTCACACACCCTGTCGCTTGCTCTCTCTCTTACTCTCTCACCCTAGAGCTCTCTTTGTCTAGCTTACTGTCTCTCACTCTCTTGTCTTACTCGCTCTCATTCTCTCTCCATTTCCATCTCAATTTTCTGTATCCCTCTCCTCTCTCACTCTTCTCTATCTTTCTCCTCACTTTCTATCTCTCTCTCTTACTATTATTCTCATTCTCTTTCTTTCTATCCCAATCTCATTTTTGAACTCCTCACTCTCCATCTCTCTTTCCCTCATGCTCTCTCTCTTTGTTTCCCTCTCGTATTATGTCTATTCTTTTTTACCTCTTCTCTGATTTTATATTTGTCTATCTCTATACTTTGCTCCTACTATGTAGCATTCTCTCTCTCACCATCACCATCAATCTCTATCTATCTCTCTCTATCTCTCCCTTTTTCTCTCTATCTCTCCCTCTTACTTTCTCATTTTCTTTCTACTTGCATGTTATGTTCTCTCTTCCTCAAGCACATACTCACTGTCTTTTAGTATTCACACAAGCACACACACTCTCTCTCTTTTGCCTTCTCTCTTTGCTCTCTCTCTCACCATCATTCACACACTCTCTCACACATTCTCTCTCTTTTTTCTCGCTCTCTACTTCTCACCGTCACTCGCCACCTCTCTCACTCTATTTTTTACCCCATCTCTAATTTGATATTTCTTTATTTATTTATATCTCTCCCTTTCTCTCCTTCTCACTCACTCACTCTTCTTTCTCCCTCCTCTCTTTCATTTTTTCACTCTCATTCTGTCTCTTTTTCAACATTCCCTCTCTCCTTATTTATCTGCCTTACTTTCTCTTATCACCTCCCTTTCTCAAGCATGCACTCTCTCTTACTCTTTTCTTTTTTCCTCTCTCTCTCTCTCTCTCCCACACAAACACACACACAAACTCCATCTCACACTCCTTTCTCTTGCTTGCTTGCTCTCTCCATCTCTCTTCTATCTTTTGCTCTCACTCTGCCTCACTATCTCTGTATCTCTCTCTTTATCTCTCATTATCTATTTATCTCTTTATTTGCCCTCCCTTTATCCCTTTCCTTTTTCTGCTTTATCTATCCTACCCCTTTTCTCACTCCCTTCTCTTATCATTTCTCTCTCGACTCCTCTCTCTCTCTCTCTGTCTCACTTCCTATAGGCCCCATCTTCTCTTTATTGCTCTCCTCTCTCTATTCCCCTACATCTTTCTCAAACTCTCTCTCCCCCACACTTCTCACTCCTCTCTCACCCTCTATTTTCTATGTTTCTCATTCATTCACTCTTTCTCACTCTTCTCGTTGGCACTCACTTTCTCACCTCACACTCTCTCTTACTCTCTCTCTCTCTCTCACTCTCTATCTCTCTCCCATTTCTTCCTCCCTCTCCAACTCTCCCTCCCACTCTCCCTCTATAGCTCACATAATCTTGATCACTCTTTCTCTTTCTCTCTCTCGATCAAACATTATCTCTTTATCACTTTCTCTCCCTCTCTCTCACTCTCTTGTTCTCCCCCTCAACTTTGCTTACTCCATATTTTCTTCTCTGCTCTCTATCTCCTCTATCTCCCTCTCATCACATCTCTCTCTCTCGTTCTCTTGCTTTCAATCTCTCACAATGTTTCTATTATTCTATCTCTCCCTCATTTTTTTCTCTCTTCATCTCGGTCACCCTCTTTATCAACGACATTCTCTTACTCTCTCTTCTCTCACTCATACATCCCTCTGTCACACTCACTCACTTTCTTCTCTCATTCTTTGTTATTTCTCTCACTATCCCACTTATTGCTCTCTTACCCACTTTCTCTAACACTTTCTCTCCTCTTTCTCTCTTTTGTCATATCTCTCTATCTTCATATCTATTTTTTTCTCTATCCATGCTACCTCTCTCACTTACGCGTTCCTTCGTCTCTCCAGAATTCATCTCCCCCTCCATCTCACTCTAACTCTCCATCTCTTCCTTTCTCCCTTTCTTCTTCTCTCTCTCTTTCACTGTCTCTTGTCTCACTCTCTCTCCCTACTTTTGACACACAAGCATTCTCTCTTAATCTCTATCTTTTGTTTCTCCCTTTCACCCTCTCTTCACTCGCTTGCTTGCACTCTCTCTCTCTCCCTCACTCTATCTATATAAATATCTCTCTTGTTTTTTAAATTTAACCACCTTTTTGTCTCCCTCTCCCTCCCTCCCTCTCTTCCTCTTCCACTCTCATTTTGTTCTCTTTTTCTCTCCCTTCCTCTATTCTTCTTTTTTTACTTTCTCTCACCCGCTCTCTCCGACTTTTCTCTATCCCTCTCATTTCCTCTATCCCGCTCCCTTTCTCTTTCCCTACCTCACTTTTGCTCTCTCTCCCACTTTCTTTCACTCTCCCTCTCCTTCTCTCTTCTCCATATCTCTCCTCTTTCAACTCTATCATTACTCTCCCTCTCTATGGATTTCTCACTCTAACTCTCTGCATCTCTCATTCTCTTTATCCCTCTCAACTTTTTTTTATCTCAATATCTTTCTCCCTCTTTCTTCGTCCCTCTCCCTCTTTCTTCTTCCTTCCCTCTATCTCTCATATAATCTTGGTCACTCTATCTCGCACTCTCTAGATCTTTCTCACTCGCTCTATTTTTATCACTCTCTATATTGATCTACCTCTTTTATCTATCTCTCTCACTCTTATCTACCTTGACCTTCCTCTATCTCTATATTTGTCTCAATATCTCTCTTACTCTTTTATAACTCTCTCTCTGTCCTTCTTCTCTCACTCTATCTTTAATCTCTCCCTTTGCTCCCACTCTCTTGCTCTCTCTCATCCTATTTGTCTCCCTCTCTCTACTCGATCTCTACCTCTCTCAATCAATCTTTCTCTCTACATTATCTCACTCACTCTCTCTCACTCTCAGTCTTATTCTCTTGCTATTTAATCTCACTCTATCTTGTTCTTTCTCTCTCTTTCAATTTTGTCCTCTCTCCCTCACCCACTCTCTCATCTTGTCCCTCAATCTCCCTTTCTTCCTCATTCCCTCTTGCTATCTCTCTTACTCCCTCTAGCTTGCTCTTTTTCTTCCATCCCTTTCTATCTCCCACTCCCACTATCCCTTACACACTAGCTCTCTCTTTCTCCCACTCCCACTCTCCCTAACACACAAGCTCTCTCTTTCTATAGAGAAGAGCATGTGAGAATGATGGAGTGATAGAGTGAGAGAGAGATAAAGTGGGAGAGAGAGAGAGAGAGAGAGAGATCAAATGAGGGTGAGCAAAAAGGGGGGAAGAGAGTGAGCATAAGAGAAAGGGGATGAGAGAGAAGAACGGGTAGGGAGAGAGAGAGGCAAAAAGAGAGGGAGATTGAGAGAAAGAGGGAGAGGGGAGCAAGGGAGAGAAAAAGGGATGGAGAGAGAGAAAGATAGATAGAGATTGTAGTGTGTGATATAAGGAGATAAATAAAGTGGAAATGAGAGAGTGAAGAAAGAGACATATAAAGAGAAAGAGGGAGAAGGATAAAGAAAGAATTATAAAGAGAGCAAGATAAGAGTGTGGATAAAGAAAGAAAGAGAGTATAAGAGAGAGGAGAGAGAAGAAGGGTGAGTGACAGAGAGAAGAGAGAGAGAAGAAGTTTGAGGTAGAGAGAGGAAAGAGGGAGAGAAAAAGTGAGAGTGAGATAAAGAGAGAAAGGGAGAGAGAATGTTTTTGTTTGTAAGTGAGAGATTGTGAGAGATGGATAGATAGTGAGAGGTTGAAAGAGAGTGAGAGATGGTAGAAGAGTGGGTGAGAGAGAGCCAAAATAATAGAAGCAAAAGGATAGAGAAATAGACCAAATAAAAATAAGAGAAGCGGGACAATGTAGGAGAGTGGGAGAGAAGAAGAGACATAGTACGAGAGAGAGGGACAAGGAGAGAGAGTGAGATGGAGGGAGTTAAAAGGAGATTGGGGGAGAAAGAGAGAGAATTAGAGCAAGAGCAAGAGAGAAGTAGAAAGGGGGAGTAAGATAAAGATGAGTGAGAGAGAGATAGAAAAGATAGAGAGGCATAAAAAAGAGAGTGAGATAGGGCAAGAGAAGAAAAAGACGTAGAGAGAGGGAGAGGTAGAGAGAGGCAGAGTGAGAAAAAGAGAGAACTAAGGAGATTTAGCGAAGAGGGACAAAATTAGAGAAATAAGTGAAGGAGAGTTTGAGGTAACGATAAAAAAGGTGCAAGACTGAGACAAAAGGACAAAGTTAGAGTGAGAGAGAGTGAGAAGAGTGAGAGAGTGTGGAAGAAAGAGAGACATAGAGAATAGTGCTAAAATGGGAGAGAAAGATCACAAATCAGGGTGAGCAAAAAGGGAGGCAAAAGGAGTGAGAGCACAAGAGAATGGAGAAGAGAGAGAGGAAGGGGTAGAGAGAGAGAGAGGAAGAAGTTGAGAGGATGAGAGGGAGAGGGAGCAAAGTTAATAAGAGATAGAGAGAGGAGCAAGGGAGAGAAAAAAGATGAGGAGAGAGAAAGATAGAGAGACTGATAGAGTAAAAGGAGAGAGAGGAAGAAATAGGAAAAGATAGAGAAAGAGGGAGACAGAGATAGAGATAGATTAATAAAGGAGCAAGAAAAGAGTCGGGATAGAGCTAGCAAGAGAGTCTAAGTGATGGGGATAATGAACAAGAGATTGTGTTAAAAATAGAGAGAGCAAGCGACAAAGAGGGAGAAAGAGGAACAAGAGAGAGAGATAGAGCTCTCTCTCATTCCCTTTCTCTCTCTCTCTCTCTTTCTCTCTCAATCTCACTCTCTTCTCTAAATTCTCTATTTATCTTTCCATCTCAGTCTCTCTCTTCTACTTCTCTCTTCTCTCTTCTCTCTTTGTCTCTTGTTATTCTCCTTTAATCTCCTCTTACTCTCCCATTCTCTCTCTCTCCTTCTCACGCTTATTATCTCTCGTACTCTACATCTTCTCTCTTCCAAGCTCTTTATTCTTTTATCACTCACTCTCCCTCTCTTATTCTTTTCTTGCTCTCTCCTATCCCACCTCTTCTCTCAGTTGCCATTTCTTCTTCTCTGTGCTTATTTCTTTATCATTCTCTGTCTTCTTTGAACTTTATCTCTCACCACCCTTCTCTCGCTCCCTTATCTCTCTTGCTCTTATCTCTCGTTCAGTTACTTTTTCTCTCCATCACTTTTTATTTCTCTCTCTCTCTCTCTCACTCTTTCTCCCTCTCTCTTTCTCTCACTCTCTCTCTCTCTCCCTTTCTCCCTACAACTCTCAATCTTTCTCCCTCTCTCTCCCTCTTTTACCACTCTCTTTCCCTCACTCTTCAACACCCTCTAACTAATCTCTCGTTCTGAAAACTCTCCCGCTCTCACCTCTATTTTCCTCCTTTTATCACATTATCTTTCCCACTCACAAATTATCTCTCTCCCTTTCCTATCTCTTCCACTCTCTCTAGCACTCTTTTTCTTATCTCACTTGCACCCACTCTCTTGCCTCTCTCTCACTCTCACTATAACAAATCCACTCTCTTGCCCTGACCCTCTCTCAATATCTATTGCCATTTCTCTCTCTTTCTTCCTCCTTTTTTGTTTTTTTGCCTCCCTCCCAACCTCCCTCTCTCGCACTCTCTCTTTTCTGTGTCTCTTTCTCTCTCCTTCTATCTCACTATAGCACATCTCTCTTGCTTCTCTCACTTTTTCGATTGTTCTTCATTCTTATCTTTATCTCTCTATCATACTCTCTATCCTCTTTCTCACATCTTATCTCTCTCTCGCTCTCCCTACCACTATCTACCTCCTTTTACTCTTTCTCACCCTTTATCTACATATCTTTTTCTCTCTCATACTCTCTACCCTCACTCTCTCTTCATAACTCTCTCTCTCTCCCCCACTACCTATCCTCTCTTAGTCTCTCTGCACCCTTGTGCTTCCTATTATCTCTCTCTTAATCTAACTCCCTCACCCTTTCCTCTTGCTATCTTTTTTCTCTCCCACCCACCGTTTCTTTCTTTCTCGATATATGTTTCACTCTCCTTTTCTCTCTATCTCTCCCACTCAAATGCTCAATTTTTTCTCTTTCTCTATCCTTTTCTTGCCTCCCTCCCTCCCAATGTCTCTCACTCCCACCTTTATCTTCCCTCTCTCTTTATCTCTCACCCTTACTTTCTTGCTCTTTTTTTCCCATCCCTACTTCACTACCTCTATCTCTCTCTTTCTTTCTATCACTTCCCTCCCTCACTTCATCTCTCCTCTCTCTTTGTCTCTTTCCCCCTTCTACTCTCCCTCTCTTACTCTCTTACTCACTATTTCTCCTTCACCCATTCTTGCTTTCTCTTCTCTCACTCTCTCTCCCCTCTCTACCACTAGTGCTCTCTCTCTTAATCTCGCCACAAAACTTTATCTCTTATTCTCTTCATTCGCTCTTTCATCACTCTATTTCACACTCTTTCTCACTCTCGTATTCTCTCTATTTTTTTATTTTCTCTTCTCACTATGTCCCCCCTTTCTCCCTCTTTCCACTCTTTCTACATCTCTCTCTATATCTTCTTACTCTCTCTCCCTTACTATTTCCCTCTCTCCCTCTATTCTTCTAGCTCTGTCCCTCTCCCAATCTTTCTCTACCTTCCTCCCTCTCCCTCCCTTCCCTCTCGGCCCATCTCCCTCCCCACATTCCCTCTTTCACCCCATCCCTCCCTCTCTCTCCAACTGTCACTTGCCTCTCTCGCTCTCATCTTTCTTTTTCTCTCTCCCTTACTTTATTTCTCTTCTCCCTCTTGCTCTCTCACACTCTCTCCTGTTATTTATCTTTTCCTCTCTCCCTCATCTCTCTATCAAAAGCTCTATCCTCTTAGAAATGTCTAACTCTCTCTATATCTCTTTCTCCCTCTCTCATCTCCACGCCCTTAGCTTTATTTATTTCTCTTTCCATCTCTTCCCTCCCTCTCTAAATATATTTTTCTCTCCCTCTCTCCATCTCTCTGAATCTCACCTTCTCCCCATATCTCTCTTTATCTCTCTCTCGCTCTCTCGCACGTCCTCTTGCTCTCACTTTTCTCTCTCACTCTCCCACCCTCCATCTCTTTCTTGCTCTCATGCACACACACTGCCTCTATTCCTCTTGCTCTCTTTTCTTTAATTCCCTTCCTCCCTCCTTCTATTTTGTCTCTCTCTCTTTCTCTATCTCTCTTCCTCTCTTTCTCTATGTTTCACTTCATTTTCTCTCTATCACTCACACACAAGAGCTTTATGTTTTATAACTCCCTCTCTCCCACACTTCCTTTTACTCTCTCTTCTCATGCTCTCTCCACACGTTCTTTCTTCATATGCACTCTGATCTCTCTTGCACCTCTTGCTCTTCCTTCTCTTTCTCATTTCTCTTTTCGCTCACTCCTTCATCACTTTATCATTTCTTCTTTTAGTTTCTCTCTCTCCCTTCCATCCTCTCATGCCCTTCATCTCTCTCTTCCCTCTCTCTTACCACTTATTTCACTATTTCTCTTTTATATTTGCTCTCCTTTATGCCCCTCTCTCCCCCTCTCTCCTCCCCCTTTTCACACTCTCACACTCTCCCATATTGTCTCCTCTTTATCTCTCACTCTCTATCCCTACCTCTATTTCTCTCTCTCTTCTTTAGTTAATTATCTCGCTCTTTCTCACTTTCTCTCTCCCTTGCTCCCTCTTCTCTCTCGCTCTCTTCCCTCCTTATCATTTTATGTTCTCGATCTCTCAAATTAACCATTTCACTCTCTCTAACACTATTCTAATCTATATCTCTCTCTCTTACACTATCCCTAGCTCTATCTCTATTTCTATCTCCCTCTATTTCCCTCCCTTTCCCTCTTTCTCTCTTTCTTCCTCAATCTCGTACACATTCTCTATTCCTTTCTCTCTCACTTTCTCTCTATCTCTCTCTCACTTGCACTATCTCTCTGACTTTCTCTTCTCTCTCAATTTATCTTCTCTCTCCATAACTCTTTCTTTCCTCTCTTAGGCTCTACATAGCTTTCTATCTTTCTCCCTCTCTCACTCGTTCTTTCCACTCCAATAGATCCCTCACTCCCTCACTCTCCCTCTTCATCTTTTTCTCATTTTCTCTCCCTCTCTCTTGCTATCTATATCGCTTACTCTCCATCTTTTAATATCACTTCTCTTCTCTCACTCTCTCTGCTTTATCATACTCTTAATTATCTCTTTTCCAATCTCTCTAACTCTTCTCCTATGTTCCCTCTCTTTCATTATTTGAATTTGACTATCTCTATCTTTCTTTTAATATTTATCTATGTCATTGTTCTTTCTATCTTCGTCTTAATCTTACTCTCACCATCTCTGCATCTCTATCTATCTTTGTTTTCTCTTCATCTCTATTTGTCTCACTCTCTCACTCTCTCTATTCTCATAGCTTCACTTAAGGTTCTCTCACACACTCTCTTTTGCTTGCGTTCTCTATCTCTATCTCTCCACCCTCTCCTACTTATCTCTCCCCTCTCACTTGCTCTCTCACTCTCTCCTTCTTTTTATGTCTCCCCCTTGCACTCTCTTTCTCTCTCTTCTCTCTCTTGCACTTCTTTCTCACTCTCACCTCTTTCTCTCCATGTCTAAATCACTCTCTTTCTCTCTCTTCCCTCTCTACCTCTTGCCCATTTCTCACCAACCTCTCATCTTTCTTTCTCGCATTATTTTTTTTCTTTTCTCTGACTCTTACCTCTCTCTTATCTATATCTTCCTCACCACCGCTCTCTCTTAAACTTTTCTTTCTCCATTTCTCTAACTCTCACTCTCTTAATCTTAGAGAACCGTGAAAGTGGGTGAGATAGAAGTAGAATCATAAAGAGTGTCAGAGAGAGGGAGAAATGGAGATAGAGATAGGGAAGGCATTTGTGTGAGAGAAATATATAGAAAGAGAGAGGGAGAGGGTGAGCCCACAAAAGAGAAATAACGAAAGATAGACAAATCAAAAAAGCGAGAAATAGAGAGGGTGAGTGAAAGAAAGGGTGAGAGAGATTTCAGTGAACATAAGACTGTGTAAGAGAGAAATCGAGAGGGAGAATAAGGGAGAGAGGTGATGTGAAGTAGTGGAAGGGAGAGAGATTGAGAGATGTAGAGGAAGTGAGAGAGAAAGGAGGTGAATAAGAGATAGAGGGAAGAGAGAGGGAAACAAAGGGAGAAGGAGAACAAATAAGTAAATACTGTGAGAGAGAAAGGCAGGAGGGAGAGAAAACTAAAGAAACAGATAGAGAGAGTGAGAGAAGAAGGGAGAGATAATGAGAAAATGAGAGAGAGGGAGAGGGTGATGTAAATGATAGCATGGATGGTGATGACACGACCTCAAGAGAAGATTTAATTCAAATTCCATGTGGACCAACTACTAGATGTCGTGCAAAGGGGTTGAAGAAAGCTCTTAATGGATTAGTTCGGGAGGCTTGGACTCAAGCCAATTCATGGAGATCTAAGGAGAAAGAGCCACCAAGATTTCTCAACTTAATCCAAGCCCAAGGATAAAGGAGTCATATTATTATGTCTGGATATTTCTTCTTTTATTTGATTTAATCATGGCTTGCATGCCAACTTGAATTAGTTTTTTTATTTGTTTTAGAAGATATTTTATCTTCTCTTTTCTTTTGCATGTAAGCTTTAGCCTATAAGTAGGCCTCAGTTTAAATGAAAAGGGGACATTAGACTTTGGCAAAAAAAGCAACTTGCATGTGCTTCATTCCTTAGGTTTTCCTGGGATTCCAACCAGACACCTGGCCATCGCCCAAGGAGTTCTTCCCTGATTTATTAAGCGGATTTTCACCCCTTTTGTGGCTTCAACCATTGTACCAAGGTTCTTTCCTTACATCAAGCATAGGGTGAATGTCTCATATCGACGTTCTTGTTTGCATTGAGCATTGAGTCGAGGTTTATCTCCATTCCATCCTGAACCACCGGGTTCTACCTTTTTTTTGGTTTGTTCTAAGTTTCCGAACGATTTTTAAGCATTACATACGAATTTGCCTTTGATGCTTTTCAATTTGTTCTTAGCCCATCAGTTTTCTAACTAGAACATCAATCTCATGGTTCCGTCCGGATCCTGTTCACATCATTTGGTATCAGAGCCTCACGGTTCTTGAAACGTAATTTTCTTGTTGGGTTTTTTATGTTCTTGTTGGAATCTATTTCTTTTCTTCTTTCATATTTTTCTTAGGTAATGGATGAGATTAGCTATGTTCTTATTGCTTTTGTCTGAATTTTTTTCTATGTCCGAATTTCACTAGGTAATCCAATTTATTCTTTCATTTCATAGCTAGTTGTTCAATTTGCTGCAATCTTTATTATACATATTCGTTTTCCTCTTAAGATTCACATCTTTATTATTCATATCATTTGTTTTTGTTATTATCCAAATCAGTGTTCATGTTATTGTTCAAAATCATCTTGTTCTTGATATTATTTTTGATAAATATTTTTCTTGATGTGATCTTATTATTTTAGTTTCTTTTTATTTTCGTTTCTTTATTGATATTATTGTTTTCATAAGTTTAGTTGTGTTTTTGTATTGATTCAAGATATCAAAATTTGTATTTCATTATCATCATCCCAACAATTTGCTTAGCATTTCGCTTTTCTTATTTGTGGTAATCCAGAATTTGATTTGAATTATTAATTTCAGATTCTTGCTTACTTTCCTTCATTATAAATCTCCAATCATGTCCCAACTAAATTTTGAAGATGAAGAAAGGCAACCAGCAATTCCTAATTTCCAATTTCAAGCATTGGTGGGGGAGATGAGAAGAATGATGAGGGTTGAGTTTGATCATATTCATGAAAGGTTGGAACGAGTGGAGGGAGGAATTCAAGAAGGACAGTGACGAAATATTTCTAATAGGCAAGGGGAGAGAGTTCCAATGAGAGGAGTGAGAGAGGAGGATGAAGAATATTATGTGGGTGGATTTGATGAAGAAATTGATAGGGATTCATTTGTTGAGAGAAGGTGTTATGGTGGGCAAACTAGAGATAGAAGGAATAGAGAAGATAACAACTTCGGGAGTATTAGGATGCGTATTCCTTCTTTTCAAGGAAAAAACAATCCAGAAGCCTATCTTGAATGGGAGAAGAAGGTGGAATTAGTGTTCGACTGGCACAACTATTCTGAAATAAAGAAGGTGAAATTGGCCGCTATTGAATTTATCGATTATGTTATTGTTTGGTGGGATCAATTAATGTTGATCATGAGAAGAAATGAAGAACATCCCATAGAAACATGGGAAGAAATGAAAGTTGTGCCATTACTATCGAGAATTGTATCAGAAGTTACAAAGGCTTAGGCAAGGTAATCGAAATGTGGAAGATTACTATCAGGAGATGGAGATTGCTATGATTAGGGCTCATGTAGAAGAAGATAAAGAAGCCACTATGGCTAGATTCTTAAACGGTTTAAACCCAAAAATCAAAGATAGAGTTGAAATACAACATTAAGTGGAGTTGGAGGACATGTTACATGTGGCCATCAAGTTGGAGCAACAACTCAAGAAGAGGGGAGGCCCACGTGTGTCAACTAGTGTGGGTACTTTATGGAAGCCGACTTTTCAGAAAAAAAAAGGACAATCCAATTGCAAAGTCTAAACCACTATCAAGACAAGATACAACTAACCAAGGAACTCAAGGGAAAATTGCGTCTTCCACTTCTAGAAATCGAGACATTAAATGTTTTAAATGTCAAGGCAGGGGTCATATAGCCAGCGAATGTCCTAATAAATGAATCATAGTGATAAGGGACAATGGAGAAATTGAAACTGATGAAGAATTAGAAATTGACAGGGAATTGAAGGTGAAGAATGTGCAGTCACAGGAGAATTGTTAGTCACAAGAAGGGCTTTAAGCTTGCAAGCCAAGGTTGATGAGGGAATTCAAAGAGAAAACAATTTTCACACTAGGTTTCATGTACAAAACAAGGTATGTAGTATGATCATTGATGGAGGAAGTTGTACTAATGCTGCTAGCACTATTTTAGTTGAAAAACTAGGGCTACCAACCATCAAGCATTCCCGACCTTACAAGTTGCAATGGTTTAAGGATAGTGGTGAGGTAAAGGTGAACAAGCGGGTTTTGGTCTCATTCCGCATTGGAAAGTATGAAGATGAAGTCTTGTGCGATGTAGTACCAATGCAAGCAGGCCATTTGTTATTAGGCCGACCATGGCAATTTGACCAACGAGTTAAACATGATGGTTTCACCAATAAATACTCATTTGAAGTCAATAATAGAATTATCACTCTAGTGCCAATGACACCAAAAGAGATCAATGAGGATCAAGTGATATTGCAAAATGATTATTGTCAAATGAAAAGGAGTGTTCAACATAAAGAGGCCGACTCAACTGAGAAAAAGGAAGAAATTGAACAAGTAGCCATTAAGAGAAAAGAAGATAGAAAATAAAAGAATTTTTATGCAAAGGTAAGTGAAATCAAGAGAGCATTCTTTTTAAACCAACCAATGATTGTACTTCTGAACAAAGAGGCATTCTTAAACACTAATGAACATGACAATACTTTGCCTAGTTCTATTGTTTCTCTTTTGACAGATTTTCATGACGTATTTTCCTGAGGAGATTACACATGGTTTACCACCCATTCGAGGGATTGAGCTTCAAATTGATTTTATACCTGGAGCCACCCTTCCAAACCGTCCAGCCTATAGAAGCAATCCCTAGGAAACAAAAGAGTTACAAAGGCAGGTTAGCAAATTAATAGAGAAGGGGTATGTGAGAGAGAGCATGAGTCCATGTGTTGTTCCTGTAATTCTAGTTTCTAAGAGGATGGGTCTTGGAGAATGTGTGTGGATTGTTGAGCCATAAACAATATTACGGTAAAGTATAGACACCCTATTTCTCCTTTAGATGATATGCTAGATGAGTTACATGGATCATGTATGTTTTCTAAACTTGATTTAAAAAGTGGATATCATTAGATTAGGATGAAAGAAGGCGATGAGTGGAAAACCGATTTTAAGACAAAATATGGTTTGTATGAATGGTTAGTTATGCCTTTTGGTTTGACTAATACACCTAGTACATTCATGAGACCAATGAACCATGTTTTACGTGCTTTTATTGTAAAATTTGTTGTGGTCTGTTTCGATGATATTCTGATCTATAGCAAAAACTTGAAGGATTACGTTGAACATTTAAAACTTGTTTTAGATGTTTTAAGAAAAGAAAAGTTATTTGGTAACTTGAAAAAGTGTACCTTTTGCACCAATAAACTTTGTTTTTTAGGATTTGTTGTGAGTGTGCAGGGTATACAGGTTGATGAAGAAAAGGTGAGTGCTATACATGAGTGGCCTAGTCCCACTAGTGTAAGAATGTTCGCAGTTTTCATGGACTTGCTAGTTTCTACCGACGGTTTGTAAAAGACTTTAGTAGCATAGTTGCACCACTCACTGAATTGACTAAGAAGAATGTTAGGTTCAAGTGGGGAGAAGCGCAAGAAAAGGCTTTTCAATTTATCAAGGAAAAACTTACCCACGCCCCTGTTTTGTCTTTACCTGATTTTTCTAAAACATTTGAAATTGAATGTGATGCTTCAGGTATTAGCATAAGTGTTGTTCTTATGCAAGAGCGAAGACCAATTGCTTATTTCAGTGACAAGTTGAGTGGGGCCACTTTAAACTACCCAACTTATGACAAGGAGTTGTATGCATTGGTTAGAGCTTTGAAAACTTGGCAGCACTACCTTTAGCCTAAAGAGTTCGTGATTCACACTGATCATGTGTCCTTAAAACACTTGAAAGGTTAACACAAGCTTAACAAAAGGCATGTTCATTGGGTGGAGTTCATTGAGACATTTCCATATGTCATTCGGTATAAGCAAGGTAAGGAAAATGTGGTTGCTGACGCTCTTTCTCGAAGGTATGCACTATTATCTACTCTTGATGCAAAACTACTTGGTTTTGAACATATAAAGATTTATGCCATGATGATGTTGATTTCTATAATGAATATTAAGCTTGTGATAAAACTTAAACATGATGGGTTTCCATTTCGAGAAAATAAGTTATGCGTGCCTAAAAGTTCTTTGCGAGAATTGCTTATGCAGGAATCTCATGGAGGGGGATTAATGGGACATTTTGAAGTTGCAAAGACTTTAGCTTTTTTGCAGGAGCACTTCTACTGGCCACACATGAGGCGGGATGTCGAGAGAATTTGTGGTAGGTGTGTCACATGTCGACAAGCTAAATCTCGAGTGCAACCCCACGGTTTGTATACTCCTCTACCAATTCCTAATGCACCTTGGATTGATATTTTTATGGACTTTGTGCTAGGTTTGCCTAGAACTAAACATGGTAGAGATTCAATTTTTGTGGTGGTGGAAAGATTTTCCAAAATGACACATTTTATTCCATGTCACAAAACTGATGATGCTTCAAATATTGCTGATTTGTTCTTTAGGGAGATTATAAGATTGCATGGTATGCCTAGAACAATTGTTTCTGATAGAGATACTAAGTTCTTGAGTTACTTTTGGAAGACCTTGTGGTGTAAGTTAGGAACCAAATTGTTGTTTTCTACTACTTGTCACCCACAAACCGATGGTCAAACTGAAGTAGTATATAGGACTTTGTCTACTTTGTTAAGGGCAATCATAAAGAAGAATATCAAAACATGAGAAGATTGTTTATCACACGTTGAGTTTGCTTATAATAGGGCTGTTCATTCTGCTACTAAATTTTCTCCTTTTGAATTTTTTTATGGTTTTAATCCTTTAACGCCATTTGATTTAATTCCATTACCTGTTTCTGAGCATGTTAACTAGGATGGTAAGAAAAAGACTGAGTTTGTAAAGCAGAAACATGAAAAGGCACGACTCAATATTGAACAAAGGACTAAGAAATACGAAAAATATGCCAACAAGGGGCGTCACAAAATGATCTTCAAACCTGGAGATTGGGTCTGGCTATACATGAGAAAGGAAAGATTTCCAGAACAAAGGCATTCCAAACTGTGTCCAAGGGGAGATGGTCCTTTCCAAGTACTTGAATGTATCAATGACAATGCCTACAAACTGGATCTACCAGGTAAGTATAATGTGAGTGCCACTTTCAATGTTACTAATTTAAGTCCTTTTGATGCAACTATTGATTTGAGGACAAATCCTTTTCAAGAGGATGAGAATGATGTAAATGATAGCATGAATGGCGATGACACGACCTCAAGAGAAGATTTAATTCAAGTTCCATGTGGGCCAATTACTGGATGTCGTGCAAAGGGGTTGAAGAAAGCTCTTTATGGATTAGTCCGGGAGGCTTGGACTCAAGCAAATTCATGGAGATTTAAGGAGAAAGAGCCACCAAGATTTCTCAACTTAATCCAAGCCCAAGGATAAAGGAGTCATATTATTATGGCTGGATATTTCTTCTTTTATTTGATTTAATAATGGCTTGCATGCCAACTTGAAGTAGTTTTTTTATTTATTTTAGAAGATATTTTATCTTCTCTTTTCTTTTTCACGTAAGCTTTAGCCCATAAATAGGCCTCACTTTAAATGAAAAGGAGACATTAGACTTCAGAAAAAAAAAAGCAACTTGCATGTGCTTCATTCCTTGAGTTTTCCTGAGATTCCAACCGGACTCCTGTCCATCACCCAAGGAGTTCTTCCTTGACTTATCAAGAGGATTTTCACCCTGTTTGTGGCGTCTACCATTGTACCATGGTTCTTTCCTTATGTCAAGCATAAAGTGAATGTCTCATACCTACGTTCTTGTTTGCGTTAAGTATTGGGTCTAGGTTTATCTCCATTCCACGCTGAACCGCCGGGTTCTACCTTTATTTTGATTTGTTCTAAGTTTTGGAGCTATTTCAAGCATTTCATACGAATTTGCCTTTGATTCTTTTCAATTTCGTCTTAGCCCATCAGTTTTCTAACTAGAACATCAATATCACGGTTCCGTCGGGATCTTGTTCACATCAAAGGGTGGGAGGTATGGAAAGAGAGGGCGAGATATTGAGAAAAAGGAAGAGATTGAGAGAGATATATGGATTGATATAGAGTAATAGTGAGGGTAAGAGAGAGAGAGAAGAGTAAGAGGGAGAGAGAGCTACATAATAAGAGCAGAAGCATAGAGAGATAGACCAAAAATAAAAGGGGATAAGAGGTAGAGAAAATTGACAAAATGCGAGACAAAGAAAGAGAAGGAGATAAAGAAATGAAGAGCGATGAGTTTAAAAAAAGATTGGCAGAGACAGAGAGAATGAGAGTAAGGGGGAGAAAGATAGAGAAGAGTGAGAGGGAGAGATATAGAAAAAAATAGAGATGGAAATAGATAAAGAATAAGAAAGAGTATAAGAAGAGAGAGTGAGAGATATTGAGCTAGGCAGAGAGAGTGTTAAGGAGAGGGAGTGTGGTGGAGATGGACCAAGTGAAAGGGTGTGTGAGATATGGGAGAGGAATGGAGAGAGAAAGAGATGTAGGGGGGAAATATTGGGATGGGAAATGAAGATAGAGATATGTAAGGTCTACGTGTGAGAGAGAGTGAGAGAGCTAGATATTGACGAAGAAATAGTGTAAGAGATCGAGAGAAAGAGAGAGAGAGAAAAGCAGAGAGTACGTGAAGGACAAAGAGAAAGAGAGAGAGAGAGAGGAGTGAGAGAGAGAGGGAGAGAGTTAAGTGAGAGTGAGATAAAGAGACAATGAGAGAGAGAGAGAATGTTTTGTGTGTAAGTGAGATGAAGAGAATTAAAAAAAAAGATTGGGAGAGAAAGCGAAAGAATGAGAGAAAGTGAGTGAGAGAGAGAGAGAGATAGAAAGGGGGGAGTAATATATAGCAGAGTGAGATAGAAAAAAGATAGAGACATAGAAAGAGAAATTGAGATAGGGCAACAAAAGAGAGAATAAGACAAAGAAAGCAAGTGAGATCTAGAGAGAGGGAGAGTCTGACAGAGTGAGGTAGAGAGAGGCAGAGTGAGCAAGAGAGAGAGCTAGGAAGATTTATTGAGGATGAGAGAAAGAGTGAGATAAAGGAAAGAAGAGAGAACCAGATAGATAAGTGAAGGAGAAATTGAGGTAAAATATAAGGAAGGTGTATGGGTGAGATAGACAGATATATAGAGAGAGAGAATGACAAGAGTGAGAGAGAGTGGAAGAAAGAGAGAGCTAAAGATGAGAGATCTAAAAGTGGGAGAGAGATATGACAATTGAGGGTGAGCAAAAATTGAGGGGAAGAGAGTGAGGGTACGAGAGAAAGGGAAGAGAGAGAAGCAGGGGGGAGAGAGATAGAGAGGCAGTAGAAGAGAGAGGAGAGGGAGAGGGAGAGGGAAGCAAGGGAGGAAAAAAAGGAGGGAGAGGAAGATAGATAGAGATTCATAGAGTGGGAGAGAAGAAAATAAAAAAAAGAGAAAAGGAGATAGAGGATAAAAGAGGCATAGATAGAGAGAAAGAGACAGAAAGTGATAGAGAAAATTTTTTCAAAGAGTGCAAGAGAATAGTGGGTATAGAGAAAGAAAGAAAACACAAGAAAAAGGGATAGTGAACAAGAGAGAGTGTGTGAAAAATGGAGAGAGGAAAAGAGGAAGAGAGAAAGAGGCAGGGATTAGAATTGGAGATATAAATAAGAAAGGTGTGAGTAAGACAATGTGTGTGTGAGAGAGAAAGAGAGATGTGTGAGAAGTGTGAGAAGATTAAAAGTGATACAGATACATAGATAAGAGAGAGTGATAGTGGGAGCAGAGAGGATAAGAATAATAAAGTGGGCAAGATAGTGATAGAGAAAAAGAGAGAGTGAGAGGGAGAGAGAAGAAGGGAGAGCGAGAGAAAGCAGGAGATAGAGATAGGTATAAGAAGTGAGGAAGAGTGAGGACTGGGGGAGAGAAAAGGGAAGGAGAGAAAGAATGATAGACAGAAACGGAGAGGGATAAATAAATAAAAATGAAAATGAGAGAGACTGTGAGAGGGTGAGGGTAGGAGGGAGAGAGAGACAGAAGTATAGAGAAAGAGAAGAAAGAGCAAAAGAAATATATAGAGGTATGGTGAGGGAGAGAGAAACAGAGAGTAAGAGGGAGTGAGGAAGAAGTAGAAGAGAGTATAAGAGAGTACATGAGAGAGAGGTTGGGAGAGGAGAGAGAGAAATTGAAAAAAGGAAGAAAAGAGAGCTCAGAGTTAGAGAAGAGAGAGTTGGTAGGAGAGTCAAGGTAGCAAGAGAGCGAGTGAGCAAGATAGAGGAGAGAGGTAGAGTGGTGGAGAGAGATGGAAGCAGAGGGAAGGGATGGACAGAATGAGGGAGAGAGAGGAAGAGAGGGAAAAGAAGAGTGAAGAGGAAGAAGAGAGGAAGAGAAAGAAAGAGAAGGAGGCTGAGGATTTATCCAAGTTTCTATTCAGTAAATTTCACTCTCCCTCTTTTTCTCACACTCTTATCTCCGTCTCCCCTCCTTCTCTATCTCTCTCCATGCCCTCTCCCGATCTTCTCTATCTCTCTAACTCTCTCCCGCTTTCTCACTGTCTCTCACAAAATCTCTCATAATTAATCTCATCTCTATCTTTCTCCACTCACTCTTCTTTCTCTAAATATCTCAATCTCGCTCTTTTTACCATTTTATCTCCTTCTTCCTCTCCCTCTCCCTCTCCCTTTCCCTCTTTGCGGTTGCACTCTCTGTCTCTCTTTTTGTATCTATCTCTCATCTTTTTCCCTTTCTCTTTTATCTATTTTATCTCATCTTGCTCTCTTTTTCTGTCATTAATTCTCTTTCAATCATTTTTCCTTTCTCGCTCTCTTTGTAATATCTCTGACTCTGTTGTTCTCTCTCACTGCCTCTCTCTCAAACACACATAAATACTTTTTCACCCTCTTCTGCCCACTCCTCCATCTCTAGCTCACTCTCTCTCCTTTCCATGTCTTTCCTTCATAATCTCTATCTCACTACATCTCCCTCACTCTAATTTTACTTTTCTACTGGATCTCTCCTCCTCAATTTATCTTGCTCATATTCTTTATCTCTATTTCTCTCTATCTCTCTTTTTCCTCTATCTCTCTGAAAATAGAGTACGAGAGATTGAGAGAGTGTGTGTGAGAGAGAGGGTGGATGAATGGGAGAGCGAGAGAAAAGAGAAAGTAAGAGGGAAGAGTGAGGGAGATGGAGCAGGTGAGGGAGCAAGAGAGAGTTTGAAAGAGGGAGATAAATCAAGAGAGATAAAAAGTGGGAGAGATGGAGAGAGAGTAGGGAAAAGGTTGACAGTGAGAGAGAGATAAAAAGGCAGAGAGAGGGTAGAGAGTAAAGAAAGAAGAGGGGATTGAGAGAGGGAGACAGCAAATGAGAGAGTGCGAGAGAGAGTTAGAGAAAAAAATGTGAGTAAGGAAAGGGAATGGAGAGAGAGAGAGAAAGAAAGTGATAAAAAGTGATAAGAGGAGCAAGGTAGAGAAAAGAGAGCGAGAGCAAGTTATAGAGGGGGAGAGAGGGAGGAAGTGAGAGAGAGAAAAAGAAAGTGATAAAAAATGATAAGGAGAGGGAATGGAGAGAGAGATAAAGAAAGGGACATGTAGAGTGTGAGTAACAAAAAAAATAGAGAGTGAGAGATGATAGGATGGAATTGAGGGAGAAATGTGTAATAAAGTGAGATAGAGATAGTAATAGAGTGGGAGGGAGATAACAAGCGAGAGAGAGAGATGGAGGTAGAGTGGAGAGCTAATGTGAGAAAGAGGGGAGAAAGAGCAAAGAGGAGAGAGGAAGAGAGCTGGGGAGAGCTAAAAATATTAACTGAGGTATAGAAAAGAGAGAGTGAGGGAGGCAATAAGCAAGAGTGTGAGAAAGGGAGAGAAGAGTGAGAGAGTGAAAGAGTGAAGTAATTGGTAGCGTGATAGGCTGAGAGAGAGAGAGGGAGTAATAAAGTTTAAGGGCGAGAGATCATAAGATGGAGAAAGAGAGAAGGGGGGAGAGAGATAAAGGGAGTGGGAGGGTAGACAAAGAGAGAGCCGGAGGGAGAGGTGGGTAGAGAGAGTGGAAGCAAAAAAAAAGGATGAGTTAGAGAGAGAAAGAGAGAGATAGGTAAAATAAGAGAGATAAGAAGAAATAGAGACTTATAGAAGGGAGGTATAATAAGAGTGGTTGAGAGGAGCAAGGTTGAGAAAAAGGGAGAAGGAGAGAAAAAGAGAGAGATTGATAGAGCGGTAGATAAAGATAAATAAACAAAAAAAGAGAGAAAGGAAGAAATAGGAAAAGTTGGAGAAAAAGGGAGAAAGAGATAAAGATAGATTTATGGAGTGCAAGAAAAGAGTGGGGATAGAGCAAGAAAGAGAGTATAAGTGAAAAGGATAATGAACAAGAGAGTGTGTGAAAAATAGAGAGAGGAAGAGACAAAGAGGGAGAAAGAGGAACAAGAGAGAGAGATAGAGCTGTCTCTCGTTCCCTCTCCCTCTCTCTCTTTCTCTCTGAATCTAACTGTCTTCTCTCTCTTCTTTATTTATCTTTTCATCTCAGTCTCTCTCTTGTACTTCGCTCTTCTCTATTTATCCTTTGTAATTCTCCTTTACTCTCCTCTTACTCTCTCATTCTTTCTCTCTCCCCCTTTCACGCTTATTATCTCTCAGACTCTACATCTTCTCTCTTCCAAGATCTTCATTCTTTTATCACTCACTCTCTCTGTTATTCTTTATTTGTTCTCTCTTATCTCACCTCTTCTCTCAGTTTCTATTTCTTCTTCTCTCTTATTATCTCTCTATCATTCTGTCTTATATAAACTCTATCTCTCACCTCCCTTCTCTCTCTCCCTTATCCCTCTTGCTCTTATCTCTTCCTCGCTTTTTCTCTCCATCACTTTTATCTCTCTCCCTCTCTCGCTCTCTCTCCCTCTCTCGCTCTCTTTCCCATTCACCCTACAAAACTCACCCTTTCTCTCTCCCTCTCCCTCTTTTACACACTCTCTTTGCCTCACTCTTCAACACCCTCTGACTCATTTCCCGTTCTGATAACTCTCCTGCTCTCACCTCTATTTCCCTCCTTTTATAACATTATATTTCTCTCTCACACATTATCTCTCTCCCTTTCCTATCTCTTCCACTCTCTCTCGCACTCTTTTTCTCTCTCACTTGCACCCACGCTCTTTCCTCTATTTCACCCATCCTCTCTTTTTCCCTCACTCACTCTCACTATTTACCCACTCTCACTATTTATCGCCATTTCTCTCTCTTTATCCCTCTTTTTTTGTGTTTTTGCCTCTCTCCCTCCCTTTCTCTCCCACTTTTCCTACTTCTTATATTCTCTCCCTTTTTATCTCTATCACTCTTTTACTTTCTTCCCTCTCTCTCGATCACTTCCATTATATCTCTCCCTCGCACTCTCCCCTTCCTCTCGCTCCCCCTCTCTTACTCTATCACCTTCATCCTCACTTTTTTTCCCTCTCTCTCTTCTTGTGTCTCTCACAAAAACTCTCTCATCTCTACCTATCTCATAATTTCTACCCTTATTTAAAATTGTCTCTCCTTCTTACTCCCTCCCTCAATCTCTTTCCCTCCCATAATTCCTCACACACTCTCTTTCCCTCTTTGTTTTTCTCTCTTTTACTTTTTCTCTCTCACTTTTTCTCTTTTTCTTTCTTTTTCACACTTTATCTCTCTTGCTCACTTTTCTTTATCTCACTGCCCTTCTCTGTCACTCTCTTGCTTTCACTCTTAGTATCTCTCTTGCACTCCCTTTCATTCTCATTTTTACTCTCTTCCTCTCCATCTCCATCTCTCTTTCTATCTACTTATTTTTCTCTCTCACTCTGTCTCATCTACTCTCTTTTCTCTCCCCCTCTTAGCTTATATCTCTTATTTTGTTCTCATTATCTAGTTCTTCTTACCCTCTCTCTCTCCCTATCACTATCAAATTCTCTTTTTTACCCTTCTAACTCTCTCTCACTCTAAACTTTTCTCTGTATCTCTTACTCACACACACGCACACTCTATCTTACTCTTAGTTGTCTCTTATTCACTCTCTCAGCCTCTCTCTTTCTCTCTCTCTCTCTCACACCCTCTTAGTCACTCTCTCACTCTCTCCTTCCTCTTTCCCACCCTCCCTTTTAGTATCTCACTCACTCCCATAGTACTTCCCTTCCTCTCTCTCTCACTCTCTCCGGCACCTTACTTCCCTATTCTACCTCCCACATTTTACTTCATCTCTTTTCTTGCCTCCTTTCCTCCCTATGCTCTCTCTATCTACTTTCTCCTTTTTTCCCTTTTTTCTTTCTCTTCCCATCTTTTGCTCTCACTCACTCTCCCTCCCTCTCTTGCTTTCTCAACTCTCTCTAGCTCTTTCGCCCTAAATCTCTCTCCCCTTCCCACACTCCCTCTATCTTAATCTCCACACATCTCGCTATCAGTCACTCTACCTTCCTCTCTCTCTCTCATTCTCTTTAACACTTTATTGCACTTTTTTTGCCTCTCACTCCCACTGTCCCTCCCTTTCTCTCTTGCTCTCTCTCTCTTTTTTTCTCTCTCTCTCTTTATATCTCTCTTACTCTTACTCTCTACCTCCATTACTCTCTTTACCTCTCTCACTCTCTATCTCCCTCTCTCTCTCTCCCTTTCTCTCTAACACTCTATCTCTCCACATCCCTTTATCTAACACCATCGCAACCTCCCTCTCTTCCCCTTCCTCCCACTCTCGCACTCCCTTAGTCTTCCCTCACTCTTTCTTCTCTGTCTCTCTCTCTTTTTCTCTCCTTCTATCTCACTGACGCACTTCTAGCTTGCTTGCTCTCACTCTTTTGGTTGTTCTTCATCCTCCTCTCTCTATCTCTCTATCATACTCTCTATCCTCTTTCCCCCATCTTATCACTCCCTCAACCGCTATCTACCTCCTTTTACTCTTTCTCTCAACCTTTATCTATACATCTTTATCTCTATCTCATACTTTCTACCCTCCCTCTCTCAACATAACTCACCCTCTCTCACACACTATCTACCCTCTCTCAGTCTCTCTTCACCCTTGCTTCTCTCTACCTCTCACTTGCCTAACTCCCTCACGCTTTCCTTCTTCTATTTTTTCTCTCTCGCACCCTCTCCCACCCTCCTTTTCTTTCTTGCTCACACATATCATTATCTCTCATACTATATTTTTTACCTCCCTCTACCTCCCTCCTCTCCCTCCCTCCCCCCTCCCTCCCTCCCTCACTCCCTCTCTCTCTTTACCTTACCCCTCCCTGTTTGCATTCTCTATTTCTCCATTTTTGTATCCCTTTTCCTCTCTTGATCTATGTTTCACTATCCTTTTCTCTCTATCCCTCCCACTTTAATGATCACTCTGCTCTCTTTCTCTCTCCCTTTCTCTAGCCTCTCTCCCTCCCAATATCTCTCGCTCTTACTCCTACCTTCCCTCTATCTTTATCTCTCACCCTTGCTTTCTTGCTCTTTCTTTCCCATCCCTACTTCACTACCTCTATCTCTCTCTTTCTCTCTATCATTTCCCTCCCTCGCTCCCTTTCTCCTCTCTCTTTGTTTCTCTCCCCCTTCTTCTCTCCCTCTCTTACTCTCTTACTCACTGTTTCTCCTTCACCCATTTTCTCTTTCTCTTCTTTGACTCTCTCTTTCCTTTCTCTACACTAATGCTATCTCTTAATCTCCCCACCAATCTTTATCTCTTACTCTTCTTTTGCTCTTTCATCACTCTATTTCTCACTCTCTCTCACTCTCGCATTCCCTATATTTGTTTATTTTTCTCTTCTCACTGTGTGTCCCTCCCTCTTTCCTCTCTTTCTCCATCTCTATATACATCTTCTTACTCCCTCTCTCTTACTATTTCTCTCTCCCTCCATTCTTCTCTCCTTGTCCCTCTCCCAATCTTCATCTCCCTTTCTCCCTCTCCCACCCTCTCTCTTGGCCCGTCTCCGCCTCATACCTCCCTCTTTCTTCAACTGTCACTTGCCTCTCTCGCTTCCATCTCTCTTTTTCTCTTTCTCCCTTACTCTGTCTATCCTCTCTCTCTTGCTCTCTCTCACACTCTCCCGTGTTACTTATCCCTTCCTCTCTCTTTCCTGATCTCTCTATCAAACTCTCTATCCTCTTAGAAACGTCTACCTCTCTCTATATCTCTTTCTCCCTCTCTAATACTCTCACACCTCACTCCACGCCCTTAGCTTTTTTTTTCTCATTCCATCTCTTCCCTCCCTCTCTATATATATTTCTATCTCCCTCTCTCCATCTCTCTCAATCTCACCTTCTCCCCGTATCTCTCTTTATCTCTCTCTTGCTCTCTCACACTTCCTCTTACTCTCATTTTTCTCTCACACCTCCTACCTGCCATCTCTTTCTTGCTCTCATGCACTCTGTCTCTATCCCTCACGCTCTCTTTTTTTTTCATTCCCTTCGTCCCTCCCTCTATTTTTTCTCTCTCCCTTTTTTGACTTCTATCTCTCTCTTTCTCTATCTCCCTTCCTCTCTTGCTCTATGTTTCGCTTCATTTTCTCTTTATCTCTCACATACAACAGCTTTATGTTATATCACTCCCTCTCTCCCACTTCCTTCCACTCTCTTTTCACATGCTCTCTTTTCACATGCTTTCTCTTCACATGTTCTTTCTTCATATGCACTCTGATCTCTCTCTCTCTCTTACACCTCTTGCTCTTCTTTCTCTTTCTCATCTCTCCTTTGTTCACTCCTTCATCACTCTATCATTTCTTCTTTTAGTTTCTCTCTGTCCCTTCCATTCTCTCATGCCCTCCATCTCTCTCTCCCCACTCTCTTACCACTTCTTTCTTTCTTTCTCTTCTCTATCTGCTCTCCTTTATGCCTCCTCACACCCCTCTCTCCTCCTCCCCCTTTACACACTCTGACACTCTCCCATACTGTCTCCTCTTTTTGTCACACTCTCTATCCCTCCCTCTATTTCTCTCTCTCTCTTCTCTAGTTATTTCTCTCCCACTTTCTCACTTTCTCTCTCTCACTCCCTCTTCTCTCTTGCTCTCTTTCCTCCTTATCATTTTATGTTCTCGATCTCTCAAATTAACCATTTCACTCACTCTAACACAATTCGTATCTCTTTCTCCATTTCTACCTCCCTCTATCCCTCCCTTTCTCCCGAATCCCTAACAGACTATCTATATCTCTTTCTCTTTCTCGCTATATCATCCTCTCCCTCCTTTTATCCCTCTTTCTTTTTTGCTATATTCATCTTCTCTCTCTCTCTCTCTTTCTATTTCTCTCTCTTTCTCTCTAGCTCTCTCACTCACTCTCCCTCCTTCACTCTCTCTCACTCTCTCTCATACTCTCTCCTCTCTCTACTTCTCATGCTCCCTCTCCGAATATCCCCACCCCTCTATCTTCCACTCTCTCTTCTCTTGCTCTTTCATTTCTCTCATTTTCTCTCTTTCACTCTCTTATTTCCCCTAGTGCTTTATTTCACTATTCACCCTCTCCCTCCCCTCTCTCTTTCCTCTCTTTTTCTCTCTCTCTACATCTTTCTTGCTCTCTTTCTCTCTTATTATTACTCCCTCCCTCCTTTCCTCTCTCTCTATAACTCTCAATCTCTATCTGCCTCCCTCTCTCCTCCACTCTCTCCCTCTCTCCCTCCCTACTCTCTTTCTGCCTTTCCTTCCTCTCTCTCCATCTCTCATGCTCCTCTCTCACTTTCATCTCTCTCTTCTCTGCTCTTCCCTTCTTTCTCTTTCTCTCTCTCACTCTGTCCTTTTTTGTCTTTAATAATTCTCTCTCTCCCTTTCTTTCGTACACTCTAACATCTCTATCTTTATCTCTAGTGCTCCATATTTTATCTCTCCCTTTCTCTCTATTCTCTCTCTCTCTTGCCACACTTATCTATTCTTTTTTATCTCTCTTCATCTCTTACTCTATGTTTTGCTCTACTTATCTCTCCATCTCTCCCAATCAAAAGCTCTCTCTTTTATCACTCCCCTTCTTGGTCCCACACTTCCTTTCACTCTCTCTGATCTTTCTCTCTCTTGCATCTCTTGCTCCCTCCTCTCTCTTTCTCATCTCTGACTTCTCTCACTCCCTCTCTTCTCTTAGTCCCTCGTCACTGTCATTGTTTTTTTATCTTCATCATTCTCTCCCTTCCTCCCTCGTGGCCTCTCTCTCCCTCCATCCATCACTCTCTTCCCTCTTTCTCTCCTTTCTCACTTTCTCTTCTTTTTCTCTCTCCCCATCTCTCCTTCTCTCTCACTGCCTCCCTCCCTCTCAAACTTCTTACTCCTGACGCCTTGTCTATCCTTCCCTCTCTCACGCTCTCTCCCTCTTCTCTCTTACATTCTCTCTTACCATCACTTATCTTTTCTCTCTTCTATTTGTCAATGCTCACTCTTCCACCCTCTTTTCTATATTTGTCTCTAAATTACAATGCTCTCTCTTTCTATCTCTCTTCTCTCTCCATCCCTCTCTCTCACTGTCTCTTCGGTTTCTCACTTTCCACCCTCTTCTTCTATCTTATATATCTCTCTCCATTATCTTCATATTACTCTCTCTTACACTATCCCTAGCTCTATCTCCATTTCTGTCTCCCTCTATTTCCCTCCCTTTCCCTTTTTCTCTCTTTCTTCCTCAATCTCATACACACTCTCTCTTCCTTTCTCTCTCACTTTCTCTCTATCTCTCTCGCTTGCCCTATCTCTCTGATTTTCTCTTCTCTCTCAATTTATCTCTCTCTCCATAACTCTCTCTTCCATCTCTTATGCTCTACATAGCTTTCTATCTTTCTCCCTCTCTCACTCGCTCTTTCCACTAATATAGCATCATCTCTCCCTCTCTTTTCTAACACTCCCTCTCTCTCCATCTTTATCTTTTATGATTTCCTCTCCCTCTGTCTTCCCATCTTCCTACTCTTCTCCCTCGTTCCCTCTCTTTTATCCTTTGAATTTGATTCTCTCTATCTCTCTTTTAATATTTGTCTCTCACTATTCTTTCTATCTTCGTCTTAATCTCACTCTCACCATCTCTGCATCTCTATCTATCTTCGTCTTATCTTCATCTCTATTTGTCTCACGTTCTCTATTCTCTTAGCTTCACTTAAGGTTCTCTCTCACACACACTCCTTTGCTTGCGCCCTCTATCTCTATCTCTCCACCCTCTCCTACTTATCTCACCCTTCTCACTTGCTCTCTAACTCTCTCTCTCTTTTTATATCTCACTCTTGCACTCTCTTCTCTTTCTTGCACTTCTTTCTCACTCTCTACCCTTTCTCTCCATGTCTAAATCACACTCTCTCTCACCCTTCCTCTCTAGCTCTTGCCCAACTCTCAGCTACCTCTCTTATCATTCTCTCACATTTTTTTTCTTTTCTCTGACTCTTACCTCTCTCTCTCTTCTCTATCTTCCTCTCCACCTCTCTCTCTTGCACTTTTCTATGATTCTCCATCTCTCTAACTTTCACTTACTTAATCTTAAAGAAGCGAGAAAATGGGTGAGATAGAAGTAGAATCATAAAGAGTGCCAGAAAGAGGGAGAAATGGAGATAGAGATACGGAAGGTAATTGTGTGTGTGAGAGAGAGATATAGAAAGAGAGAGGGAGAAAGTGAGACCGCGAAAGAAAAAGAACGAAAGATAGAGAGAAGAGAGAGTGAAACATAGGAAGAAGGAGAATGGATAAGTAAATACTGTGAGAGAGAACGGCAGGAGGGAGAGAAAAAAGAGAGAAACAGAGAGAGAGGGACTGAGAAAAGGGAGAGGTAATGAGAAAATGAGAGAGAAAAGAGGGTGCGAGGGATGGAAAGAGAGGGAGAGAAATTGAGAAAAGGAGAGATATTGAGAGAGATAGATGGATTTATATAGAGTGATAGTGAGGGCAAGAAAGAGAGAAGAGTAAGAGGGAGAGAGAGCAGCATAATAGGAGCATAAGTGTGGAGAGATAGACCAAAAAGAAAAGGGGAGAAGAGGTAGAGAAAATAAACATAATGTGAGTGAAAGAGAGAAGGGGAGAAATAAATGAAGAGCGAGGTGTTCAACAAAGCGATTGGGAGAGACATGTAGAATGAGAGTAAGGGAAAGATAAGTAAAACAAGGGAGAAAGATAGAGAAGAGTGTGTGAGAGAGAGAGATAGAAAAAAATAGAGATGGATATAGATAGAGACTGAGAGAGGGTAAAAGAAGAGAAAGTGAGAGATATTGAGCTAGGTAGAGAGAGTGTTAGGGAGAGGGAGTGTGGTGAAGATAGACCAAGTGAGAGGGTGTTTGAGATAAGGGAGAGGAAGGGAGAGATAGAGATGCAAGAAGGGAAATAATGGAAGGGGAAATGAAGATAGAGATATAGAGGAAAGGAGAGGGAAGGGATGGACAAAGTGAGGGAGAGAGGGGATGAGAGGGAAGAGAAGAGTGAAGAGGAAAAGCAGAAGGAGAGAAAGAAAGGGAAGGAGGCTGAGGATTTATCCATGATTTTCTTCATCCTTAACATTTTCTTGCTCTCTACGGCTATTTCTCCTTCTACGCCAATCTCACTCTTCTTCTCTCTCTTTATATTTATGTAACTTATTCTCTCATTCCCTTCACAGTCTCTATTTCTCCTTATCTCTCCATATATATCTTCTCTCTCACTCTTCATTCTATCTCTATCACTCTCTCTCTTTGTAACTCTTCATTTTCTCTTCCACTCTCTTTAAATATATCCACCTATTCCTCTAGCTCTCTCAATGTCTGCCCTCCCTCTCCCTCTATATCTCTCTCCCTCTATCTTGCTCACTCACTAACAATATTTTTCTTATTCTCTCTTAATCTTTCTCTCTCCCTCACTATCTCTAACACATTTGCTCTGTCTCATTACTATCTTTATCTCTCTCTCATTTATCTAACTTTCTCTCTCTCTTCTTTACCTCCCCTCATTTTCTAGTCTCTCTCATAGCTTCCCTCCCTAACTTTTTCTCTCTCCCTCCCTCCCTTTCTCACTCTTTCTCTCTCTCTCTCTCTCTCTCTCTCTCTTTCTCTCACAAATTTTATCTCTCTCCCTCTATCTTGTTACCTCTCCCTCTCTCTTGTTTCCTCTATCCCTCCATCTTTATCCATTTCCCCCAACCCCTGCTACACTCCCTCTCCCTCTTATGTCTCCCTGCCTTTCTCTATCTTCCTTACAATATCTGTCTTGTTTTGTTTTTCTCTCTCACTTTCTATCTCCCTCCTCGTTCTCTCCTTCTCCCCCTCCATTCCGCTTTCTTTCCTTGTTCCTATGACCTCACGTTCTCCCTCTCTGTTCATCATAATCTTTATCTCATTCTCTAACTCTATCCCTCATTCTTTCTATTTTCACCGTTCATTCACTCTCCCTTCTTTCTCTATTTGTCTCTCCTTTACTCTATTTATCTCCTTCACTCCCACTCTTTGCCTCCTGCTCCATCACTCTCTTCTCTCGTTTCTCTCTCCCTCTCTCTCCCCCAAACTATCTCTCTCACTCTCTCCCTTTGTCCACCTCATTCACTCTATCTCTAACCTACTCTCTCACTCATTCTATCTTCTTTTTCCTCAATCTCTCCATTCTCTTCTCTCTCACACACTTCTCTCTCTCAGCCTCTTTCCTCCCTCTGTCCCCTACTCTCTATTATGTTATATAACATGTTCACCAAGACTTCCTTCCCTACTTTGGATCTCATTTATATGTTTAGAAAGATTTGGAATTTTATCTCCCAGCATCACCTACAAGTTCATATGAGTTTTATCTATCGGGAGGGTAACTTCCCAGCTGATTGGTCAGCTAAGCATACACATGAGGTGCCTTTGGTGAGAATTTCCCCATCTCATTCTCTCCTTTTACTATTTACAAGTAACTTACTGGATATATCATACATTAGATGCTAACTATGTTTATTTATCACTATATGGTATCTCCCTCTTGGATGGTGGCTTGGCTTTTCAATGAGGATTACATCCTCTTTAGAAGTTTTCTCTTTTATGTTTCTGCATGGCATTTTGGTTGCAGGGTTTATCTGGAATACTTGGTTTCTCCATTGCTTGATTTGGTTTTTTTTCTTCTTGATATTATACTGCTGGCTGGGATATGGTTTCTTTGGGTTTTTTGCTTAATCATACTTAGTTACTGTTTGATGCTCTTCAATGCTTGCTTTGAGTACTCTCTACTAGGTCATTATGGATCTATCCCCCTACCCGATTTTTCTTGTTTAAATGACTATTGTGTCCTGTTACCTCTACTTTTTGATGCGATATGTTGGGCTATATGGAGGTTCTCTGGACCTGATTTTTATTGGTTGGATGGGGTTTCAAATTTTGCTACTGTGAACTGTCGTTTTGGATTTTTTACTTCAGGTTCAATACAAGTTTACTATGGAGGGTAGAAACTACTGGATGGACTATAAATTCAGCTCTTCCATGTTTTTTTATGCATATGACATTTTGCTTTATCCTTTTAAAGTTTTGGGAGTTTACTTGTCTATTGAGTATACATGTAAATCTTCTTTTCAGTTTGATCCTTTTTGTGTGAGTTGTACTGTGGGAGGTCGAACCCCAAGGGCTGTGTCTTTATTTGTACCTTTTTGTGTTTCTAGCTTAAGGGATTCACCTCACTTCCCAAACTTTGTACTCACCTTTTATATTAACACGTAGGGAGCCACAAGTTGCTATTTTTTGAAAAAAAAAATAATAATAAATAAATATGAAAAACTTAACATCAAACACACTTAAAATAAACAAACACTAACAACAAGCAAATTAACTAGACTCTTGATCCTCGATTACAATATGCAAGAGTTTAATCCTTTAATTTTCTTGTTTAATTTTTTTCCTTTACAATGGTGCCAAAAACTTAACTCCAAAGCAAAGTAAGATTTCAATTATGTCTTTAAATAGTAGGGATTTTACACAAGTATACATATCATTATCAAGTAACATAAAGCCTTCAGATTAAGCCCCAAATATCGATCCCACGGAGATCACGGTTAATCACAATGGCTTTCTAGAGAAATTCTAGTCTACAAGAACAAACCCTAGTTTAGAAAATTGATAAAAGTTTGGTTTTAATTATATCCTTCAATTATCACTACAATAATACTTCTACTCCTAAACTAAAATACTTAGAGAAAATTAGAAAGTGGGGTTGGATATATTAAAAGGTAGTCTTCCTCATAGAATGAAATTAGTGACATGTGTAAAATTAAAATAAGTATCGAGAGATTGTGACAAATATGGGAAATTATATTCTTTACCCTTACTTGGTTCTATAAAGAACATAGGTTAACCTGATGCTTTGAAATCTTAAAGATGGGTTAGGTCTAGGGACGATACTAGCTCTCACTCAAGAGTTCCCTCTTCTCCCTCCATCTAGGGACTAACATCTCATAACAAAACTTTTCACATCAACCAATTTAGGGGCTTTGGTCTGTCACTCTAAAGTTCTCTAATTTTATATTTATTAAATTATATCTCCCTATTTATTTACACTCAATTGTATGGACTACATTCTCACCCATATAATCTCATGAGATTTTTACCAATTGTTGACTGAGACAATACCGCATTGGTTCTTACATGTTCTCATAAAAGATTTTAACATGCAAGTTGATCAAGTTTACATATAAATGAAGATCAAAGTATAATCATCATAATATATTCTCACTCTACTTAATTCTATATCCTACACATGCATACAAATTCATTGTAAGAGGAAAGAGTAAAGAAAACTACTCACTACACATGGAGAAACAACAGCAACTTTTCATCGAATAGGTCTTTGAAACCATACAAATAAAATACTAAATTCAAATCAAAATACAATGAAAATACTTATCGCAGATGAAAATCAAACTCTCCTCGTATAGCAAAAGCAATCTCATTCCAATCCACTTTAAGAATAAAGTGAAAAGAAAAGAAAAAAGTCTCTCACACTCTCCCTTTATCTCTCACCTTGTCGCCCCACTTAGGCTCACGCCCAAGCCTTCACTTCTTCTCCAAGCCTTATTTTCCTCTTCTAATCTTCTCCTTCTCTCCAAATCTTCTTCTTCAAGAGTTTTCAAGTCCTAATCATAATTTCCCAAGAGATAAAAGTGTCTCTTCAAAAGAAGTCCTCATTCAACGAATCTTCTAATGGGTGCTTTAAGTACCTTTTCACTGCAAGAGACACATATCTTCCATAATAACTCCTTCAAACTAACCTAAAATCTTCTAGAAAGTTTATTTTATCATTTCCAATGAATTCACCATGAGACATACTTTGCAATGCTTCGAAAATTGTTTAAATCTAATGTTTCTTCTAGAAGTTATGCCAAAAACCGTAACTGGTGGCTCTGCGCCTATGGTTTGGCGCATATGCGCCACTGCCTGGAGATAAGACTTACCTATTGAGGCTTTATGTATACTTTCAAATGCAAGAATTTGATACCACTGCTAGAAGATTTAATCCCCAGCAACGGTGTCAAAAACTTGATGTGGCCCGACTTTTACTTATGTAAGAATTTATGAATTTAAATTTAGATTTTTGTAATAATTATTGTAAAAGTCACAATTTCAAATGCAAGTATACGTATTGTATCAAGTAATATAGGGCTCTAGTAGAGTCCTGGTTATCGATCCCACAGGGAAGATTTTGAGAAAATTAAGAAATATTTTTAGATTTTTCAAATTAAAAGTAATTATTATTTTTATTTCTTCTTAAAGTTTAGATTTTAAATTTAATAAAATTTATACTAAATGTAAGTAAGCGATAATCAAATAAAGATTAATGCAGGTATAAATAAAATAACTTTCTCCTTTTCAACTAATCCAAGATTTTTAGAATAATTTTCTTTTGTAGAGAATATAGATTATGGTATTGTGCCAAATAGAAGCATTCCCATTCTTTACCCTTTGGTTCAGGAATAAAGATCATTGACTAATCTATAGATCGGTTCAGGATGTTTTATTAGTAGAATGTGTTAATCTAGGCTCACACTACTAGATGTTCAAGGGTGCTATGGTCGGCCCTACCAATGACCCGTTCCCTTTCTATAAACCAAATTATTAGAATTTAGTCTGTCACTCTAAAAACTAATTAATTTTGCGCCCAATAAATTATATATTCCTATTTATTTGCACTTCACCTTGAATAACCCGCATAAAGCCTTCGACTGCCCAAGGATTCATGTGATATCTACTAGTTGAGAACTCATCTCCGGATAGGTCTCAAAATTCTTCAACAGGTTTTAATTATTTAAATGGCCAGTTTAAAAAGTATACTAAGATCAGGTATTAATATCATCACAATTTTTATAAATATTTTAAGTTAAATTTTTCTTCCAAATTACAAATAATTAAGGAAATTTAAATATTTAATTTTAATGTGACAAAATTGTAATGGGTTTTTACCATTTGTCTCTTAATTTTTCAATCACCCAATATAATAATTAAGATCATTTATTGTCATTTTCCCATTTTGAATAAGCTTAAATATTAATTAAGGCTAAACTTTCAAAAATTACAGCTTTTACCCTAAAGGTCTTTATCACTCCATAATTTATTATATTTAGCTCCAATGACTTTGAAATTTTTATGTGACCCTACTTATGGGTTGATTAAAATATTAGAGGATTAAATATGATTTTTCAAATTTTAATTTAATTTATATATTTATTTTCATGCAAAAATATGGGTTTTCAATGAAAATTCAAAAAGTTGTCCAAAACAAAACATATGACTTTGAAATTTTTATGAGAGCTAGACCAACATTGGAGGACCACTTTCACCAAATTTCATGATTTTTTGAGCTTTAATATAATTATAAGATTTATTTTAAGTTCTGAAGTTTTAATTAATTATAAAATATTTTAAATGTTTAAAATTCAATTTTATATTTTTCAAAAGTCCTCTCGAGGTCAGGGAACCCAGAGAAATAAACATTATTTTTTTATAATTTTTTATTTTAATTATTAGAATTATTTTAGTGGAAAATTAAGAAAATCCATTTTTAGCCTTTTAAAAATTAATTTAAGCCTTTAAAAATTGTTATTTTAATTTTAAAGCTTAGGAAAATTATGAGGATGGTTCCTAATTTATTAGGAGACCAAAAGTAACAATTTAGTGATTTTTAATATTTATTATTATTATTATTATTTAATTATTTAAATATTAAAATATGATTAAAAATGAAAATTTTGGGAAAATCCCAATTTTATTTTTAAAAGAATCCTCTGATCTCAGAGAACTCTCAGAACTAATTTTACAATGTTTTGAGTTATATCTTAATTATTAAAATTAATTTAATGTTCAAATTTGTCATTTCACTTAGAAAATTCATTAAGCTAACCAAATGAATTCCAAATACCATGAAAATTTTATGGGGAGTTCTTTGACCTTTGAAATACAATGAAGAATTATTTTCAAGTGATATTTATATTTAATGAACTCAAATTAATTTAAATTCATTTTTAAGCCAAGTTGATAATTAGGTTATTTTTTAATTATTTAACCCATGAAATTTTTATCCTAGGGTCCCCTGGTCATATGGAACCTACCATAATTTTTTTGGGATTTTTCTAAGAAATATGCTAATTATTGGAATTAATTTATGAAAACATATGCCTAAACTTAAAAAATATAGAACTCTTCATAGAGGTCTCCTCTAACTTGGAAAAATCAGGGAGGATACCCCATAACAGAGGTTATAACATGCCAAAATATTAGACCATGGTGAAATGTCTGCATGCATGGAGAATTAAAAGACCACAGAGGGTATTTAATTAATTAAAAATCATACATGCATCAACTAAATTTAAACCATTTCCACATACTCTCTCCTCTCTCTACTTCTCATGCTCCCTCTCCGAATATCCCCACCCCTCTATCTTCCACTCTCTCTTCTCTTGCTCTTTCATTTCTCTCATTTTCTCTCTTTCACTCTCATATTTCCCCTAGTGCTTTATTTCACTATTCACCCTCTCCCTCCCCTCTCTCTTTCCTCTCTTTTTTCTCTCTCTCTACATCTTTCTTGCTCTCATTCTCTCTTATTATTACTCCCTCCCTCCTTTCCTCTCTCTCTATAACTCTCAATCTCTATCTGCCTCCCTCTCTCCTCTACTCTCTTCCTCTCTCCTCCACTCTCTCCCTCCCTACTCTCTTTCTGCCTTTCCTTCCTCTCTCTCCTTCTCTCATGCTCCTCTCTCACTTTCATCTCTCTCTTCTCTGCTCTTCCCTTCTTTCTCTTTCTCTCTCTCACTCTGTCCTTCTTTGTCTTTAATACTTCTCTCTCTCCCTTTCTTTCGTACACTCTAACATCTCTATCTTTATCTCTAGTGCTCCATATTTTATCTCTCCCTTTCTCTCCATTCTCTCTCTCTTGCCACACTTATCTATTCTTTTTTATCTCTCTTCATCTCTTACTCTATGTTTTGCTCTACTTATCTCTCCATCTCTCCCAATCAAAAGCTCTCTTTTATCACTCCCCTTCTTGGTCCCACACTTCCTTTCACTCTCTCTGATCTTTCTCTCTCTTGCATCTCTTGCTCTCTCCTCTCTCTTTCTCATCTCTGACTTCTCTCACTCCCTCTCTTCTCTTAGTCCCTCATCACTATCATTATTTTTTTATCTTCATCATTCTCTCCCTTCCTCCCTCGTGGCCTCTCTCTCCCTCCCTCCATCCATCACTCTCTTCCCTCTTTCTCTCCTTTCTCACTTTCTCTTCTTTTTCTCTCTCCCCATCTCTCCTTCTCTCTCATTGCCTCCCTCCCTCTCAAACTTCTCACTCCTGACGCCTTGTCTATCCTTCCCTCTCTCACGCTCTCTCCCTCTTCTCTCTTACATTCTCTCTTACCATCACTTATCTTTTTCTCTCTTCTATTTGTCAATGCTCACTCTTCCACCCTCTTTTCTATATTTGTCTCTAAATTACAATGCTCTCTCTTTCTATCTCTCTTCTCTCTCCATCCCTCTCTCTCACTGTCTCTTCGGTTTCTCACTTTCCCCCCTCTTCTTCTATCTTATATATCTCTCTCCATTATCTTCATATTACTCTCTCTTACACTATCCCTAGCTCTATCTCCATTTCTCTCTCCCTCTATTTCCCTCCCTTTCCCTTTTTCTCTCTTTCTTCCTCAATCTCATACACACTCTCTCTTCCTTTCTCTCTCACTTTCTCTCTATCTCTCTCGCTTGCCCTATCTCTCTGATTTTCTCTTCTCTCTCAATTTATCTCTCTCTCCTAACTCTCTCTTCCATCTCTTACGCTCTACATAGCTTTCTATCTTTCTCCCTCTCTCACTCGCTCTTTCCACTAATATAGCATCATCTCTCCCTCTATTTTCTAACACTCCCTCTCTCTCCATCTTTATCTTTTATGATTTCCTCTCCCTCTGTCTTCCCATCTCCCTACTCTTCTCCCTCGTTCCCTCTCTTTTATCCTTTGAATTTGATTCTCTCTATCTCTCTTTTAATATTTGTCTCTCACTATTCTTTCTATCTTCGTCTTAATCTCACTCTCACCGTCTCTGCATCTCTATCTATCTTCGTCTTATCTTCATCTCTATTTGTCTCACGTTCGCTATTCTCTTAGCTTCACTTAAGGTTCTCTCTCACACACACTCCTTTGCTTGCGCCCTCTATCTCTATCTCTCCACCCTCTCCTACTTATCTCACCCTTCTCACTTGCTCTCTAACTCTCTCTTTCTTTTTATATCTCACTCTTGCACTCTCTTCTCTTTCTTGCACTTCTTTCTCACTCTCTACCCTTTCTCTCCATGTCTAAATCACACTCTCTCTCACCCTTCCTCTCTAGCTCTTGCCCAACTCTCATCTACCTCTCTTATCATTCTCTCACATTTTTTTTCTTTTCTCTGACTCTTACCTCTCTCTCTCTTCTCTATATTCCTCTCCACCTCTCTCTCTTGCACTTTTCTATGATTCTCCATCTCTCTAACTTTCACTTACTTAATCTTAAAGAAGCGAGAAAATGGGTGAGATAGAAGTAGAATCATAAAGACTGCCAGAAAGAGGGAGAAATGAAGATAGAGATAAGGAAGGTAATTGTGTGTGAGAGAGAGAGATATAGAAAGAGAGAGGGAGAAAGTGAGACCACGAAAGAGAAAGAACGAAAGATAGAGAGAAGAGAGAGTGAAACATAGGAAGAAGGAGAATGGATAAGTAAATACTGTGAGAGAGAACGGCAGGAGGGAGAGAAAAAAAGAAAGAAACAGAGAGAGAGGGACTGAGAGAAGGGAGAGGTAATGAGAAAATGAGAGAGAAAAGAGGGTGGGAGGGATGGAAAGAGAGGGAGAGAGATTGAGAAAAAGAGAGATATTGAGAGAGATAGATGGATTGATATAGAGTGATAGTGAGGGCAAGAAAGAGAGAAGAGTAAGAGGGAGAGAGAGCAGCATAATAGGAGCATAAGTGTGGAGAGATAGACCAAAAAGAAAGGGGAGAAGAGGTAGAGAAAATAAACATAATGTGAGTGAAAGAGAGAAGGGGAGAAATAAATGAAGAGCGAGGTGTTCAACAAAGCGATTGGGAGAGACATGGAGAATGAGAGTAAGGGAAAGATAAGTAAAACAAGGGAGAAAGATAGAGAAGAGTGTGAGAGAGAGAGAGATAGAAAAAAATAGAGATGGAAATAGATAGAGACTGAGAGAGGGTAAAAGAAGAGAGAGTGAGAGATATTGAGCTAGGTAGAGAGAGTGAGAGATATTGAGCTAGGTAGAGAGAGTGTTAGGGAGAGGGAGTGTGGTGAAGATAGACCAAGTGAGAGGGTGTTTGAGATAGGGGAGAGGAAGGGAGAGATAGAGATGCAAGAAGGGAAATAATGGAAGGGGAAATGAGAGGAAAGGAGAGGGAAGGGATGGACAGAGTGAGGGAGAGAGGGGATGAGAGGGAAGAGAAGAGTGAAGAGGAAAAGCAGAAGGAGAGAAAGAAAGGGAAGGAGGCTGAGGATTTATCCATGTTTTTCTTCATCCTTAACATTTTCTCGCTCTCTACGGCTATTTCTCCTTCTACGCCAATCTCACTCTTCTTCTCTCTCTTTATATTTATGTAACTTATTCTCTCATTCCCTTCACAGTCTCTATTTCTCCTTATCTCTCCAAATCTATCTTCTCTCTCACTCTCCGTTCTATCTCTATCACTCTCTCTCTTTGTAACTCTTCATTTTCTCTTCCACTCTCTTTAAATATATCCACCTATTCCTCTAGCTCTCTCAATGTCTGCCCTCCCTCTCCCTCTATATCTCTCTCCCTCTATCTTGCTCACTCACTAACAATATTTTTCTCATTCTCTCTTAATCTTTCTCTCTCCCTCACTATCTCTAACACCTTTGCTCTTTGTCTCATTACTATCTTTATCTCTCTCTCATTTATCTAACTTTCTCTCTCTCTTCTTTACCTCCCCTCATTTTCTAGTCTCTCTCATAGCTTCCCTCCCTAACTTTTTCTCTCTCCCTCCCTCCCTTTCTCACTCTTTCTCTCTCTCTCTCTCTCTTTCTCTCACAAATTTTATCTCTCTCCCTCTATCTTGTTACCTCTCCCTCTCTCTTGTTTCCTCTATCCCTCCAGCTTTATCCATTTCCCCCAACCCCTGCTACACTCCCTCTCTCTCTTATGTCTCCCTGCCTTTCTCTATCTTCCTTGCAATATCTGTCTTGTTTTGTTTTTCTCTCTCACTTTCTATCTCCCTCCTCGTTCTTTCCTTCTCCCCCTCCATTCCGCTTTCTTTCCTTGTTCCTATGACCTCACGTTCTCCCTCTCTGTTCATCATAATCTTTATCTCATTCTCTAACTCTATCCCTCATTCTTTCTATTTTCGCCGTTCACTCACTCTCCCTTCTTTCTCTATTTGTCTCTCCTTCACTCCCACTCTTTGCCTCCTGCTCCATCACTCTCTTCTCTCATTTCTCTCTCCCTCTCTCTCCCTCAAACTCTCTCTCTCACTCTCTCCCTTTGTCCACCTCATTCACTCTATCTCTAACCTACTCTCTCACTCATTCTATCTTCTTTTTCCTCAATCTCTCCATTCTCTTCTCTCTCACACACTTCTCTCTCTCAGCCTCTTTCTGTCCCAACAATCTCTCTTACCCTCCTTTAGTCCTACCCTTTCTCTCTCTGAAACCCTCCCTCTGTCTCTTTCTCATACTTTCTCCCTCACTTTCAGACATCCTTTCATCCCTCTCTCTCTCACTCGTATCATCTTTCACTCTCTCCCTACATCTCACTCTTTTTTTTAGCTCTCTCATGGATCTCTTCTCTCTATTTCTCATTATTTTCCTTCTCTCTGTCTTTCTCGAGCTTTTCACTCTCTCACTCTCTCCACCTCCATCTACTCTTTCTATCGCTCTATCCCTCTCATACTCCCACCCTTCCCCCCTCTCTCTCTCACCCCTCCATCTCTCCTTTCTTACCTCTTTCTTCTTTATTATGTCTTATTTGCTTAGTCTTACCTTCTCCTCATTCTCTCTCTCTCGCTTGTTTCTCTTTTCCCTCTCTTTCATCTAGCTTGGTCTCACTTGCTTTCTCTCATAACTCCCTTCATCTCTCTCCTCTCTCTCTCTCTCTTTTTCCCTCCCTCTTTCTTATATTTCTCCTCTTTTTATTATTTCTTTCCCTTTTCTTTCCCTACTCTTACCTCCTTACTATCTCTCACCCTCTCTCTTCCCCTCGCACCCTCTCTTAGTCTCTTTATTTTTTCACTTTTCACTCTCTATGTCCTTTTCTTCTTCCTCACTTATCTCTCTCTTCTATCTCAGTCTTTCTATTCTCTCTTTCTCCCTCACTCTTCATATTCTATATCCCTCTCATTCTCTCTCCCAACCTCACTCTCTCCCTCTCCCTCTCTCCTTCACAATCTCTATCATGCTCTCTCTCCTTCATTTTCTCCCTCCTCTCTCTCTATCTCTTTATTTAACTCTCTCTTTCTCAATCTCTCTTCTTTAACTTTCTCTTCTCCTTTTTCTCTCTTGCCTCTCTCTCTTCCCCTACTCTTCCGCTCTCTCTCCTCTTTTTTGCCTCTTAACCTTCTCTCTGTCTCTTCTATCCCTCCACTTCCCAAACTATATTCTCTCGTTACCCTCCCTCTCTCTGGCTCCTCATTATCTCCCTCTCAGCTTTCTCACTCTTGCTAAATCTCGCTCACACTTCTCTCTCATTATCTCACTATCTTAATCGTCTATCTATCTCTTTTTTTCTATATCTCTCACTCTCTTAAGCACACACACATTCAATCTCTCTCCCTCTCTTTTGTTGTCTCTCCATCTCTCTTACTTTCTCCATCCCTCCATTTCTCGGCCTCTCCCAATCCCCCTCCCTCGATCTCTCCCTGCCTCTCTCTCTTGCATTCTCTCTCCCTTTATCCTCTTGCTTTCCTAAATTATTTTTTTCTCTCATTTTCTCTCTCCCTCTTCTCCCTCCATCTCATTTGCCCCTCACCACTTTTTCTCCTTCTCTCACCCTTACAATTTCTATCTTATTTTTTCTCTTTGTATATGTCTCACTCTTCCTCTCTCCCTCTCTCAATCTCTTACCATCTCTTCTCTCTCTTTTTCTCTCTCCCTCTGGCTCTATTTTTCTATGTTTCTCTCTTGCTCTACACACTCTCTAGCTTTCTTTCACTTGAAATGCTCACAATAACTCTCTTACTCTCTCCCCTATTATTATCTCTCTAGCTCTTCTTTATATTTCTTTCTCTAGCTTGCTCACTTTGCATCTCTATCGCCCTCTGTCTCTCTCTCTCTCCTTCTCTCTTTATATCTTCTCTCGCTCACCTTTTTTGCTCTCTCCATCTCTCTTCCTCTCTCTTACTTGTTCTTTCACCATGTTTAACTCTCTCTCACTCTCTTTATCACGAATCTCTCACGCTCACATTATCTCAACAGAGAGGGAGAGGAAGGAGAGAGAGAAGCAGAGAGTACGTGAGCTATAAAGAGAAAGAGGGAGTGAGAGATTCAAGTTAGAGAGAAAGATGCAAGAGAGAGAGGGAGAAGGATAGAGGAGAGATATAATAAAGAATGAGAAGATATGGCAAGAAAGGAAAGGGGTGGAAGAGTGATCTATAATATCTCTCCCTTTATCTTTCTCTCTCTCCCTCCCTCTTTCTCTCTGTCGCTCATGTACTATCTATTTCTCTCTCTCATCTCTCTCACCTCTTTCTCCCTCTCCCTTAACTTCTTACACTATCTCTCCCTCTATCCATCCCTCTCTTGGCTCTGCACCCTCCTTCCATCTCTCCCTCTTACTCATCTCTCTGTCTCTCCCTCAGTCCATCCCTCTCTTGGCTCTGCACCCTCCTTCCATCTCTCCCTCTTACTCATCTCTCTGTCTCTCCCTCAGTCCATCCCTCTCTTCCCCTCTTATCTCTCTCACCATCTTTCCACCCCGTCTCTCTCTTTCTCTATCTTTCTTCCACTTTTGCTTTATGTTTCATGTTATTTGCCTCTCTATCTCTCAAGCTCAATAGATCTCTCTTCTATCACTCTCCTCTCTCTTTTCAGTAGTTGTTTTTAACTCACTTTTCTTTCATTCGCTCTCTCATCATTTCCTACTCTCACTCTCACTCTTCCTCAGTTTTTCTTTCTTGTTATTTCTTCTCGTGTTCTATAATATCTCTCCTTTATCTTTCTCTCACTCTTTCTTCCATCTTTCTTGCTATCTTGTATCTCTCTCCCTCTTTCTCTCTGGCTCTCACATACTCTCTGCGTCTCTTTCTCTTCTCTCTTACTCTCTTCATCTCTCTGCCTTGCTATGTCACTCTCTCTTCTAAATTTACCTATTCTCTTGTTCTTTCTTTCTATTCTCTTGCTCACTCTCAATCACAGGCACACCTTCCTTATCTCTTTCTTCATTTCCACTCTCTATATTCCCTCCCTCCATCTCCCTCTCCCTCTATCTCCTCCTTTTATATCCAGCTCTCTATCTCACACACCCTCTCACTTGCTCCTTCTCTTTCTCACTCCCTCTCCCTAGCGTCCTCTCTGTCAAGCTCAATATCTCTCACTCTCTCTTTTCTTACCCTTTCTCGGTCTCTCTTTATTTTCATCACTTATTTACACCTCTATTTCTCTCGCTCACTCTTCTCTATCTTTCTCACCCCTTTCTATCTCTCTCTTGCTCTTACTCATTCTCTCTCACACTCTATCAATCTATCATTCAATTTCTCTATCTCTCCCTTTTTCTCTCTATCTCTCTCCCTCTATTTCCTTCCTTCTCATCCTCTCCCTCTCTCTAATTTTCTCATTATCTCTCTGTCTATTTCCCACACTCTTTTAGTCACCCTCTCTCCTATCTTGAAGTCTCTCTTCTAGCACTCTTTTTTATTGTTATTTCTCTCGCTCTCTGTTATGTTCTCCCACACTCAATTCTCTCATTACTAATTTCTCCTCATTTATTATGCTCTCTTACTCGCCCTCTTTCTTTATATCTATCTCACTCTCACTTTCTCTCTTTATCTCTCTCTTATCTCTTTGTTCTCTCACTTGTTCTCTCTCACTCTCTCAAACACGTTCTCCCCCCCTCCAAATCCCCCTTCCCTCCTCCCTCATTCTCTTTCATGCTCCTATCAGTCTCACTCCCTCTCTTTTTCTACTTCCTCAATATCACTCTTGCACCCTCTCTCACACCTTCACCATCTCTGTCTTAATTTTTCACTCATCTATTTATATCTCCTTCCCTTCCCTCCCTCTATCTCCCTATTTCTTTTTCACTCTATCTCTATAGCTCTCTCTATCTTTCGAACACACTCTCTTGCTCACTCTCCTCTCTTACTCTCTCTCTCACGCTCACTCTCCCTCTCCCTCTCTCCATATCTTTTTCTATCTCTCTGACTCTCTATTCTCCTTCTCTTTATCTTCCCTATCTCACTCTATCACACATTCTTTCTATCTCTCTCTTTTATTTTCTCTTCTCCTTTCTCTCTTCTACCTCTCATTCCACCACATCCCTCTAGCTCTCTCACTCTCTTTCTCTCTCATCATTCCCTTGCTCTATTTCAATCCTTCAATTTTTATGTCCTTCTCTCTCTTTCCATCATTTCCTCTCCCCCTCTTTCTCCCCTCTCTTCTACTCTATCTCACTCTCAGTATCTCTCATAATTTCACTATCAGTCTCTCAGGTACTCTCTCTACCTCACTCTTTTCTCTATCTATCTCCCTCTCCATCTCTATTTCCCTCTAGCTACGTCATTCTCAATCTCTTTCACTCATTCCTTATCACTTTTCTTCTTTATCTTCCTCTCTCTTTCCCTTTATCTCACTACTCATCCATCTTCTCCATCTCTCATCCGCTCAACTCTATCTCTTTCTTTTTTCACCTCTATATATCTCTCATTTCTCTATCCCCCCCCCTCTCTCTCTCTCTCTTTTTAGCTCTCTCTTTATCACTCACTCTCACTCTCTCTCTCTCTCTCTCTCTCTCATTTTCCTTATTTTCTAACCTTTTATTCTTTCTCTAGATATTCATTGACACACTCTTTCTCATTCTCTCTTTTCAGTCTTTCGAGCTAATATTTGCTCTTAATCTTTTTCATATTCTCTCTTTGCTCTCTCTTACTCTCTCCCCGATCACAATCATTCTCTCATTCTTCTAATCTATCTTGTTATCTCTCCCTCTCTATCTCACTCCTTTGATATCCTTCTAACTCACTCTCTATTTGATGCTCTCTCTTGCTTTCTCCTCACTCTTCTCTCTCTTATTCTCTCAATTTCCCTCTCTCTCTATCGTTATCCCTGATGCTCTCCTTCCTTCTCTCATTTTATCTCTCTCTTACTCTGTCTCTCCTTCGTCTTCCCCTCTCTCACTCTCTCTTCCTCCTTTCTTTCACCCACACTCTCTCTCCCTCTTTAGTTCGTACTCTCTAATCTTACTTGGTCTCTCTCCTTCTTGTCTTCCCCTAACCCTCACTCTCTCTCCACCACATATACACACTCTCTCTCCTTCTTTCTTCATTCTCTCTATCTTTATACCTCTCTCAAACTTTATCTCATTCTTTTCTCCATCTCTTTTTGCCTTTTTGTGTGTCTCTCCCTCCCTCCCTTCTTTATCCTTCTCTCTCCCTTTCCCTCTCCCTGCTTTTAATTCTTTACCTCTTTCTCTCTTTCTCCAACTATCTCCCCTCCTCTTTCTCCCTCTTTTTATCACTCTCTCACAATTCTCTTTTCTCCCACTCTCTCTTCTCCATGTCATTATATTTTCATCTCTCCTTTTCTTTTGTCTCTCTAGCTCTCACCCTTTCTATCTCTTTCCCATTTCTTCTAGCCTCTTCTCTCACCCACTCTCTTGATCCCTCTCTCCCTCTTTCTTACTCCCTCCTCTCTTCACATCGCTCATTCTTCTCTTAATCTCACTTGTCTATCTCTATTTACACTATCTCACTTCCCCCACTCAATCTAACTATTTCTCTCACTACCTCCCTCACTTTGACTCTTTATATTACTCTCTCTACCTATCTTTTGCAACCCCTACCTCCCACTCGTTCCTCACACCTCTCTAGTTCACATATTCTCTTACATTTTCTTCGATCTCTATCTCCCTTTTCCTCTAGCTCTTTTTTATTCTCTTCTCTCTCTCCTTCCCACTCTATCTCTTGCACTCTCTTACTTTCTCACCTCTCTACCTCTTACTCCCTCTATCTTACACTCATCTCTCCCTCCTTATATCTTACTCTCCTCTCTCCATCTCTCTCTCACTCCCTCACACCCTCTCCCATTCTATATCTCCCCCTCCCTTACTTTCTCTTTAGCTGTTATCTCTCTCCATCTTTTTCTCTTGCTCCATCCTATGCTTTCTAATCCTTTCACTGTATTATTTCCACTCTCTCTTTGTCTCTCTCACACTTCCTTCACTATCTCCCTCTCTCACACTTCTCTTGCTCATTGTTCTCTCTCTTCCTCTAACCTTCTTGCTCTCTCACTCACTCTCTCTCCCTTTTGTATACCTCTCGTGCATTTTCTAGCTCTCCCTAATCTCTCCTTTCCTCTTTTTTTGATATCCCCTTCTTTCTCCTATTCACTCGCCACCCTCCCTCCATCTCTCTGTCTTGCTTCCTTGCTATCTCCCTCCCACTCCCTTACCCTCTTTATCTCAGCTTCTTACAGTTTCTTCCCTCTCTTCCTGTGTCTCCCTTACTCTATCATTCCCTCCCCTCTCCTTCCCTCCTTACCGATCTCTCTTTGTATTGTGTATATATGTTTCTCTCAATATCTCCCTTTTTGTCACTCTTAATTTCTCTCTTGTCCGTTCTCTTTCCATTGACTGTTCCTTGTTGCCTTCTTGGTGTCACTCTCCCTCTCTCTCATCCTCTCTATCTCCCTCTCTCTATAACACTGTCTCCCGCTCCTCTGCTGTCACTCTTACATTCTCTCTTTTCCTAATGTACCTCTTTCTGTCATCCACTTTATCAGTCTCTATTTCTCCTTATCTCTCTTATTCTACCTTTCTCTCTCTATCACTCTCTCTTTGTAACTCTTCCTTTTTTTTTGCTTCCACTCTCTCTAAATCTACGCAACTCTTCCTCTAGCTCTCCCTATATCTACCCTCCCTCTCCCTCTATCTCTCTCTCTCTCACTCACCCTATCTCGGTCCCACTTACTTCACTCACACTCTCTCACTCTTCTTTCCCTTTCTCTCTCTTTTTTATACCTCAATTGCTTTTTCTAGCCCTCCCTAGCTCTTTCCCTCTCTCCTCTTTGCTCTTTCTCCGCTTTCTCCCATTATCTATCCCCTCTAACTCTATCTCTCTCTCGCTTCCTTGTTATCTTCCTCCCACTCAATTACCATCTCTATCTCACTTTCTTACACATTACTCCCTCTTTCCATCCTATCATCTCTCTCTATTCTTTTCTGACTCAGTCTCTACATGACCCCTTCTTTCTCTCTCTCCCTCCATTCACTCTCTTTATCACTTTTTATCACTTTCTCTTTCTCTCAGTCCCTCCGTCTCTCACCCTCTCCAACTCTTCTCTCGCACTCTTTTGTCTCTTCACTCTCCTTTACTTCCTCACTTTTCTTTCTCTCTCACTCTATCTCGTACTCTGGCTTGCTGTCTCCCTCTCTTTATCTCTCTATACCCCCTCCTATTTTCTTTACTCTCTACCCACTCCGCCCTTTTCATCTCTCTACACTATCAAACTTTTTCCTACTTTATATCCATCTCTCCCTCTTTTATCTATGTTCATCTATCTCCCTCTCCCAATCTCTCTCTTGCCCCCTCACTTGCTCTATCTTCCTCACTCTTCCCTCTTGCTTTCTCTTCTCTCTCTCTCTCTCTTCCGACCTCCCTCTCTCTCAACCTCCCTCTCTCATACTCTATTTTCTCTTCACCATGCCTTCCCCTCCCCACTCTCCATCTCTTATCTCTCACTCTCTGTTTCACTTTCCATCCTTATCTCTATCTTTCTCTCTCTTCCTACTTGCACTATATTGCACTCCCATTGTCTGGCAATCTTTCCCACTCAACTGCACTCTATTATGTCACTTTCTCTTCTCTTTTTCTCAGTCTCTCTCTCTCTCTCATTCTTAATCTTTTTTCACTCGCTCTCTCATTCTTTTTCACACTTATTCTTACTCTTCCCTCCCTCTTCCATTTTTTTCCCATACTCTCTAATCTCTCTAAATTGCATATTTCACTCTCTCTTCTCTTTTTCTCATCTTTCTCTTCTCTTACAGTCTCTTCTGTTGCTCCTACTTTTCCCTCTTTCTTTCTTTCTTTTTCTCCCTCTCTCTCACTCCCTCGCTCCCTTTCTGATGGCATTCATCTTACCTTCCCTTCCTCTCACTCTATCTCGATCTCCCTTCTATATGACTCTTCTATCTCTTCCCCTCTCTCTTCATTCCTCTCTCCCACTCTCTCTCTTTCATTTGTCTCCTCTTCCTGTCTATCAGTCTGTCCCTCCCTCTCTCCTCTCTCTTCTTTATCATTTCTCTCACATGCTCTCTCTATCACTTCTCTCTTTTTTCTCTTTATCTCCTGCTCTGTCCCTCCAACAATCCATTTCTCTCTCTATCTATATATTCACTCTCTTCTCTCTTACTTTCTTTATAGATGCTCTCTCTCTCCTTTTTCTCTTTGTTCCCCTCTCCCTTCCACGCTCTCTCCCTCTCTTTATCTCTCTTCTTTTCTCCCAGTCTTTCTCCCTCCTCCATCTCTCTATCTATACCTCCCACTCTCTCTTCCTCTCTCCATCTCTCTATATCTCGCTTCTTTGTACTCCCTCTCTCTCTCATGTCCTCTGTATCTCACATTTTTTCTCTATTCCCCTCTTTCCCCCCTTCCTATATCTCTCTCTCTCACTCTCACGCTCACTTTTGCTTCTCATCACTCATGCCTATCCCACTCTTTCTCTCTCTATCTCTTTTTATCTTCACCTCCTATCCTTTCTTCCACTCTCTGTCCCTTTCTCTTTTCCTCTATTTCTTTCTCTCCATTCCTCTCTGCTCCTTCCATTGCTCATTTTCTCCCTTTGTCCATTTATCTTCTCTCGTATTCACTCTCTTCTCATGCTCTGTAATCAGTGAGATATAGATTGTGTGTTGAAAAGATAAATGAAGGTTTGGTGGGAGAGCGCAAAGCAAAGTGAAGAGTGAGAAAGTTAGAGCAAGAGTGATAAAGAGTTTGAGCTGAACGGAGGTTGAGAGAGTTAGAGGCAGAGAGTGAAAGGGAGGGGAGAGATGGACATAAGAGGATGGGAGAGATATAGATAGTGGGAATGAAGGAGATAATGAGAAAGAGAGAGAGAGAGGTAAAGATTGCAAGAGAAAGGGAGAGAGCTGACAAGAGAGAGTAAGAGAGGAAGAGACAGAGGGATAGAGAGAGATAAAAGAGAGTGAGAGTAAATTGAGAGAGGGAGTGAGAGAAATGGAAGGGAGAGAGTGCGAAAAAAAGAGAGGGGTGAGAAGTTGGAGTAAGGGTTTGGAAAAAGAAAGCTTTTGTTGGGGCTAGAAAGAAGACAAGGGACACGAAGATATAGAGTGGGAGAGAGCGCGAGAGAGCGAAAGTGAGAGTGCAAGAGATGAGAGAAACTGAAAGAAGAGCAAAATAAAGAGATTGATCTAAAGCAAGCTAGAGAGAACAATGATCAACAGAAGAGAGAGTGAGAGATAGAGGGAGGAAGAGAGATTAAGTGAGTGGAGAGAAAAAGAGATAGTAGAGAGATTGTAAGAGAGAGAGTGATAGAGATAAGAGAGCAAGAGAAAGAAAAGGTGGGAGAGCGAGGGAGCGACAGGAGAGAGTAAAAGGGAGAAGATAGATGGAGAGAGGGAAGAGTTACAATATAAAAGAGAAGAGAGGGAAAGCAAGAGGAGAAGAAGAGTTAGTATGAGAGAGAGACATTGAGAAAAAAGAGAAGAGAGAGTGATATAAGAGAGTGCAGTTGAGTGGGAGAGACGACGAGATAATGCGAGTGCAACATAGTGCAAGGAGGAAATGAGAGAATGAAAGTGATAAGGATGGAAAGTGGGAGAGAGAAAGAGAGATAAGAGATGGAGAGGAGGGAGGGGAAGGCATGGTGAGAGGGAAAATAGGGTATGAGAGACTGAGAGAGCGTGCGTGAGTGAGAGGGAGGGTGAAAGAGAAAGCGAGAGAGAAGAGAAAGTAAGAGGAAGAGTAAAGGAGATGGAGCAAGTGAGGGAGAAAGAGAGATATTGAAAGAGGGAGAGAGAATGAAAGAGGGAGATAGATGAAGAGAGATAAAAAGTGGGAGAGAGAGACTAGGAGAAAGGTTGATAGTGAGAGAGAGAGGGTAGAGTAAGGAAAAGAGGAGGGATTGAGAGAAGGAGACAGCAAGTGAGAGAATGAGAGAGAAGGAGAGAGAAAGAAATGTGAGGAAGCAAGGGGGAGCGAGGGAGAGAGAGAAAAGAGAGCAAGAGAAGAGTTATAGAGGGGTAGAGAGGGAGGGACTGAGAGAGAGAGAAAGTGTTAAAATTGATAGGAGAGGGAATGGTGAGGGAGAGAGAAGAAAGAGACATGTAGAGTGTGAGTAACAAAAAAAAAACTGAGAGTGAGAGATGATAGGATGGAATTGAGGGAGAAATGTGTAAGAAAGTAAGATAGAGATGGTAATAGAGTGGGAGGGAGATAACAAGGAAGCGAGAGAGAGAGATAGAGGTAGAGAGGAGAGCTAATGTGAGAAACAGGGGAGAAAGAGCAAAGAGGAGAGAGGGAGAGAGTTGGGAAAATCTAGAAAAAGCAACAGAGGTATAGAAAAGAGAGAGAGAGGGAGGCAACAAGCAATAGAGTGAGAAAGGGAAAGAAGAGTGAGAGATGAGAGAGTGAAGTAATTGATAGCGAGATATGCTGAGAGAGAAAGAGAGGGAGTAATAAAGTTAAAGGGTTAGAGATCATAAGATGGAGAAAGAGAGAAGGTGAGAGAGAGATAGAGGGAGTGGGAGGGTAGACTAAGAGAGAGCTAGAGGGAGAGGTGGGTAGAGAGAGTGGAAGCAAAAAAAGGATGATTTAGAGAGAGTGGTAGAGACAGAAAGGTAAAATAAGAGAGATGAGGAGAAATAGAAATTTATAGAAGGGATGTATATAATAAGAGAGGAAAAGAGGAGTAAGGGAGAGAAAAAGGGAGAAGGATAGAGAAAGATAGAGAGACTGATGGAGTGGTAGATAAAGATAAATAAAGAGAAAAGGAGAGAAAGGAAAAAATAGGAAAAGATAGAGAGAAAATGGGAGAAAGAGATAAAGATAGATTTATAAAGAGAGGAAGAGACAGAGGGAGAAACAGGACCAAGAGAGAGAGATAGAGCTCTCTCTTGTTCCCTCTCCCTCTCTCTCTTTCTCTCTCAGTCTAACTCCCTTCTCTCTCTTCTCTATTTATCTTTCCATCTCAGTCTCTCTATTGTACTTCTCTCTTCTCTATTTATCCCTTGTGATTCTCCTTTAATCTCCTTTTACTCTCTCATTTTTTCTCTCCACCCTTCTCACGCTTATTATCTCTCATACTCTACATCTCTCTTCCAAGCTCTTAATTCTTTTATCACTCTCTCTCTCATTCTTTATTTGCTCTATTTTATCTCACTTCTTCTCTCAGTTTCCATTTCTTCTTCTCTCTTATTATCCTCTATCATTCTATGTCTTCTTTAAACTCTATCTCTCACCTCCCTTCTCTCGCTCCCTTATCTCTCTTGCTCTTTTCTCTTCTTCACTTACTTTTTCTCTCCATCACTTTTATCTCTCATCTTTCTCCCTCTCTCCCTCTCTCCCTTTCGCCCTACAGCTCTCACCCTTTCTCCCTCCCTCTCCCACTTTTACACACTCTCTTTACCTCACTCTTCAACACAGTCTGACTCATCTCTCGTTCTGATAACGCTCCTGCTCTCACCTCTACTTCCCTCGTTTTATCACAATATCTTTCTCTCTTACACATTATCTCTCTCCCTTTCATATCTCTTCCACTCTCTCTCGCACTATTTTTCTTCTCTCACTTGCACCCACTCTCTTACCTTTATCTCACTCTCATTATAACTCATCTTCTCTCTTGCCTTCACCCTCTCTCACTATTTATCGCCATGTTTCCCTTTTTCTCCCTCTTTTTTTATGTTTATGGCTCTCTCCTTCCTTTTCTCTCCCACTTTTCCTATTTTTTTATTGTCTCTTCCACTCTCTCTCACACTCTCTCACCACTTATTTCTCTCTCACTCTTTCTCCCCCCCTCTGTCTCTCTCGCTCTCTCTCCCTCTCACATTATAACTTAAACCATTTCTCCCTTCCTCTCTCTCTTTTGCACAATCTCTTTGTCTCACTCTTCAACACCCTCCGACTCATCTCTGGTTATGATAATTCTCCCGCTCTCACCTCTATTTCCCTCCTTTTATCACATTAACTTTCTCTCTCACGCATTATTTCTCTCCCTCTCCTAACTCTTCCATTCTCTCTTGCACTATTTTCCTCTCTCACTTGCACCCACTCTCTTGCCTCTATTTCACTCTCATTATAACTCATCCTCTCTCTTTCCCTCACCCTATCTCACTATTTATCGCCATGTTTCTCTTTTTCTCCCTCTTTTTTTATGTTTATGGCTCTCTCCCTCCTTTTCTCTCCCACTTGTCCTATTTTTTTATTGTCTCTCCCTCTTTATATCTATCACTCTGTTACTTTCTCCCCTCTCTCTCCATCACTTCCATTATCTCTCTCACTCACTCTCCCCTTCCTCTCGCTCCCCTTCTCTTACTCTATCACCTTCTTCCTCACTTTTTTTCTCCCTCTCTCCTTGTGTCTCTCTCTCACACCAACTCTCTCGTCTCTCCCTCTCGCATAATTTCTACCTTTATTTCAAATTCTCTCTCTATCTTACTCCCTCCCTCATTCTCTTTCCCTCCCATAATTCCTTACACACTCTCTTTTCCCTTTCTTTGCCTCTCTTTCCTTCTCACTTACCTCTTTCTTTTTCTCTTTTGCTTTATCTCTCTCACTTTTTCTTCTCTCTTTCAATCTTCTTTCACACTTTATCTCTCTTACTCACTTTTATCTATCTCACTGACATTCTCAAACACTCTTGCTTTCGCTCTTAGTTTCTCTCTTGTACTCCCTTTCATTCTCATTTTTACTCTCTCCCTCTCCATCTCTCTTACTATCTCCTTATTTTTCACTCTCACTCTTTGTCTCATCTTCACTCCCTTCTCTCCTGCTCTTAGCTTATATCTCTTATTTTGTTCACATTATCTAGTTCACTCACCCTCTCTCTCTCTCCCTATCACTTTCTAACTCTCTCTTTTACCCTTCTAACTCTCTCTCACTCTAACCTTTTCTCTATATCTCTTACTCACACACATGCACACTCTATCTTACTCTTAGTTGTCTCTTATTCACTCTCTCAGTCTCTCCCTCTCACCCTCTTAGTCACTCTCTCTCAGTCTCTTCTTCATGTCTCTCCCACACTCCCTTTTAGTATCTCTCTTGTTCCTTACTTCCCTATTCTACCTCCCACATTTTCACTTCATCTCTTTTCTTGCCTCCTTTCCTCCATCTGATCTCTCTATCCTCTTTCTTTCTCTATTTCTCTCTCTTCCCCTACTTTGCTCCCACTCACTCTCCCTCCCTCTCTTGCTTTCTCAACTCTCTCTAGCTCTTTTGCCCTCACTCTCTCTCCCCCTTCCCCGCTCCCTCTATCTTAATCTCCTCACATCTCTTTATCAGTCACTCTACCTTGCTCTGTCTCTCTCTCTCTTTCTCTTTAACACTTTATTGCACTCTTCTTGCGTCTTAATCCCACTCTCCCTCCCTCTCTTGCTCTCTCTTTTTCTTTCTCTCACTTTATATCTCTCTTACTCTTACTCTCTACCTCCATTACTCTACCTACCTCTCTCTCCCTTTCTCTCTAACACTCTATCTCTCTACTTCCCTTTATCTAACACCATCACAACCTCCCTCTCTTCCCCTTCCTCCCTCTCTCGCACTCTCTCAGTCTTCCCTCACTCTCTCTTCTCTGTCTCTCTCTTTTTCTCTTTTTTTATCTCACTGTTGCACTTCTCTATTGCGTGTTCTCATTCTTTTGATTGTTCTTCATCCTCCTCTCTCTATCTCTCTACCATACTCTTTATCCTCTCTCCCATCTTATCTCTCTCTCACTCCCTTTACCACTATTTATCTCCTTTTACTCTCTCTCTCACCCTTTATCTATATATCTTTATCTCTCTCATACATTCTGCCCTCACTCTCTCTTCATAACTCACCCTCTCTCCCCCACTATCTACCCTCTCTCAGTCTCTCTTCACCCTTGTGCTTCTCTCTATCTCTCACTTGCCTAACTCCCTCACGCTTTCTTCTTGCTATTTTTTTCTCTCCCACCTCTCCCACTCTTCTTTTCTTTCCCCTCTAACACTCTATCTCTCCACCTCCCTTTATCTAACACCATCGCAACCTCCCTTTCTTCCCCTTCCTCCCTCTCTCACACTCTCTCAGTCTTCCCTCACTCTCTCTTCTCTGTCTCTCTCTCTCTCTCTTTCTCTCCTTCTATCTCACTACCGCACTTCTCTTTTGCTTGCTCTCATTCTTTCGATTGTTTTTCATCCTCCTCTCTCTATCTCTCTATCATACTCTCTATCCTCTTTCTTCCATCTTATCTCTCTCGCTCCCTCTACCACTATCTACCTCCTTTTACTCTCTCTTTCTCACCCTTTATCTACATATCTTTATTTCTCTCTAAAACTTTCTACCCTTGCTCTCTCTTCATAACTCACCTTTTCTCCCCCATTATCTATCTTCTCTCAATTCCTCTCACCCTTGTGCTTATCTCTATCTCTCACTTGCCTAACTCCCTCATGTTTTCCTCTTACTATTTTTTTTCTCTCCCACCATCCCTTTCTTTCTTGCTCACACATATCTTTATCTCTCATACTATATTTTTTACCTCCCTCTCTCATACTCTACACCTCACTCCACGCCCTTAGCTTTATTTCTTTCTCTGTCCATCTCTTCCCTCCCTCTCTCCATCTCTCTCTATCTCAACTTTTTCCCATATCTTTCTTTATTTCTCTCTTGCTTTCTCACACATTCTCTTACTCTCACTTTTCTCTCACACCTCCCACCCTCCATCTCTTTCTTGCTCTCATGCACTCTATCTTTATCCCACATGCTCTCTCTTTTTCATTCCCTCCCTCCCTCCCTTTATTTTTTCTCTCTCCTTATTTTGACTTCTATCTCTCTTTCTCTATCTCCCTTCCTCTCTTGCTCTATGTTTCACTTCATTTTCTCTCTATCTCTTACAAACAACAGCTTTATGTTCTATCACTCCCTCTCTCCCACTTCCTTTCACTCACTCTTCTCATGCTCTCTCTTCACATGTTCTTTCTTCATGTGCACTCTGATCTCTGTCTCTTGCACCTCTCGCTCTTCCTTCTCTTTCTCATCTCTCTCTTCATTCACTCCTTCATCACTCTATTATTTCTTCTTTTAGTTTCTCTCTCTCCCTTCCATCCTCTCATGCCCTCCATCTCTCTCTCCCCACTCTCTTAACACTTCTTTCTCTCTTTCTCTTCTCTATCTACTCTCCTTTATGTCTCTCTCTCCCCCCTCTTCTCCTCCCCCTTTACACACTGTGACCCTCTCCCATACTGTTTCCTCTTTATGTCTCACTCTCTATCCCTCCCTCTATTTTTCTCTCTCTCTCTCTTCTCTAGTTATTTCTCTCCCTCACTCTCTCTTCTCTTTTGTCCTCTTTCCTCCTTATTATTTTTTGTTCTCGATCTCTCAGATTAGTTATTTCACTCTCTCTAACACAATTCGTATCTCTATCTCTATTTGTTCCTCCCTCTATCCCTCCCTTTCTCCCCTATCCCTAACAGACTATCTATATCTCTCTCTTTCTCGCTATATCGTCCCCTCCCTCCCTTTCTCCCTCTTTCTTTTTCTGCTATATTCATCTTCTCTCTCTGTCTCTCTCCTTCTATTTCTCTCTTGCTTTGTCACTCACTCTCCCTCCTTCACTCTCTCTCACTACTTAGCTCTAGAGATAGAAAAAGAATAGAAAAGTGTGGCAAGAGGGAGAGAGAGAAAAGAGAAGAAGGGATAGATAAAATATGGAGCACTAGAGATAAAGATAGAGAGTGTATTTGAGAGCAAGAGAGAGAGAAAGGTTGGATGTGTCAGAGAGAAAAGAGAGAGCAAGAGGTGAGGGAGTGGGAGAGAGGTAGGTAGTGAGAAATAGAGCTAAGGAGGGATAAGGGAGAGAGATGAAGTGAAGTAGTGGATGTGAGAGGAAGAGAGAGATTGAGAGATGTAGAAGAAGTAAGAGAGAAAGGAGGTGAATAAGAGATAGAAAGAAGAAAGAGGAAAACAGAGGAAGAAGGTGATTGGATAAGTAAATTCTGTGAGAGAGAACGATGATAGGAGGGAGAGAAAAAAGAGACAAATAGAGAGAGTGAATGAGAGAAGTAGGGAGAGGTAATGAGAAAATGAGAGAGGAAGAGGGTTGGAAAGAGGGGGAGAGAGATTGAGAAAAAGAGAGAGATTGAGAGAGATAGATGGATTGATATAGAGTGATAGAGAGGGCAAGAGAGAGAGAAGAGTAAGAGGGAGAGAAAGCTGCAAAATAGGAGCATAAGTATGGAGAGATAGACCAAAAAGAAAAGGGGAGAAGAGGTAGAGAAAATAGACATAATGCGAGAGAAAGAGAGGAGGGGAGAAAGAACTGAAGAGCGAGGAGCTCAAAAAAGAGATTGGGTGAGACAGAGAGAATGAGAGTAAGGGAGAGATAGATAGAAAGAGGGCGAAAGATAGAGAAGAGTGAGTGAGAGAGAGAGATAGAAAACAATAGAGATGAAAATAGATAGAGAATAAAAGGGGATAAAAGAAGAGAGAGTAGGAGATATTGAGCTAGGCAGAGAGAGTGTTAGGAGGAGGGAGTGTGGTGAAGATAGACCAAGTGAGAGGGTGTGTGAGATAGGAGAGAGCAAGGGAGAGATAGAGATGCAGGGAGGGAAATATTGGGAGGGGAAATGAAGATGGAGATATGGACTATGCACGTGTGACAGAGGTGAGAGAGCTAGAGCGAGATGGAGAGAGAGTTTAAGTGATCAAGAGAGAGAGAGAGAGATGAGAGTTAGGCGAGAGAGAGAGAAGCAGAGAGTACATGAAAGATAGAGAGAAAGAGATAAATTGTTCAGAGAGAGCATGAGAAGAGTGGGGATAAAGCAAGAAAGAGAGCACAAGAAAAATGGATAGAGAATAAGAGAGAGGGAGAGAAGAAGAGAGAAAGAGGGGGGATTAGAATTAGAGATATAGATAAGAAAGGTGTGAGTAAGAGAATGTGTGTGAGAAAGAGAAAATGAGAAGAGTGAGAAGTGTGTAAAGATTAAAAGTGATAGAGAGACATAGATAAGAGAGAGTGATAGTGGGAGGAGAGAGGATAAGAATAAAAGAGTGGACAAGACAGTGATATAGAAAAAGAGAGGGCGAGAGGGAGTGAGAAGAAGGGAGGGTGAGAGGAAGAAGGAGATAGAGATAAGTATAAGAAGTGAGGAAGTGTGAGGAGAGAGGGAGAGAAAGGGAAAGGAGAGAGAGAAGGATAGACAGATAGGGAGAAAAGGAGAAAAAAATAAAAATGAAAATGAGAGAAACTGAGTGAGGGGGAGGGTTGGAGGAAGAGAGAGACAGAAGTATAGAGAAAGAGAAAGAAAGAGCAAAATAAATAGATAGAGAGAGGTATGGTGAGGGAGCGAGCAAGAGAGTACGTGAGAGAGAGGTAGGGAGAGGAGAGAGAAATTGAGAAAAGGAAGAAAAGAGAGCTTAGTGTTAGAGAAGAGAGAGATGGCAAGAGAGTCAAGGTAGCGAGAGAGCGAGAGAGCGAGTGAGCAAGATAGAGGAGAGAGTTAGAGTGATGCAGAGAGAGGGAAGAAGAGGGAAGAGATGGACAGAGTGAGGGAGAGAGGGGATGAGAGGGAAGGGAAGAGTGAAGAGGAAGAGGAGAGGGAGAGAAAGAAAGGGATGGAGGTTGAGGATTTATCCAAATTTTTCTTCATCCTCAACATTTTCTCGCTCTCTCTACGGCTCTTTCTCCCTCTACCCTAATCTCACTCTTCTTCTTTCTCTTTAAATTTATGTACCTCATTCTTTCATTCCCCTCCACAGTCTCTATTTCTCCTTATCTCTCCATATCTACCTTTCTCTCTCTCTCTCTCTCTCTCTCTCTCTCTTTCTCTCTCTCTGTTCTATCTCTATCACTCTCTCTCTTTGTAACTCTTCTTTTCTCTTCCACTCTCTTTAAATATATCCACCTCTTCCTCTAGCTCTTTCAATGTCTGACCCCTCTCCCTCTATCTCCCTCTCCCTCTATCATTCTCACTCACTAATAATCTTTTTATCATTCTCTCTCAATCTTTCTCTCTCCCTTACTATCCCTAACACTTTTGCTCTTTTTCTTGTTACTATCTTTACTCTCTCTCTCTCATTTATCTAAATTTCTCTCTTTCATCTTTACCTCCACTCATTTTCTAATCTCTCTCATAGCCTCCCTCCCTAGCTTTCTCTCTCTCTCTCTCTCCCTTCCTTTGTCACTCTTTCTCTCTTTCTCTCTTTCTCTCTTTCTCTCACACATTTTATCTCTCTCCCTCTATCTTGTTACCTCTCCCTCTCTTTTTCTTCCTCCATTCCTCCATCTTGATCCATTTTCCCCAACCCCTACTACTCTCTCTTTCCCTCTTTATGTCTCCCTGACTCTCTCTATCTTCCTTGCAATATCTGTCTTTTTTTGTTTTTCTCTCTCACTTTCTATCTCACTCCACGTTCTCTTCTTCTCCCCCTCCACTTTTTCCTTGTTCCTGTGACCTCACGATCTCCCTCTCTCTCCATCATAATCTTTATCTCATTCTCTAACTCTATCCCTCACTCATTCTATTTTTACCACTCACTCACTCTCCCTTCTTTTTCTATCTGTATCTCCTTCACTCTATTGATCTCCCGCACTCCCACTCTTTGCCTCCCGCTCCATCCCTCTCTTCTCTTGTTTCTCTCTCCCTCTCTCACCCTCAAACTCTCTATCTCTCACTCTCTCCCTTTCTCCACCACATTCACTCTATCACTAACCTACTCTCTCACTCATTATATCTTCTTCTTCCTAAATCTCTACATTCTTTTATGTCTCTCACTTCTCTCTCTTGGCCTCTTTCCGTCCATTCATCTCTCTTATCCTCCCTTAGTCCTTCCCTTTCTCTCTCTGAAACCCTCCCTCCGTCTCTTTCTCATACTTTCTCCCTCGCTCTCCCTAACTCTCAGACATGCTTTCACCCCTCTCTCTCTCAGTCGCATCATGTTTCACTCTCTCCCTCCATCTCACTCTTTTTCTTTAGCTCTCTCAGGGATCTCTTCTCTCTATTTCTCATTCTTTTCCTTCTCTCTATCTTTCTCATACTTTTCACTCTCTCACTCTCTCCACCTCCATCTACTCTCTCTATCACTCTATCCCTCTCAAACTCTCACCCTTTCTCCATCTCCTTCACCCCTCCATCCCTCCCTTCTTACCTCTTTCTTTCTTATTATGTCTTATTTACTTATTCTTACCTTCTCCTTACTCTCTCTAGTATCTCTCATTTTCTTCCCTCTTTCATCAAACTTGGTCTCACTTGCTTTCTCTCATAACTCCATTCATCTCTCTCCTCTCTCTCTTTCTTTATCCCTCCCTCTTTCTTATCTTTCTCCTCTTTTTATTATATCTTTCTCTTCTCTTTCCTTACTCTTACCTCCTTACTATCTCTCACCCTCTCTCTTGCCCTCACACCCTCTCCTAGTCTCTTTCTTTTTCTCACTTATCTCACTCTCTATATCTTTTTCTTCTTCCTCTCTTATCTCTCTCTTTTGTCTCACTCTTTCTATTCTCTCTTTCTCCCTCACTCTTCCTATTCTCTCTTCCAATCTCACTCTCTCTGTCTCCCTCTCTCTTTCACTATCTCTCTCATGCTCTTTCTCCTTCATTTTCTCCCTCCTCCCTCTCTCTATTTCACTCTCTTTCTTTCTCAATCTCTCTTCTTTAAATTTCTATTCTCCCTTTTCTCTCTTGCCTCTCTCTTCCCCTACTCTTCTGCTCTCTCTCCTCACTCTCCTCTCTTTCGCCTCTTTACCTCCTCTTTGTCTTTTCTATCCCTCCACTTCCCACTCTATTTTCTCTCGTTACCCCTCCCTCTCTCTTGCTCTCTATTATCTCCCTCTCAGCTTTCTCACTCTTACTAAATCTCACTCACACTTCTCTCACTTTATCTCACTATCTTAATCGTCATTCTATCTCTTTCTCTCTATATCTCTCACTCTCTTAAACATACACATTCAATCTCTCTCCCTCTCTCTTGTTGTCTCTCCACCTGTCTTGCTTTCTCCATCCCTCCATCTCTCACCCTCTCCCAATCCCCCTCCCTTGCTCTATCCCAGCCTCTCTCTCTTGCTATCTCTCTCCCTTTATCCCTCTTTCTTTCCCACATTCTTTTTTTCTCTCATTTTCTCTCTCCCTCTTCTCCCTCCATCTCACTTACCCCTTCACCACTTTTCTCCCTCTCTCTCCTTTACAATTTCTATTTTATTTTCTCTCTCTATATTTCTCTCACTGTTCCTCTCTCCCTCTCTCAATCTCTCACCATCTCTTCTCTCTTTTTCTCTCTCCCTCTGGCTCTATTTTTCTATGTTTCTCTCTCTTACTCCAGCACTCTCCAGCTCTCTTTCACTTTAAATCATGCTCACAATAACTTTCTTTCTCTCTCCATTATTATTATCTCACTCGAGCTATTCTTTATATTTCTTTCTCTAGCTTGCTCACTCTGTCACAGTCTCTCCCTCTCTCTTGATATCTTCTCTCGCTCTCTTTTTTTGCTCTCTTCCTCTTTCTTACTTGCTTTTTCACCATGTTTAACTCTCTCTCACTCTCTTTATCACGAATCTCTCATCATCTCTGTATTTTGCTCCCACCATCCATTCCTTTCCATCTCCTCTTCTTTCTCTCCTTCTCTCAAACTTTATCTTCTCTTCTCTACGCCACTCTCTCTCAATGTTACATTATTCCACTCCCTAGCCCGCTCTTCAATCTCTCTCGTTTCTCTCTTTCACTCTCTAGCTCTCTTCTATTGCTCTCTCTTGTATCTATGTCTATCCTTCCCTATCTTACACTCTCTCTCTTCTCTCTCTCTCTCTCCTCTCTAGGTCTACTTCTCTCACACACACTATCTCTTTGTCTCTCTTCTCTTGCTCTCCCTTCTCATTTTCTCACTCATCGCCTCCCTTTATCTCTCTACGTCTCTCTTCTTACTCTTACTCTGTCTTCTTTCTCCTCTCATTCACTCTATATCCCTCACACATTTTTCTCTCTTTTTCTCCCTCCCTCCCTCAATCTCTCTCTTTATCACTCCATAATTTTTCTCTCCCTCTCTCTAGCGCTTCTTTGTTTAACTATCTTACTCAATCAAGCTCTCTCTTTCTCCGCTCTCACACACTCGCTCTCTCTCTCTCTCTTCTCTCTCTCTCTCTCTCTCCTCCATCGCTCATTCAATCTCTCTCCCTCACTCAATCTCTCTAGCCCTCTCACCTATCTCTCCACTCTATCTATATCTCTTACTCTATGGCTCGTTCCCTTTCTTTCTCTCTCTCCCCCCTTCATCCCTCCATTCCTCTCTTCATATCTTTCTCTTTCCCTTTCTTCCTCTCTCTTTCTCTATCCCTTTCATTCTCTCCTTCCATCTTTCTCTTTAGTATATATATTTCACCATTTCTATCATTCTCCCACAATCTTTTCATTCACTTAATTTACCTTATTTGTGTATTCTCTGTCTTCTCTAGCTTTCTCTCCTCTCTTGTTGTGTCTCTCCATCTCTTTCTCTTCTGTCTCACTCTCTCATGCTCCCATCCCCCTAGAGCACTTTTGATCAGTCTCCCTCTCTCCTCTCTCCTTTCACTCTCTTCTTTATCTTACTCTTTTCTCACTCTGTTTCTATACCTCTCTCTTCCCTCCCACTCCCTCCTACTCTTTTCTTAATCTCTCTTGTCTCAGTGTGTTCCTCCCTTCATTTGCCATCCCTGTATCCTTATCCCTCTTTCCTTTTTTCTATTCTTCACACTCACTCTCACTCTATATTACCTTGATCTTAATTCTTTCTCTTCCTTTATCATTTATCTCATTATCATCATCATGGTCTCTTTCATTCTCTATATACCTTCCGCTTTCTCTCCTTCTATATCTTATTCTCTCTCCTACTCCATGTCTTTCTCTCCCTCCCTCCCTCTCTCTATCAATCTTTCTCTGTCCCTCCCTCTTGCTCCCTCACTCACTCTCACTCTCTCACTCTCTCACTCCCTCCCTTTCTATTTCTTTTAGTCTATATTTTCCCTCCACTCTCTAATATTCTCTCACACTCTACAACCCTCCAACTCTTTCTCACACTCTTTTAATCATGTTCGCTCACTCTCTCTTCCTCTATTTGTTTTTTCCTAGCAATCTCAATGTCACTCTCCCTCTCTCTTCACTCTTCCTATCTCTCACTCTCTCCATCTTTCACTTATTCTCTCTATTTCATCTCTCTCCCTTTCTCTCTCAAACACCTTTCCCTATCTTTCACACTCTTTCACATTTCCTTCTCTAACGCCTCCCTCTCACTCTTGTTACCTCTATGCTGCTCACAAACTCTCTCTCTCCCTCTCTTTATCTCTTCTATCTCTCTTGCTCTCTCCCTTGTTCTTTTCCCTCTCCCCCTCTCTCCCACCTCACCATTTTAATCTCACAGCTTCTCTGTCTCTCTCATTGTGAGTCTCTCTCACAAACACTAACACTCTCATTTTCTTTCTCTCACTCATTTTATCTATCTCTTGCTCTATCCCACATCTTTCTCTCTCACATTCCCTCCATCTCTTGCTCGCCCACTATATCATTCTCCTCTCTATCACACATCCCCTCACTCACCCTCACTTTATAGCTAACTCTCCCTCTTTTTCTCACTCTGTTGTCTCTCTCTCCCCTCCTCTATCTATCTCCACTCCCTCTCCTGATCTTCTCTATCTCTCTACCTCTCTTTTGCTTTCTCACTCTCCCTCCCAAAATCTCTTATAATTAATCTTTTCTCTATCTTCTCTTGTTATCTCTCTCTAACTCTTATTTCTCTATATATCTCAATCTCACTTTTTTACCAGTTTATCTCCTTCTTCCTCTCCCTCTCCCATTCCCTCTCCCTCTGCCTCTTTGGGATTGCACTCTATGTCTCTCTTTTTGTATCTATCTCTCATTTTTCTGCCTCCTTTATCTATTTTATCTCTTTTTGCTCCATTTTTCTGTCATTATTTCTCTTTTACTCTTTCTTTCGTTCTCTCTCTCTTTGCAATATCTCTGACTCTATTGTTCTCTCTCTCTTTGCAATATCTCTGACTCTATTGTTCTCTCTCACTGCCTTTCTCTCTCACACACACAAATACTTTCTCACTGTCCCCTCCTCACTCCTCCATCTCAAGCTCACTCTCTCTCCTTTCCATATATCTCTCTCATAATCTCTATCTTACTACATCTCCCTCTCTCTCATTCAACATTTCTCCTAGCTCACTCCTCAATTTCTCTTGCTCTAATTCCTTCCCTCCCTTTATTTCAATCTCTCTTCATCCACTATCTCACTCTCCGCCTCCATCTCTCCATCTCTGCCTCGCTCTCTCCCGCTCTCAATCTCTCACATTATTCATCTATCACTCCCAACTTGCTCATTCTATCCCCCCATTCCATCTCTGTGGTACCCTCTCTCTTTTCATGTCTCTCGTCTCTCTTTATGTTTCTCTCTCTCTCCCCCTCTCCCCCTCTCTCTCGTTTCTCTCTTTCTCCCTCTTTCCCTCCCTCTCTCTCTTGCTCAACTACTCTCACGTTTTCTCTCCTCTTCTCTCTCACCCTGTATCTCCCACTCTTTTGTTCTCTCATTCCCTCCCTCGCTTGCTTTCTTACTTTCATTCCTCTTTATTTCTCTCTATCCTCTTACTTTCTATTTGTCTCACACGCACACACACACTTCCTATTTCTCCATCTCTGTTTCTCGCTCCCACTCCCTCGTTTTATGCCTCACACACACTCTTACTTATCTCTCCCTCACAATCTTTATCTCACTATATCGCTCTCTCTCATTCTACTTTTCTCCATGGCTCACTCTTCCTAAAATTTTCTTGCTATTTTGAATTTTCTCCCTCTCTCCTATACCACAATTCCCTCTCTTTGTCCCTCTCTCCCACTCTCTTGCTCTCAATCTCTCTCACAATTTCTCTCTCACCCCCTCATTGGCTCTCTACCTCACTCTTCTCCTCTATCTTCCTCCCTCTCCATCTCGATCGCCCTCTCTCTAAACATCTTCCTATATTTCTTTTTCCATTTTTTTCTTCTCTAGTTCTCTTCTCTCACTTGTATCCATTCCACCTTTCTCAATCTCTCTTTACTTATTCCTTCATCTCTCTCTCCTCCTCACTCACTTTCTATTCTCCCACTTTTTGTTTCTCTATTGATATTTACCCACATTCTCTCTCTTCCTCTTTTTCTTGCCCTCTCTCACTATTATTATCTCTCTCTCTCTCTCTCTCTCTCTCTCTCTCTCTCTCTCATTTCTTTCACCTTTCTCAATTTTTGTTCCCTCTCTATTTTCTCCCAATTTCTATCTTGATATCTGACAATCTCTCTATATGTCCCCCTTGTGTTCCCTCTCACTCACTCTCTCTTCTCTCCTCTCCCTCTATACTTCCCCTAGCTCTCTTTATTTTCCCCCTCACTCTATCCTTATTCATCCATTCCCCTCCCTCTCTCTTTCTATCACTCTCACTCACTATATCTCCTTCATTTTTCCCTCTCTCCCTCTCTCACTCTCTCTTCCTCTCCATCATGCATACACACACTCTTTTTATACCATCTCTCTCACATACTCTATCCCTCACACTCTCTTCTCTCATTTCCTCTCTCTTTGGCTTATTCTCTCTCCCACACTTATCCCTCCTTCTTTATCCCTTTATCCTTCTAACACATCTCTCTCTTGCTCTCTTTCTCCCTCTTTCTCTCACTATCTCCCCTCTCTTCTCTCCCACTATCTCTTCTCCAAGTCTATGTCTCATTTTATATCTTCTTCTACTCCTCTAGCTCTCACCCTTTCTATCTTTCTCTCATTTCGTCCTCTCCTCCTCTTCCTCCCTCTCCATCCCACTCTCCCTCTACCTAAATCTCTCCCTCTCTATTACAATCTCTCTCTCTCTGTATCACTCACACTTCTCTTACCCTCAATATTTTATATCCCCCTCTCTTCTCTATCTCACTTTCCCACACTAATTTCTCTCTTTCTCTCACTATTTCTTTCTCTTTGACTCTTTCTCTCACTCTCTAGCTCTCTTTCCCACCCTCTACCTCCCTTTCTTCTATCCTCCTATCTTAATCTCTCCCTCATTTACCCTCTCTCCCTCTCTTGCTCATTCCCTCCCTCTCCATCCCTCTCTTTCTCACACTTTTTTCTCGTTCTCACTTTCCCTCTCTCTCTCTCCAACTTCCTCAATTAATCTCTTCCACTCTTAATTTTTCACTCTGTCTTCTTTTTATCTTTCATCTCTCTTTATCTCAATTTATCTCTAGATCTTTATTATGCTTGAGTGGGAGAGGGAGAGTGAGGAGCAAGAGAGAGACAGAGAGAGTGTAAGAGATTGAGAGAGGGAGAGAGGTGAGAGAAAGGATAGAGAGAACCAACGAGTACGTGAGCGATAGAGATAAAAAGGGAGAGAGAGAGATGCAAGATAGAAGGAAAAATATAAGAGAGAGAGGGAGAAAGTTAGAATTAGATATATTATAGAGCATAAAAAAATTTAGTAAAAAGGGAAAAAGGGAGGAAGAGTGAGAGTGATAGTAGAAAATTATGAAAGAGAGTGCTAGAAAAGTGAGTGAGAGAGAGACAGCTACTATAATGAGATAAGAGAGTAACAGAAGCGACCTACTGAGCCTGAAAGATAGAGAGACAAATAGCATGAAACATAAAGCAAAAGAGGAAGAGAGATCGACAAAGAGGGAGACAAAATGAAGAGAGGATGAGGAATACAAGAGAAAAACAGAGGGAAGATGGAGGGAGGGACACAGAAAATAATAAAAAGGAGAGATGGAAAGAGGGAGGATGAAAGAAGCTCTTAATGGAGGAGGCTTGGACTCAAGCCATACATGGGGGTTTAAGAAGAAAGAGCCATGAACATTTGTCAACTTAATCAAAGCCCAAGGATAAATGAGTCATATTATTATGGCTGGATATTTCATCTTTTTATTGCAGTTTAATAATACCTTGCATGCCAACTTGATGTAGTTTCTTATTTGTTCTAGAAGATATTTTATCTTCTCTTTCTTACTTGCTTTAGCCTAAATATAGGCCTTACTTCAAATTCGAAAAAAGACATTGGATTTTGGCAGAAACTTGCTTTTGGGTTGTTTCCCATGGTTTCCTGAGGATTCAACTAAACTCTTGGCCATCGCTCAAGGAGTTCTTTCCTGACTTATCAAGTGAATTTTCACCCCATTTGTGGCGTTTACTATTGTACCAAGGTTTTTTCCTCACGTCCAGCTTAGGGTGAAGGTTTTATACCAATGTTCTTTTTTGCGTTGAGCATTGGGTCAAGGTTTATCTCCATCCATCCAATTTACCGCCAGGTTCTACCTTTAGTTCGGTTTGATCCAGCTTTGGGATGATTTTCTTGTGTTGTTTCATGCATCTCATATGAATTTCCATCAATTCCTTTCAGTTTTAGTTTAGCACATCAGGGTTTCTAATTAGAACATCAATCCCCACGGTCCTATCTTGATTTATGAACATTAAAGAGTGTAAGAGATCAAGAGAGAGGGAGAGAGAGGTGAGAGGGAGGAGAGAGAGAAGTAGAGAGTACATGAGCTATAAAGAGAATGAGGGAGAGAGAGATTCAAGTAAGCGGGAATGATGTAAGAGAGAGGGAGAAAGATAGAAGGAGAGATATAATAGAGCATGAGAAGATATTGCAATAAAGGAAAAGGGAGGAAGAGTGAGAGTGAGAGTGGGAAATGATGAGATAATATATTACTCTATTCCCTCCCTCTTTTCCTTCCTTGTCTCTCTTACCCTTTTTCTGTCTGTCTCACTTTATCTATCTCTCTTCCACTTTTGCTATATGTCCCCCTATCTCTCAAGGTCATTGGGTCTCTCTTCTATTAATAAATTCTTTCTTTTCAGTAGCTGTCTCTCTCTCTCACTTTTATATCATTCGCTCACTCATCATTTTCTGTTCTTGCTCTCACTCTTCCTCCCTTTTCTTTTCTTGGTATATCATTTCATGATCTATAATATCTCTCCCATTATCTTTCTCCCTCTCTCTCCCTCTTTCTCTCTGTCGCTCATGTACTATATGCTTTTCTCTCTCATCTCTCTCACCTCTCCCCCTCTCTCTTGACCTTTTACACTATCTCTCCCTCTATCCATCCCTTTCTTGTCTCTGTCACCCTCTTTCCATCTCTCCCTTTTACTCATCTCTCTGTCTCTCCCTCAGTCTAGCCCTCTCTCACCATCTTTCCACCCTGTCTCTCTCTTTCTCCATGTTTCTTCCTCTTTTGCTTTATGTTTCATGCTATTTGTCTCTCTATCTCTCAAGTTCAATAGAGCTCTCTTCTATCACTCTCCTCTCTCTTTTCAGTAGTTGTTTTTAACTCACTTTTCTATCATTCGCTCTCTCATCATTTCCTACTCTCACTCGCACTCTTCCTCTATTTTCCTTTCTTGTTACTTCTTCTCGTATTTTATAATATCTCTCCTCTATCTTTCTCTCACTCTTTCTTTCATCTTTCTTGCTATCTTGCATCTCCCTCTTCCTCTTTCTCTCTGTCTCTCACTTACTCTCTACTTCTCTTTCTCCTCTCTCTCTTACTCTCTCCGTCTCTCTCTTCTCTGTCACACTCTCATCTATATCCACCTTTCCTCTTGTTCTTTCTTTCTATTCTCTCTTTCACTCTCTCTCATAGGCACACCTTCCTTATCTCTTTCTTCATTTCCACTCCCTATATTTCACTCCCTCCATCTCCTCCTTTTTTTATCTAGCTCTCTATCTCACACACCCTCTAACTTGCTCCTTCTCCTTTCTCACTCCCTCTCCCTAGCGTCCTCTCTGTCAAGCTCAATACCTCTCATTCTCCCTTTTCTTACCCTCTCTCTGTCTCTCTTTATTTTAATCACTTTTTATACCTCTATTTCTCTCGCTTACTCTTCTCTATTTTTCTCACCCCTTTTTATCTCTCTTGCTCTTACTCTCATTCTCTCTCACACTCTATCAATCATCATTCTATCTCTCTATCTCTCCCTTTTTCTCTCTATCTCTCTCCCTCTCTTTCCATCCCTCTCACCCTCTCCATCTCTCTCATTTTCTCATTATCTCTCTGTCTATTTCCCACACTCTCTTAGTCACTCTCTCTACCTATCTTGAAATCTCTCTTCTCGCACTCTTTTTTTGCTATTTCTCTCGCTCTCTGTTATGTTCTCCCACACTCTATTCTTTCATTACTAATTTCTTCGCATTTATTATGCTCTCTAACTCTCACTCTTTCTTTATATCTATCTCACTCTCACTTTCTCTCTTTATCTCTCTTTATCTCTTTGTTCTCTCACTTGTTCTCTCTCACTCCCCCTCCCAATCCCCCTCCCCCTCCTTCCTCGTTCTCTTTCATGCCCCTATCACTTTCCCTCACTCTCTTTTTCTACTTCCTCACAATCACTCTTGCACCCTCTCTCACACCTTCACCATCTCTGTCTCAATTATCACTCAAATATGTATATTTTTGTCTCCTTCCCTCCCTTTATCTCCCTATTTCTCTTTCACTCTATCTCTTTAGCTCTCTCTATATTTCAAACACACTCTCTTGCTCACTCTCCTCTCTTACCCTCTCTCTCTCTCCATATCTTGTTCTATCTCTCTGACTCTCTCTTCTCCTTCTCTTTATCTTCCCTATCTCGCTGTCTCACACATTATCTCTATCTCTCTATTTTATTTTCTCTTTGCCTCCCTCTCTCTTCTTCCTCTCATTCCAACATATCCCTCTAGCTCTCTCACTCTCTTCTCCTCTCTTTCTCTCTCATCATTCCCTCTCTTTCAATCCTTCACTTTTTATCTTCCTTTATCTCCCTTTCCATCATTACCACTCCCCCTCCTTCTCCCCTCTCTTCTACTCTATCTCACTCTCAATATCTCTCATAATTTCACTCTCAGTATCTCAGTTACTCTCTCTACCTCACTCTTTTCTCAATCTCTCTCCCTCTACATCTCTATCACCCTCTAGCTACATCATTCTCAATCTCTCTCACTCATTCCTTATCACTTTTCTCTTTCTCTTCCTCTCTTTCCCTTCGTCTCACTACTCATCCATCTTTCTCCATCTCTCATCCGCTCAACTCTATCTCTTTCTTTATTCACCTCTATATATCTCTCATTTCTCTCTCTCTCCTCTCCTTTTTTAAGCTCTGTCTTTATCACTCTCCCTCTCTCTCTCTCTCATTTTCCTTAGTTTCCAACCTTTTATTCATTCTCATATTCATTGACACACTCTTTCTCATTCTCTCTCTTTTCAGTCTTTCTAGCTGATATTTGCTCTCTATCTTTTTCATATTCTCTTTTTGCTCTTTCTAACTCTCTCTCCTATCACTCTCATTCTCTCATTCTTCCAATCTATCTTGTTATCTCTGTACCTCTCTATCTCACTCCTTCGCTATCCTTCTCACTTACTCTCTATCTAATGCTCTCTCTTGATTTCTCCTCACTCTTCTCTCCTGCTCTTCTCTTTCTTATTCTCTCAATTTCTCTCTCTGTCTATCGTTATCCCAGATGCTCTCCTTCCTTCTCTCACGTTATCTCTCTCTTACTCTGTCTCTCCTTCGTCTTCCCCTCTCTCACTCTCTCTTCCTCCTTTCTTACACCCACTCTCTCTTCCCCTCCTTAGCCCGTACTCTCTATTCTTACTTTGTCTCTCTCCTTCTTGTCTTTCAATAACCCTCACTTCTACATACTCTCTCTCCTTCTTTCTTCATTCTCTCTATCTTTATACCTCTCTCGAACTTTATCTCATTCTTTTCTCCATCTCTTTTTGCCTTTTTATGTGTCCTCCCTCCCAACCTTCTTTTTCCTTCCCTCTCCCTTTCTTTCACCTCTCTACCTCTTTCTCTCTTTCTCCAACTATCTCCCCTCCTCTTTCTCCATCTCTTTATCACTCTCTCACAATTCTCTTTTCTCCCACTCTCTTCTCCATGTCATTGTATTTTCATCTCTCCTTTTCTTCTCTCTCTCTAGCTCTCACCCTTTCTATCTCTTTCCCATTTCTTCTAGCCCCTTCTCTCACCCATTCTCTTGATCCCTCTCTCCCTCCTTCTTTTTCCCTCCTCTCTTCACATCATTCATTCTTCTCTTATTCTCTTTTCTTTATCTCTATCTACTCTATCTCACTACCCCCCACTCAATCTAACTATTTTTCTCACTACCTCCCTCTGACTCTTTATATTACTCTCTCTACCTATCTTTTGCAACCCCTACCACCCTCTCTTTCCTCACACTTCTCTAGTTTACATCTTCTCTTACACTTTCTTTGATCTCTATCTTCCTTTTCCACTAAATCTTTATTATTCTCTTCTCTCTCTCCTTCCCTCTCTATCTCTTGCACTCTCTTACTTTCTCACCTCTCTACCCCTTACTTACTCCCAATATCTTATCCTCATCTCTCCATCCCTCTATCTTACTCTCCTCTCTCCCTCCCTCACTTCTCTTGCTCATTGTTCTCTCTCTTTCTCTAACCTTCTTGCTCTCTCACTCTCTCTCTCCCTTTTCTATACCTCTCTTGCATTTTCTAGTTCTCCCTAATCTCTCCCTCTTTCCTCTTCTTTTGTTATCCCCTTCTTTCTCCTATTCACTTGCCACCCTCCCTCCATCTCTCTGTATTGCTTCCTTGTTATCTCGCTCCCACTCCCTTACCCTCTTTATCTCACCTTCTTACAGTTTCTTCCCTCTCTTCCTACCTCTCCCTTACTCTATCATTCCGTCCCCTCTCCTTCCCTCCTTACCTGTCTCTCTCTTTGGTGTGTATATGTATTTCTCTCCATATCTCCCTTTTTGTCACTCTCAATTCCTCTCTTGTCTGTTCTCTCTCTCCACTCACTATTCCTTGTTGTCTTCTTAGTGTCACTCCCCTCTCTCTCATCCTCTCTATCCCCCTCTCTCTATAACTCTTTCTCTCGCTCCCCTGCTCTCACTCTTACACTCTCGTTTCTTTATGTAACACTTTCTGTCATCCACTCTATCAGTCTCTTTTTCTCCTTATCTCTCTTATTCTACCTTTCTCTCTCTATCACTCTCTATTTGTAACTCTTCCTTTTTTTGCTTCCACTCTCTCTAAATCTACCTAACTCTCCCTCTAGCTCTCTCTATATCTACCCTCCCTCTCCCTCTATCTCTCTCTCCCCCTCTATCTTTTTCCATCTTATGCTCTCTCACCCTTTAAATTTATTACTCCCTCTCTTTCACTGACCCTATCTCGCTCCCACTTACTTTACTCTTGCACTCTCTCACTCTTCTTTCCCTTTCTCTCTCTTTTTTATACTTTTGTTGCTTTTTCTATCTCTCCCTAGCTCTCTCCCTCTCTCCTCTTTGCTCTTTCTCACCTTTCTCCCATTATCTCTCCCTTCTACCTCTATCTCTCTCTCGCTTCCTTGTTATCTTCCTCCCACTCTATTACCAGCTCTATCTCATATTCTTAGACATTCCTCCCTCTTGCCATCATATCATATCTCTCACTTTCTTAGACATTATCTCTATTACCATCTCTATCTCACTCTCTACATGTCCCTTTCTTTCTCTCTCTCCCTCCATTCCCTCTCTTTATCACTTTTTATCACTTTCTCTTTCTCTCTCAGTCTCTCCATCTATCACCCATTCCAACTCTTCTCTTGCCCTCTTTTGTCTCTTCGCTCTCCCTTGCTTCTTCATATTTCTTTCTCTCTCACCCTCTCTCGCACTATTGCTTACTGTCTCCCTATCTTTATCTCTCTCTATCCCCTCCTCTTTTCTTTACTCTCTACCCTCTCGCCCTTTTCATCTCTCTCACACTATCAACCTTGCTCCTATTCTCTCTCCATCTCTCCCTCTTTTATCTATGTTCATCTATCTCCCTCTCCCAATCTCTCCCTTGCTCCATCACTTGCTCCATGTTCCTCACTCTTCCCTCTTGCTTTCTCTTCTCTCTCTTCCACCCTCCCTCTCTCTCAACCTCCCTCTCTCATACTCTATTTTCTCGTCACCATGCTTTCCCCTCCCTTCTCTCCATCTCTTATCTCTCCCTCTCTCTTTCATCTTCCATCCTTATCTCTATCTTTCTCTCTTTTCCTCCTTGCACTATATTGCACTCCCATTGTCTCGCTATGTCTCCCACTCAACTGCACTCTCTTATATCACATTCTTTTTCTCAGTCTCTCTATTTATCATACTTAATCTTTTGTCACTCGCTCTCTCACCCTTTCTCACACTCACTCTTACCCTTCACTCCCTCTTCCATTTTCTTATCATACTCTCTAATCTCTCAAAATTGCATCTCACTCTCTCTTCTCTTTTTCTCATCTTTCTCTTCTCTCACCCTCTCTTCTCTTGCTCCTACTTTGCCCTCTCTCTTTCTTTCTCTCTCTCCCTCCATCGCTCCCTTTCTCATGGCCTTCATCTTTCCTTCCCTTCCTCCCACTCTATCTCGATCTCCCTTATCTATCACGCTTCTATCTCTTCTCCTCTCCTCATTCCTCTCTCCCACTCTCTCGATTTCATTTGTCTTCTCTTCCTTTCAATTAATCCGTCCCTCCCTCTCTCCTCTCTCTTTTTTTATCATTTCTCTCACATACTCTCTCTATCAATTCTCTCTTTTTTTCTCTTTATCTCATACTCTGTCCCTCCAACACTCCATTTCTCTCTCTATCTATATATTCACTCTCTTCTCTCTAACTTTCTTTATAGAGGCTCTCTGTTTTTTCTCTTTGTTCCCCTCTTCATTCCACGCTCTCTCCCACTCTTTATCTCTTTTCTCTTTCTCCCACTCTTTCGTCCACTCTTTCTCCCTCTCTCCATCTCTCTATCTATACCTCCCACTCTCTTCCTCTCTTCATCTCTCTATATCTCACTCTTATGTACTCTCTCTCATGTCCTCTCTATCTCACACTTTTTCTCTATTCCCCTCTCTTTCTCTGCCTTCCTACATCTCTCTCTCACTCTCACACTCTCCTTTGCTTCTTATTACTCATGCCTATCCCACTCTTTCTCTCTATCTCTATTTATCTTCACCTCCTTTCCTTTATTCCGCTCTCCCTCCCTCCCTTTTTTATCTATTTCCCTCTCTCCCTTCCTCTCTGCTCCTTCAATTGCTCATTTTCTCCCTTTGTTCCTCTATCTTCTCTCATATTCACTCTCTTCTCATGCTATGTAATCAGTGAGAAATAGAGTGTGTGCTGAAAAGACAAATGAAGGTTTGGTGGTAGAGCGATAGAGCAAAGTGAAGTGTAAGAAAGTTAGAGCAAGAGTGATAAAGAGTTTAGAGCTGAACGGAGGTTGAGAGAGTTAGAGCGCAGAGAGTGAAAGGGAGGGAGAGAGGGACATAAGAGGGTGGGAGAGAGATGGATAGTGGGAATCAAAGAGATAATGAGAAAGAAAGAGAGAGGGTAAAGATTGCAAGAGAAGGGGAGAGAGCTGACAAGATAGAGTAAGAGAGGAAGAGGCTGAGGGGGAGAGAGAGATAGAAGAGAGTAAAGTGAGAGAGGGAGTGAGAGAAAGGGAAGGGAGAGAGTGCGAGAGGAAGAGAGGGGTGAAAAGTTTGAGTAAGGGTTTGGAAAAAAGAAAGCTTTTGTTAGGGCTAGAAAGAAGACAAGGGGCAAAGAGATATAGAGTAGGAGATAGCGTGAGAGAGCGACAGTGAGAGTGAGAGATGGGACCAGAGAGTGAGAGTGCAAGAGAGGATGAGAGAGACTGAAAGAAGAACAAAATAAAGAGATTGATAGAAAGCAAGATAGAGAGATAAACAATGATCAACAGAAAAGAGAGTGAGAGATAGAGGGAGGTAGGGAAATTAAGTGAGTGCGAGAGAAAAAGAGATAACAGAGAGATTGTGAGAGAGAGTGATAGAGATAAGAGAGCAAGAGAAAGAAAAGGTGGGAGAGCGAGGGAGCGAGAGGAGAGAGTAAAAGGGGAGAAGATAGATGGAGAGAGGGAAAGCGGGAGGAGAAGAAGAAGAGTTAGAGCACAAAAGGTGGAGGAGGGAGGAAGAGAGGGAGAGTAAAATAGATAGAGTGAAGAGTAAGAGAGAGTGTGAGAGAAGAGAGAGAGAGTGTGAGAAAAGAGTGGTAGGGAGAAAAGGAAAAGAGACACGAGAGAGAGAAACATAAAATGGCATTAGAAGATTGTGCAAAAGAAAGAAATGATGAGAGAGTGTGTGATAGAAGTGAGAGAGAGAAAGAGCTAGGAAAACGAGAGAGAGTGTGATATTGAAATGGAGAAATAGAGAGGCAAGGAAATTGAAATGTAGAGAGATTGATAAATAGAGAGATAGGGTTGGAATGAAGGAGGGAAATGTAAGATATGGAGAGAGTGAGCGAGAGAGAGGTAGGGAGAGAGGGAATAGAGAGAGGTAGAGAGTGAGTGTATGTAAGAGGAGAGAGAAAGAGAAGACTGGAGTGATGGAGGGAGGGTGGGAATGAGAAAGAGAGAAGGGAGAAAGATAAATGGAAGGAGAGTGAAATAGTAAGAGTGAGAGAGCAAGAGTGAGGGAGGGAGTGAGAGTGAGAAATAGGAAAAAGGAGGGAGGGAAATATAGAGGGGAGAGTGATGGAAAGAGATGAAGAGGGAGGAGAATGAGAGCTAGGGGAAGAGATAGAAGAGAAGAAATAGAAAGAGAGAGAGAAGGGAGAATGAGAGAGAGGGGAAGAGAGAGAGAGAGAGAGAGAGAGAGAGTGCAAAGAACGAGAGCAAGAAAGTGGGGGCAACGAGTGGGAGACAGATGGAGCGAGTTAGAGAGGATGAGAGAGTGGAGAGTGGGTGGGAATGAGGATGAGAGTTGGAAAGATAGAGGGAGGTTGAGTTAAAGGGAGGGGGAGAAAGTGAGAGCGTGAACAAGAGAGGGAGAAGAGAGAGGGAGAGAGAGAGAAGAAAAGAGAGAGATAAAGGGGAAAAGGAGGGATAGAGTGTGGAAGAGAGAGGGAGGAAGAGTTACAGAGATAATGATGAGAGAGATAAGGGAGAGCAAGTGAAGAGAGGTGAGAGATAGAAAGAGCAAGGTAGAGATAAAGGCGATTCAAGAAGTACGACAGTAAAGAGAGATTGAAAGAGGAGGTGAGAAGTGAAGGGAGAGGGGTGAGGGAGTGAGCTAGAATTATTGAAGGAGAATAAAGAGATAGAATTTGTGTGTGGAAGAGAGAAGAGAGAATACGAAGCATGCGAAGTGTGAAATTTTGAGAGGGAGAGTGAGAGAGAATGCAGAAGAGAGGGAGACAGAGTGGCAGAGAGGAAACAAGAGGATGAGAAGGGAGAAGAGAGAAGGTAATATAGAGACTAAGTGGTGGAGAAACAGAGAAGAGACGAAAAGAAGAGAGAATGAAGAGAGAGCTTGGAGGGGGCGAGAGTGAAAGAAAGTGAGAGAAATACATAAGATAGAGAGGTAGGAAAAGATAGAATGAGTGAAGGAGGGTAAGAGAGAGGGAGAGAGTGAGAATGACCGAGAGAAAGTGGGGAGAATGAGAGTGAGATAAAGGTAGAGAGAAGAGTGAGAGAGAGCAAGAAAGAGAGAGAAAGGGTGATGGAGAGAGAGAAAGAGAAGAGTTCCACGAGCAAGAGAGAGGGAAGTATGGAGAGAGAAGAAAAGAATGAAAGAGATGAGGAGAGAGAAAAATTCGAGTAAGAGAGAAGAGAGATGGCAAGAGAAATGCAAGGTGTGAGAGAGAAGGTAAGAGATTAAGAAAGAGCAAGAGAGAGTGAGGAGGAGAGAGGGAGGAAAGCATGGAAAGAGGTAGTAAGAGATATAGAGAGAGCAAAAGAGAGAGAAGAGGATAGAGATGGAGAGAGAAGAGTGTGAGAAAGAGCTTGAAAGAAAGAGAGAAGAGAGAGTGTGATGAAGAGATAGATAGAAAGAAAGTCTGTGTGAACGAACTATTGATAGAGTGAGTGAAGCAAATAAAAAGAGAAAGGGGAGGAGAGGAGAGAGGAAGAGGGGGAGGGATTGATTCAAGATTAGAGGAGAGAAATGGGGAGTGACTGAAAAGAGAGAATCAAGAGAGAGTGGGAGAGAGAACAAGAGTGAGAGAAAGAGAGATAATGCATAAAAGAGAGTAACAAGAAAGGTGAGAGTGAGGAAAGGAAGAAGAAAGAGCAAATGAAACGGAGGAGGGAGAAAGGGAGAGGAGAGAGAATGAGAGTAAGAGGGAGATGGAGAGAAAGAGAGAGAGAGAAATAGAAGAGATCCGTGAGAGAGAGAGATGGAGGGCACGAGAGAGAGAGAGAGGAGAGAGCATGAGAGAAACAAAGACTGAGAGGGAGAGGGAGAAGAAGAAGAAACGAGGGAAGAGAAAGAATAATAGAGCAAGAGAGTTGTGGGATGAGAGATATAGGGTTATAAAGAGGGCAAAATAGAAGTAGAGAGATGGAGGTAGAGGGAGAGAGAAGTGTATAACAAAGAGCTTGAAAGAAAGAGAGAGAAAGATGAAGAAACTATTAGAGAGTGCGCGAGAGAGATAGATAGAGAGAAATTGAGGTAGATAAAAGTGAGAGGTAGGGAGGGTTGGATTCGGGACGAGAAGAGAAAGGGGGAGTGAGTGAGAAGAGAGAGTGAAGAGAGAATGAAATACAGAGAGGAAAATAATTAGATAAAGAGAGAGAAAAAAATAAGAGAGTAAGGAAAGGAAGGAAGGTGGCCAAAGCAAGGGGGAGAGATTGTCTGAAGAGATGGAGGGAGGGAGGAGTAGAATAGTAAAGAGAAGGATAGAGTGAGAGAAAGCAGGAATGAGAGAAATGAGTATGTGTGTTAGAGAGAGAAAGAAGAGATCCATAATAAAAAGAGAGAGATGAAGAGCACAAGAGTTGTAGGGAGTAGGGTGAATAAGAGAAAGAAAGAGTGAGAGTGAAAGAGAGAGAGAGGAGCAAGAGAAGAAATCGATGAGAGCGAAGAGAAATGATCAAGGGAATTGTAGGGAGAGATAAAAACAAGAGTGTAAGAGATCAAGACTAGGAAAGAAGAAGTAGAGGGAGAGAGAAGAGTGAGTTAAGGAGCTTGAAGGAAAGAGAGAGAAGAGGGACAAGAGATATGAAGAGATAGATAGTGAGTTTTTAGAGAGATTGATATTGGGTGGGTGACGTAGTTAGAAAGGGAGGTAGAGGAGAGGGAGGGAGGGATGCATGGATTATGGAGAGAAGGAGAGAAGGGGTCTGAGTGAGAAGAAAGAGAAGAGAAAGAGAAAGAGAGCGAGAGAGAGGGCATAAGTGAGACAGAGAGAGAGAGAGAGAGAGAGAGAGAGAGAGAGATACATAATAGACATAGGTAGGAAAGGAGAGGCTGAGGGAAGGAGGGAGTGGGCAACAAAGAGGAAAGAGAGGGAGAGGGAAAATGAGAGTGAGATGGAGGTATAGAGGAGTTAGTGAGAGCAAGAGAGAAAAGATTAACACAGAGAAAGAGAAGAGTGCCATAAAAGAGAGCAGAGAGAATAATTGGGAGACATTGAGAGAGTTAGTAAAATGGTGTTAGTTGGAGAGAGGAAGCTAAATACATTAGGGATAGAGAGATAGAGAGCGACAGAGAGAGAGTGAGAAAAGCGAAAGAGATGGGAGAGAGGAGGAGAAATAGAGTCTGGAAAAGTATGAAAGATACAAGAAGAAATAAAATGAGGAGAGAAAGCAAGAGAGTGATTGCATAAGAGAATGAAGAGAAAAATTAAGGCGAAAGAAATTGAGAAGTGAGTGCGAGAGAGGGATGGAGGCCACAAGAGAGGGAGGGAGGGAGTAGAGAATGAGATAAAGAAAGCGTGAGAGATAGGATCTAGAGAAGAGAAAGATTAGAGGGAGAGAATAGAGAGCCACAAAGTTGAAGTGTGAGAGAGATGTAAAGAGAGGAAGAGAGAGCAAGAGCGAGAGAGGCAGAGAGTGAGATAGAGATAGTAATGGAAAGGGAGAGTATGACATATAGAGAGAGAAAAATAAAAGTAGAGAAGGAGATAGAGAGAGGGAGAATCATGAGAGACGGTGAAGAAAGAGAAAGATGAGTGTGAGAAAGAGCTTGAACGAAAGAGGGAGAAGAGGGAGAGTAGGAGTGATGAAGGCAGATTGAGAGTAAGAGAGATATAGATAGATAAAGATGTGAGATACATAGGTAGAGAGAAAGAGAGTATAGAGGAATGGTTTTAGATAGGTGGAGAGAAAGGGGAGCTAGCGAGAAGTGCGAGAAGAGAAAGTGTATGTGAGGGAATGGGACAAAATAGAGAGATATAATATACAGAATAGAGAGTGAGGGAGATCTTCATTCTATCTTCATCTCTATTTCATTCTCTCTACCACTCTATTTCCTTATTTTCTCAGTCTTTCTCTCTGTCTCTCTCTCTCTCTTCTCACACTTTGATTTGTAGCTCTCTTTGCTCTCTCTGTCTTTTCCTCACTCACCCTCTCCCTCTACTCTTTTCTCCCCCTCCCTAGTTCCCAAACTCTCTTTCTCTCCATCTCTGTCTCGCTCTCTCTTCTTTCCCACTCTCTTTCTCTTGTGATTCTACCTCTCTCACTTACTTTCTCTCCCTCTCCCTCTCTCTCTACCGTCTCCTTTCTCTTTCCTTTTTCTCTCTCTATACCTCTCATCTCTCTTTCTCTCTTTTCTCATCTCACTTACTTTCTCACCCTCTCTCTTCTCCCACTCTCTCTCCTGGCTCTCTCACTATATCTTGCGCTCTCTCTCTTTCTTTCTCTCTCTCATCCTCTCTACTCCTATCTCCCCCTCACTCTTACTCTCCAACTCTTTCTCTTTATCCATTACACTCTCTATTTCTCTCTTATCTCTCTATCCCTCTTGCTCTTCTTTCTCTCTCACTCTCTCCCCATTTCTCAATAACTCTCCTTCTCCCACTCTTCCTCTCCCTCTCCATCACCCTCCCCTTCCTTTTCTAGCTCTTTCCTTCTCTCTACCTCCCTCTCTTTTTGTATCTCTCGGAATCTCAATATCTCTCTACTCTCTTTTTCTCACTCACGCTCTCTTACACAAACTCTCTCTCAAATTCTCGCTCATCTCTATCTCCCTACCGCCTCTTTCTCTTTCTCACGCACTTTTCTATCTCTCTGTCCTCTTCTCTCCCATGTTCTCTCTATCTTGCTCTCAATCACTATCACAATCTATGTCTCGTTGTCTCCCTCTGTCTCTCACACACACTTCTCTCTTTCTATTTATATCTTTCTTCCTTCTCTCTCTCTCTCTTTCTCTATCTCTCTCTCTCTCTCTCTCACTCTCCCCTTTGGCTAGCTCACTCCCTCTTGTATTCTCTCTTTATTTCTCTTTCAACCTCTCTCTAGTCCTCTCTCCCCTTGCTCTCTAACTCTTTATCTCTCAGTCTCGGTCTCTCTGTTCTCTCACAGTCTCTTCTGCCTCTCTCACTCTCTCTCTTCTCTAACTCTCACTCTTCTCTCTCGTACTCTTCACTCTCTTTTCCCCTCCTCCATCTTGTGCTCTCCAACTCTTCTTCTTTCCCTCCCGCTTTCTCTCTCTTATCTTTTATACTGTAACTCTTCCCTCTCTCCATAAGATAGATAAGGAGATAGTGTCTAAAAGAGTGAGCGAGAGGGTCATAAAGACAAAGAGAGTTAGGGAGCAAGAGAGACGGTGATAGAGGAGTAGAGGGAGAGTGTGAGAGAAAAAAAGAGTGAGAGAGAGATATATAAAGAGGGAAAAAGAGAAGAGAGAATTTGTGTATCACTATACTTTTCGCTTACTCTCCATATCTTCCTCTCTCTCAATCTCTGCCACTTTTTCTCGGTCTTTATTTTCCTCTATGTTGTTTTACCACTACCTTTTATCTCTCTCCCTCCATCTCTCTTGCTCTATCATACGGTCTCCTTTCCTCACACTTTGATAATCCCACTCTCTCTCTCTCTCTCCCTCCCTCTCCCTCTTCCATCCCGTTCTTACTCTTATCTCGCTCATTGTTCTCTCTCCTCTCTCTCCCTCCCTTCTTCGCTTTCTTGCTTGCTCTATCCCTCTCTCCATCACCCTTCTCTATACCTCCTTAATTTTTTTTAGCTCTCACTCTCTCCTCTTTGCTCTTTCTCCGCCTCTCTTTTGCTTTCTTTATTTTCCCACTACTTGTTCTCTCTTTATCTTTGCCTCCACACACCCTCTTTCTCCATCTCTCTTTACTCTCTCTAGATGCTTCTCTCTCCCTCGGCTTCTTTCATCTTTCTCTCTATCTTTTCTCGTTAGCTTTATCTCTCACTCCTTCCTCCCACTCTCTTTGCCTCTTCTTCTCTCTACTCTCTCTCCCTCCTATCTCTATCCCCTCACTCTCCCTTATTTTGCCTCTCTAACTCTTTCTCTCTCTCTAACTCTCCCTCCCTCTTTCTTTCACTCTTCCCTCTCTCCTCTCCTACACTCTCTTCTCCACGTCTGTCTCTTTTGCTCTCTTGTTCTTCTATCTAGCTCTCACCCTCATTATCTCTCTCTCTCTCTCTCATCTCTTCCCCCTTTTTCTCACCCTCTTTGTCCATTCGTCTCTCCCATTGTCTTATTCCCTCCGTCTCTCGCACAACCTCTCTCTTATGCTCTATCTCTTTCACTCACTCTTCTCATGCTCCCTCTTCTTTATGCTTATTTCTCTCTTTTCTCTATCTCATGCTCCCCCTCTCTATCCATTGGCTTCCCTCACTATCTCTCTTACTTTGATTATTTCTCTCAGTCTCTTTAACTCTCTTTCTCACCCTCACTCTCCTTCATTCTCTCTCTTCATTTCTTAATCTCTTCCTCTATCTCTCTTCACAAGAAAGGAGAGAGAGAAGAGCAAGAGAAGGCAGAGTGAGAGATAGAAAGAGGTAGGGAGATTACGAGAGAATTTGGTGGAGGAGAAAGAGAGAGAGCGAGGGTGAGAAAGATAAAAGAGACTAAGAGAAAGAGAGGGAGAGATTAAGAGCTAAAGAGAGAGAATGATGGGGAAAAGGGTGAGAGAAGAGGAGGGAGAGGGTCAGAAAGAGAGGTAAAGAGACTGAGAGAAAGAGTCAAAGTGAGAGAGATTGTGAGGGAAACATAAGGATAGAGAGGGGAAGAGTGAGTCGGAGAAGAGAGAGAGAGATAGAGAGAGATAAACATAAAGAAAAGAGAGCATGAGGAGAGTGAGTTAAAGTCATAGAGCAAGTGAGAGAGAGGTTGTGATAGAGAGGGAGGGAATAAGAAAGTAGAATAGAGGGATAAAGAAAGAGGTTCAGGAAGGGTAGAAGAAATGAGAGTGAGAGAGAGATAGAGAGGGTGAGAGCTAGATAAAAGAATAAGAGAGAAAAACTAAAGAGATGTGGAGAAGAGAATGCGGAAGAGGAGAGAACGCGGAAGGGTGAGAGAACGAAGGAGGGAGATTTAGAGAGAAAGAAGTAGAGAGGTAGAATAACGGAGACAGAAGGATGGAGATGGGAGGGAGAGAGAGTAGGAGAGACAAAGAGACTAAGAAAGAGGGAGGAGTGAGAGATAAAGCTATAGAGAGACAAAGATAGAGAGAATGATGAAGAAGGGAAGGGAGAGAGATGTTGCCGGAGAGAGTAAAGAGTGATGGAGAGAGGGTGTGGGGAGAATAAAGAAAGTAAGAGAGAGAGGAGAGATGTAAAGAGATTGAGAGATAGAGAAGGAGAGAGAGAGAGAAGAGATAAAGCGAAGAGATATTGAGAGAGATGGAACACTAGTGAAAGCTATAGTGAAAATAAGACAGAAAGAGAATAAATAGCTAGAGAAAATAGAAAAAGAATGAATGAAAGAGAGGGTGATGAACATGGAGAGGGAGTGGGAGAGAGAGCAAGTGAGAGAGAGAAATTATGGGAGAGATTAAGAGCGTGAGAGAAAGAGTGAGATAAAGGGGGAAAGTGAGATATAGGAGGGAGAGAGATAGAGGGAGAAGAGAAAGTGTGAGTAGTGAGAGGGAGAGAGAAAAGATATCAAGAGAAATTAAGGAAAAGTGAGCTAGAGAGAAATGGAGATAAGAAAGAGAGAGACATAGTGAGATAAAGATTATGAGAGAGAGACATAGGAATGGAGAGATAGAAAGAGCTATAAATGATAGAGAAGGAGAGAGGGAGTGTAAGAGAGAGTTGAGAACATGTGTGAGAAACTCGAGAGAAGAACGAGAGAGAGGGAGAATGGGAGAGTTAAAGAGATCTTGAAAAGTGCGAGAGAATTAGAGAATGAGAGAGAAATATTGAGAGAGAGGTAAGGGAGAGGTGGTAGGAGAGAGAGAGTACGAGAGATAAAATAACGAAAAGAGTGAGAGGGAGACAATTGAGAGAGCAAGGGAAGGGAGAGACATATATAGAGTTATAAAGAGGGCTATAAAGTTGCAGAAAGAGAGAGATAAAGAGAGCTATAGAAAGAAGAGAGAGAGAATACAAGTGGAGAGCGAGGAGAGATTAATTGCAAGAAAGATTTTGATAGGGAAAGCATGAGAGATGGAGAGACATAGAGAAGAGCATGAGAGGGGGGAGAGGGAGATAGAGAAGAGGGAGGGGGAGGGAGAGAGAAGAAAGAATGAGTAAGAGGGGGCGAGTGAGGGATAAAAGAAGAGTGATGGATGGGAAGGGTGATGTAGAGGTAAAGCGAGAGATGGAGGAAAAGTGAGAAAGAAAGATAAGAGAGTGAGAGAGAGAGGGAGAGAAAACAAGAACGATAACAAGGTAGAGAGAGAGCCCAAAAAATAGTTTGTGGGACAAATTCATGGTGAGACAAAGAGAGAGACGCATAAGAGAGGGGGAGATAATGATGAAGAATAGGGAGAGCAAGTGAGATAGAGGGAGATAAAAAAGTGGGAAAGAGAGAGTGAGTGAGCAATCTAGATGTAGCAAGAGTAAGAGGGATGGAGCTTGAGAGGGAAGAGTGAGAGAGAAATAGAGAGAAAGTGAGAGATGAAAGATAAATACAGAAAGAATGAACAATGGAGAAAGAGAGAGACGAGAGAGTGAGATTACAATTGTGAGCGTAGAGACATGTAGAGGGCGAGAGAGTGAGGTTACAGAATTAGAAGAGAGAGTGAGAGAGTTGGAGGGTGGTAAAGTGAGAGAGAAATTTAGGATCGAGGGAAGACAAATAAATCGAGATAAAGAAAGATGAAGAGTGAGAGTGGGAGGGAGAGAGTGTGAGGGAGAGTAAGGGTGCAAATGTGGGAGAGATTGAGAATGAGTGGTGAATGGAGGGATGTAGAGAGAGAAAGGAGGGGATAGAGAGCGAGATAGAGCATGATGTACATAGAGAAAGAGTAGCGAGAGAGGGAGAGAGAGAGTAAAAGCAAGATAATAGAGAGTAAATGAGAGGGAAAGAAAGATAACAGTAGAGAGAGGGGAGGGAGAGAAGTGAGATTAAGAAGAGGGTGAGAGGGAGGCAAGGAGGAAGAGAGAAGGTACATAACGTGAGAAAGAGAGAAAGTGGGAGTGAGAGGGGGAGAGAGTGAGGGAGGGAGGGAGGGAGAGAATATGAGAGAGAGTGAGAGAGAGAAAGAGAGAAGAGAGATAGATTGAAAATAAAGTTTCAAATAAAGTGATGGTCGATTGAGAAAAGAGAGAGAGTGTGAGAGAGAGGAAAGACAGAGGAGTACGAAAAGATAGAGGGAAGGAGATATGACGAGATAGAAGTGAAAGAAGTGAGAGAGGGGAGTGAGAGAGAGAGTAGAGAGAAAGAGATGGAAGAGTAAGTGAGAGATAGTAGGTGAGAGAGAGTGGTCAGAAGAGAAAATAGGAGGGAGGGAGGGAAAGAGCACGATAGAAAGAAAGAGTGAGAATGGAGAGGGAGCGAGAAAAGAAATAGTGAGATAAGAGAGATGAGTAAAGAGATGCAATAGAGGGAGCTTGAGAAGTGAGAAGGAAAGATTACAAGATAAATGCAAGACAAAGAGGGAGAGAGAATGATTATAGATCATGAAAAGATAAAGTAAGAGAGAATAAAGGAGGAAGAGCGAGAGTGAGAGTAGGAAATGATGAGGGAGCGAGTGATATAAAAGTGAGTAAGGGAGAGAGAGTGCTAGGGAAAAGAGAGAATAAAGAGTGATAACAGATAGACCAAATGAGTTTGAGAGATAGAGAAATAAACTGAGTGAAACATATATCAAGAGAAGATGAGAGATACAAAAAGTGAGAGATAAGGATGGATAGAAGAAGAGAGGAAGGGAATGAGGAAAAGAGATAAGCTAGAGTGAGCAAGAGAGTAAGAGAGGTGAAGAGATAAAGAGGTAGGTTGGGAGAGAGATAAGGAAGGAGAAAAACAGCCAGTGAAAAAGCAAGGGAGTGGGAAAAAGGAAGAGAGAGATTAGTTCTGAGACTGTGAGAGATAAGAGAGATGACACAAGAGAGACATAAATAGATTGAGAGGAAAAGCGATGGCAAGGGAGAGAGAATGAAGAGAAAAATAAAGATCTTGGGAGAAAGCGCGAGAGAGAGATGAAATAGAGGGATAAGTGAGAAAAAGAGAGAGGGAGAGCAAGAGCAAGATATGGAGGGTTAATGGAGATAAATTGAGGAAGAGAGGAGTAAAAGAGTGAGAGAGAAATTGTGACCAAGATTGAGATAAAGAGAGAATGCGTGTGGGAAGACGAGAGAAAAGAGAGAGGGGTGATGGAGATAGAGAAAAGAGAGAAAATAGAGCAAGAGAAGAGAGCAAAAGAGAGAGACATACAAATCATGAGGGAGAAAGTGGGAGGCGGGAAATATAGAAGACGAGAACTAAAAAGAGTCAGGAGGGAGAGAGTGTGAGATGGAGGGAAAGAATGTGTGAGAGTGAGCGAGAGAGAGAGAGAGTGCAGGGAGAAAGGGAGAGAGATTTAGAAAGCAAGATAGATAAAGAAAGAGAAAAGTAGAGGGAGACGGTGAGAGAGGGGGGAGAGAGTACAAGAGATATTGAGTGAGAGATAGAAGCTGGAGTGAATGAATAGAGTGCTAGAGAGTGAGAGAGAGAGAAGTAAGGTGGGAGATAAAGAGCTGGATGGAGATGGCGAGAGCATGGGAGTGAGCATAGAGATAGAAAGAAGAGAGAGCGAGATATATGTCAAAAGGTAGAAAGAGCACACAATTGATTATGAGAGAGTGAGAGAGATTGAACAGAGAGAAGAGTTAGGCAAGAGGGTGGAGTGAGATATAGAAGAGCAAGATAGAGAAGAGAGATATTGTGTAAGAGTGTGAGATGGAGCGAGCAATAAGAGAGAAGGAGAGAGATGGACCGATAATGAGAAAAGATTGAAGGGAGGTTGAGAGAGGAGAGGGGAGAGAGGGAGGGAGAGAGGGAGAGAGAGAGAGTAAGGGAGAGGAAAGAGAGTAAGTGAGAGTGTGTGTCGAATAGAGGGGGATAAAAAGAAGCGAAAGGGAGGAAGAGATAGAGGGTGAGGGACAGAAATGCAAAGATAGTATTGAGGGGAGATGCAGCAAACATGCTGGACAGAAAAGCAGCCCAAGAGAGATGGATTGAGGGAGGATAATGAGAGAGCAAAAAGGAATGGAGGGATCATTCGAGGGTGCAGAGAAACAGAGAGAGGCAGAGAGAGGGAGAGAGAGAGCGAGAGAGAGCGAGAGAGATGTCTCGAGAAGAAAAGAAAGAGAGATAAGAAAGAGGGATTGAGATAAAAATGAGAGGAGAGAGAGAGAGATAGATAAAAAGAAAGCCAGAGAGAAAATGAATAGAGAGTGTGTTTGTGTGTGTGAGAGATGAAGAGAAACAAAGTATGGGAGACATTAAAGAGGTTGAAAGAGAGAGTTTGAGAGAGAGAAATGAAGTGAGAGAGCACATAATAGGAGAAATAGATAGATTGTTAGATTAAATAGATATAGGAAGAAGATAGAGTGAAGAAGAGACAAATGAGGAAGATGAGAGGGGGAGAGAGGAAAAGGGATGGAGAGGAAGAGAGTTAAAATGAGAGATTTGGGGAGAAATTGTTAGAATGAGAAGCGATAGAAAGAAGAATTAAATAGGGAGATTTAGATGGACAAGAGTGTGAGAAAGAGATAAGGAGAGAGAGAGAGAGAGAGAGAGAGAGAGAGAGAGAGAGAGAGAGAGAGAAAGAGACAGAATGAAAGAGAGAGAGTGAGAGATAGACACAGTGAGAGAGATAAGAAAGAGAGAGAAAGATAGACGAGAAAGAGAGTGAGTGAGAGTGAGTGAGAGAGATAGACTATGTGAGAGAGCTAAAAGAGAGGCAGAGAGTGGAAGTGTGAACAAGAGATTGTGTAAAATATTATGGGAGGAAGAAAAATGAGAGAGAAATATTTAGGGAATGAGACTGGGAAGATAAGTGATACGAGTTGGAGATTGAGATAAGAAAGCCGTGAGAGACAAACTAAGTGAGAGAGTGACAGGAGAGGGTGAGAGTGAGGGAGAGTGAGAGAGAGTGAGAGCTAAACTGGGGAAGAGAGAGAGAGAGATCACAAAGGAAAGGTGAGAAAAAAGGGTGGGAGAGATAGTGAGAGCCTGAGAATGAAGAGAGGGAAGGGGAAAGTTGAGGAGAGAGGATAGGAAAAGAAGATAGGGAGAGGGAAGGAGGTGAAAAAGAAGTGTGAGGAAAAGATAGGAGGAAGGGAGATAGGAGAGAGAGAAATATGAAGTAGAGAAACAAATAAAGAGGGAGGCAAAGAGGACATGATAAAGAGAAGAGTGAGAGAGAAAGAAAGAGGGAGAGAAAAGAGAGATAGATATATGTTTAGAAAGATGGAGAGCAAGAGAGAGTGTGTGTGTCCAAGAGAGAGGGAGAGTAAACAAGTGAGAGTGTGTAAAAGATAGAGGGAGGGAGAAAGAAAGAGGGAGAGAGAAAAAGGAGGAGAGAAATAAAAAGATAGGGAGAATTGGACATAAAGATAAGAAAGTTTTAAGAGAGAAAAGGAGAGAGAAGGGTGAGTGGCATTGTTAGATAAAGAGAGATAGATAAGAGAGAGAGATAGATAAGAGAGAGAGATAGAGGGATAGGAGAGAGAGAAGGTGAGAAAATGGAGTGAGCGATGGTGAGTGAGCAATAAAGAGAAAAGAAGAAGGGAGAGGGAGAGGTAAGAAAGAAGTAAGAAGAAAAGAGAGGGAGGAGTGAGGAGGGATACGAAGAGAGACAACAAAGGAAAAAGAGATACGAGAGAGAGAAACATAAAATGGCATTAGGAATTCATGAAAGAAATGATGAGAGAGTGTGTGATAGAAGTGAGAGAGAGAAAGAGCTAAGAAAATGAGAGAGAGTGTGATATTGAAATGGAGAAATAGAGAGGCAAGGAAATTGAAATGTGAAGAGATTGATAAATAGAGAGATAGAGTTGGAATGAAGGAGGAAATATAAGAGATGGAGAGAGTGAGCGGGAGAGAAGTAGGGAGAGAGGGGGAATAGAGAGAGGTAGAGAGTGAGTGTAAGTGAGAGCGTGAGAGAGAAAGAGAAGACTGGAGTGATGGAGGGAGGTGGGAATGAGAAAGAGAGAAGGGAGAAAGATAAATGGAAGGAGAGTGAGATAGTAAGAGTGAGAGAGCAAGAGTGAGGGAGGGGAGTGAGAGTGAAAATAGGAAAAAAGAGGGAGAGGGAAATATAGGGGAGAGTGAGTAGAAAGAGATGAGGGAGAATGAGAGAGAGAGGCAGAGATAGAGAAGAAATAAAAAGAGAGAGAGAGAAGGGAGAAAGAGAGAGAGGGAAGAGAAAGGAGAGAAAGTGCGAGGGGCGAGAGCAAGAAGGTGGGGGCAACGAGTGGGAGAGAGATGAAGCGAGTTAGAGAGGATGAGAGAGTGGAAGGTGGGTGGGAATGAGGATGAGAGTTGGAGAGATAGAGGGAGTTGAGTTAAAGGGAGGAGAAAGTGAGAGCTTGAACAAGAGAGGGAGAAAGAGAGAGGGATAGAGAGGAAGAAAGAGAGATAAAGGGAAAAAAGGAGGGATAGACTGCGGAAGAGAGGGAGGAAGAGTTACAGAGATAATGATAGAGAGATAAGGGAGAGCAAGAGAAGAGAGGTGAGAGAGAAAGAGCAAGGTAGAGATAGAGAAACATCGAAGTACGACAATAAAGAGAGACTAAAGAGGAGGTGAGATGTGAAGGAAGCGAGGGAGAGGGAGTGGTGAGGTATTGAAGGAGAACAAAGAGATAGAATTTGTGTGTGGAAGAGAGAAGAGAATACGGAGCATGCGAAGTGTGAAAATTTATTGAGGGCGCGAGAGAATGTAGAAGAGGGAGACGAGTGGCGAGAGAGGGAACAAGACGATGATAGAGAGAACGAGAGAAGACGAAAAGAAGAGAGAATGAAGAGAGAGCATGGAGAGTGAAAGAAAGTTAGAGAAATACATAGGACAGAGAGAGTAGGAAAAGATAGAATGAGTGAAGGAGGGTAAGAGAGAAGGAGAGAGTGAGAATGACCTAGAGAAATTGGAGAGAATGAGAGTGAGATAAAGTTAGAGAGAAGAGTTAGAGTGAGAATGACCTAGAGAAATTGGAGAGAATGAGAGTGAAATTTCAAAGTTAGAGAAGAGTTCCACGAGCAAGAGAGGAAGTATGGAGAGAGAAGAAAAGAATGAAAGAGACGAGGAGGAGAGAAAAATCAAGTAAGATAGAAGAGAGATGCAAGGTGTGAGAGAGAGAGAGTGAAAGTAAGAAGAAAGAGAGAGTGAGGAGGAGAGGGAGGAAGCGTGGAAAAGAGGTAGTAAGAGATATAGAGAGGCCCGAACGAGAGAGAAAGAGGTAGAGATGGAGAGAAAGAGTGTGAGAATGAGCTTGAAAGAAAGAGAGAAGAGAGAGTGTGATGAAGATAGATAGAAAGAAAGTACGTGACGAGCGAACTATTGATAAGTGAGCGAAGCGAAATAAAAGAGAAAGGTGAGGGAGAGGAGAGAGGAAGAGGGGAGGATTGATTCAAGATTAGAGGAGAGAGATGAGGCAGAGTGAAAAGAGAGAATCGAGAGAGAGTGGGAGAGAGAACAAGAGCGAGAGAAAGAGAGATAATGCATAAGAGGTAATAAAAAAGATCGAGTGAGGAAAGGAGGAAGAAGAGCAAATGAAACGGAGGAGGGAGAAAGAGAGAGGAGAGAATGAGAGTAAGAGAGGGGGATGGAGAGAAATAGAAGAGATCCGTGAGAGAGAGATGGACGGCATGAGAGAGAGAGAGAAGGAGAGAGCATGGGGAAAACAGGCGAGGGGAGAGGGAGAAGAAGAAACGAGGGAAGAGAAAGAATAATAAAGCAAGAGAGTTGTGGGATGAGAGATATAGGGTAATAAAGAGGGAAAAATAGAAGTAGAGAGATGAGGTAGAGGGAGAGAGAAGTGTATAACAAAGAGCTTGAAAGAAAGAGAGAAAAATGATGACACTAGTAGAGAGTGCCGAGAGAGAGAGAGAGAGAATTAAGGTAGATAAAAATGAGAGGTAGGGAGGGTTGGATTCGGGACGAAGGAGATAGGGAGTGAGTGAGAAGAGAAAGTGAAGAGAATGAGAGAGGAGGGAAAAGACTTAGACAAAGTAGGAAAACAATAAGAGAGTAAGGAAAGGAAGGAAGGTGGCGAAAGCGAGGGGAGAGATTGTACGAGAGATGGAGGGAGGGAGGGTGAATGTGAGTGAGATATAGGTAAAGAGAAGGATAGAGTGAGAGAAAGTAGGAATGAGAGAAATGAGTATGTGTGATAGAGAGAGAGAAAGATGAGATCCATAATAAAAAGAGGGAGATCGAGTACAAGAGTGGTAGGGAGTAGGGTGAATAAGAGAAAGAAAGAGTGAGAGTGAAAGAGAGAGAGAGGAGCAAGAGAAAGAAAACGATGAGAGCGAAGAGAAAGGATCGAGGAATTGCGGGGAGAGATAAAAAACAAGAGTGTAAGCAGAGATCAAGACGAGAGAGAGAGGAAGTAGAGGGAGAAGAGTGAGATAAGGAGCTTGAAGGAAAGGCAAAAGAAAGAGGGACGAGAGATATGAAGAGATAGATAGTGAGTTTTTTTTTTAGAGAGAGATTGATAGAGGGCGAGTGACGTAGATAGAAAGGGAGGTAGAGGAGAGGAAGGGAGGGATGCATGGATTATGGAGAGAAGGAGAGAGGGGGTCCGAGTGAGAAGAAGGAGAAGAGAAAGAAAAAGAGAACGAGAGAGAGGGCATAAGTGAGACAAAAAAAAAAAATAGAGAGAGAATATATAATAAACATAGGTAGGAAAGGAGAGGATGAGGGAAGGAGGGAGTGAGCAACAAAGAGGAAAGAGAGGGAGAGGGAAAATGAGAGTGAGATGGAGGTTTAGAGGAGTTAGTGAGAGCAAGAGAGAAAAGACTAACACGAGGAAAAGAAGAAGAGTGCCATAAAAGAGAGCGAGAGAGAATAATTGGGAGACATTGAGAGAGTTAGTAAAATGGTGTTAGTTGGAGAGAGAAGCTAAATACATTGGGGATAGAGAGATAGAGAGCGAGCGAGAGAGAGAGAGAGAGTGAGGAAAGCGAAAGAGATGGGAGAGAGGGAGGGAGAAATGGAGAGAGGGAGATAGAGAGCGAGAGAGAAAGAGAGAGTGAGGAAAGCGAAAGAGATGGGAGAGAGGGAGGGAGAAATGGAGAGAGGGAGAAATAGTGTCAGGGAAAAGTACGAAAGATACAAGAAAAATAAAGAGGAGAGAAATCAAGAGAGTGATTGCATAAGAGAAAGAAGAGAAAAATTAAGAGAGTTGAGAAGTGAGTGCGAGAGAGGGATGGAGGCCACAAGAGAGGGAGGTAAGGAGAGAGAATGAGAATAAAGAAAGCGTGAGAGATAGGATGCGAGAGAAAGATTAGAGGGAGAGAAGAGAGAGCCACGAAGTTGAAGTGTGAGAGAGATGGAAAGAGAGGAAGAGAGCGAGAGCGAGAGAGAGAGAGTGAGATAGAGATAGTAATGGAAGGGAGAGTGCCAGAGCTCTCTCCCACAGCATACAAACTCTCTCTCCCTCTTTCTTCTTTCATTCTATATTTATATCTCTCTCGAACTTTATCTCTCACTCATTTCTCCACTCTTTTACC